>CM062216.1:21430000-21842500 GCA_031216445.1 Lateolabrax maculatus | reverse complement strand
TCTGCCTCATTTGTTTTTGGGGGGTTCAGGGGCTTCTTGTTCCCCCGATGGTGGTGGAGAAACTGCCTTTCTAGGAACCTGAAACTCCGGGTGGTGGAGGGGAAGAAGGGAGTGCAAGTGTAGTCAAAAGCTCATTTTCCTATTGCTCTGTGTCTGATGTTCACTTGCCATCTTATGAGCTCTATGTATGGTGATTACGTGGGAGGAATGTGGTACATGTGTGATATGAGTTACCTGATGTGTTGAATATATACATCAATACATCATAATTTCCTATATTTCCTTGTTTGTTTTTAAGATAAGGTTTCAGAAATCCTCCCACAAAATGTTTTACACGTGTAGAGGAAAGCTGTCAGCCGCCATCAAAACAACACCAACCAGCCTGTGAATTCTTAACATTTGCTTTTCTATTATTTATCAAAACAACCCCTATATCTTTAAAAAAGGCCCAATTTTACACATCAAACTGAGAGTATGTAACATTTGAAATAAGAAAGTAAACATTCTTACTCTTAAAGATTCAAAGTTTCATTCATATGCAACGCAACCTTGCTCGGTTTGATACACTCAGAAATATCCTTACTTGGTCTGGTATGACCAGTAGCTTATGGTGGCTAAAGTTTGTTAATATTAGTGACCATGAATAGATACTGACGTAGGCCTATAACAGATTTATTGAGTCGACTGACTTGAGGACAGCAAAGGTTTCGGTCTCTTTTTAGGTTTACACATCATGGGTAGTACCACTCAGCCTGAGATAACACTTGTATGTCTTCTGTGGCTCTGGAGAGAGCTTTCTACAGCCAGAGAATAATCCTGATTATGTCATCAGGTGAAATCAAGTGAAACACTAAATCTGTGGAGTATTCCTTTAAGATGAGCTGATCAATGACACAAGAAATTATTGCAAGAGCTCAGTAACACTGACCTAAGTGGTTTTAACATGGCAACCACTCAGTAAAACATACGCACACGTGTATACAGATACCATCACAACATAGATGCATGATAGTTGTCTATTACATGATGAATTGTTTACAGTTAACAATCTTAACAAATATTAAATGAACATGAAACAAATGAATGGATAAATGAACAGATAGTTTTCTTTATTTATTTATTAAATCAAGAATATATTTTCAGATAGATACATTGTTGATGCAAAGTAAGCAACAAAGCACATCGAGGTGACTGATATTTGTATATCCATTTTTTTTTTCATATATTAATTCATGTACTTTCTCATTATGCCACTGGTGTAGGTCACTGGGTAGAGCCCATACCATTAAGACTGAGTCCTTGTTGCAGCGGCCGGGGTTTGAGTCCAACCCTTCATGTCTCCTCTCCTTTAACTGCATGCAACCAGCGCCCGCTCAAAGGTGTCAATACTTCTCAGACTACAAACGGAAACCAGAATGCTGCCAAAATCTTGGTCTCTTGCCTACAGATTCTGCATTCATATGCAAATATCATTTATAGAGATGAGGCGTTTTATAGTACATCAAATGAATTGTCCTCAATTATTACAGGAAGATAAACACACATTATAAAGCAGCGCCCGCCCGCAGTCTCAGCTCTTTGGTGTATCTGTGTAGCTGTTGTGGCTGGTGGCTTACTGTGGTTTCAGTCAGAGGACTTGACGAATGAAGTGCAGTGCCACTTTCTCACGGCCAACAACTTCTCCTTCTGTCACCAATTTGCCCCCACCCACACTTTTAACACTCATTTCCTCAGAACTTTTCAACTTTCTCTTACTTTGGTTGGCAAAAGAGCAAAGGTTAAATAAAGTGCAGGACTTCTTTTCCTTGTCAGTGAAGGGAAAGGAAATCTAAAAAGTCCAAGAGCTTATTGAGATGTTGGTAATGCTAAATATGTTGAGTAAGCCATTTACAGGGGATTAGACTTCACAAAAGTAAATGATATATAAAAGAAGCAGTGGGTAATTGCTTTGCAGTACATAATGCATGAACAGCAAATCTATATCTACTTTAGTCATGGGAACTGTGGACTTTACTGACTCTCAATATCACGGTATATCACAGGGTCATGTGCAAAGTGAAGCCACAACACTGTCAGCCCGGACTGTGCCTCCCACTGAACAGGAAACAAACATTTTGCTGAGGTATTTTTACAGCGTATCACATCCTCCTACTCTTTTCAATCAATTGCTGTCAGATTGAAAACATCAGACTAAAATTGCGTTGAGTTTTGAGTTTTCCATCAAAAAGGAGTTACTAAAAAACAGAAATTTGTAGTAGTAAATAGAAATGAGTCACATAAGTATGTCACAACAACTTATAAGGACTGAAAATGATGATGATGGTGGTGATATTGATTACAACACCTTCTGAAATTCAGCCAACAGATGGGCATTGCCACTCCCACCCACACATCCAACTTGCCAAGATTCGTGTCACTGGTAATGCAGGTTTACAGAGAGGTAAGGGGGTGTGAGAACTCCAAAATGACATGGTACCCAAGACAGCCCTGCCTACGTCAACAAAATTGGTGGTGGTTTATGGAGGGATGATGAATCAATAACCACAAACCTGAGGAGTAAACACATGTAGGCCCTGTGGTTCTTTGAGCTAAATGCTAACATGATCACTTTAAATTAAAAGTTGAGTGCCATCATGGGCAAAACTCAAAGGAATTTATGAACATAAAGGGAGAATAAAAACACACATGGGCTGTTGAATGTGAAAGAAAACAAATACAAAATTAGAATATAACACAATAAGTCAAATTAGTCTCACATGTCCATCTTAAAGAAACAGGGATGAATAAAGTTATCAGTTAAACTATCATGGACAGGAACTTAAACTCCTCTCACCAGAGCTGCCGCCCCATGCAACGGTGAAGGAGTGAATGAGAGAGAGAGCACAATCGATGACAATGATCATTTGTTGTCACTTTCTTGTCCCAACTATCTGTCACTGTTCTCCATGTCTCCACTTCTGCTCCCATGGACTCCTTCTCTGTTCCCCTGACCTGCCATCCCCTTCCCTTCCCTTCCACCAGATTTCATCTGACTTTCCTGACTTCCCATCACCTGACTGCCCCTCCCACCTACACACCTGTTTCAGCTCCTCATCAGCCTACTCCTCTCTCCTCCTGTCAGCCACTCCTTCCTCATCAGTCCAACTCCCTTCACCTGTTCACTCACCTGCCTCTGGTCACTTATCAGTCAGTCAGGCCGGCGCAGAATCGATCGCCACACAATGCATGCCGGTTAGTTTTGTGTCTGACTTGATCCCGATTTGCTCTGACGTCATGCACTAGTGGACAACGATAACCTCACGAGATCGAGGCGGCTGCAGTTTTTAGAGCCAGGCGCCACAGCTGCTCTCCACCGACAGCAAGACCCAGGGCATGATGGGAAACGCCTGGCTGTCGCCTGATCAAAGAGCTGACTGGCTCTAAGTTTTGTCCACAAACACCACGTGTTGTAGAAAATCCTTATTTTCTGTGTAGATAGATAGTTTAATTAGTATTTATTTAGATTTTTCCATGAATTGTGTTGTACTGAATGATGGTCTGAAGGTTTGACTGTGAAAGATACTTTTGTTGTGTTTCTATTTATGGACTTTCTTTGTTGTTTAAATATGTTTGCACAGCTCTCTGATCCTGGTCTGTTTAAGTTCATGGTGTCTTGTAAGGGCTCGGCATGCATGACAAAAATGTTACTAATTAATTAATTCATACGTAATTTAAAAAACAAATTAATTAATAAATACAAATTATAATGAAGCCTAAGTACAACTTGATGACTGTGTTTGCCAACCAGAGGAATATGTTTAGTCCAAGTTATAATTATTGTGAAGCGACAGAAAAGCTATTAAAAACTTGGGAGCTGAGTCTTATATATTCTGTGTATCTCTGAAGGAAACTTGTGTGTTATCGTCCTCACTGCTGCTGTTCCTCTATGATGCCTGTATGAAGCTGTGAGGACGTTGACTCACTAGTTACATTTCTTAAAGTTAGGGTCGTATGATTGTGTTTATGTACGCTCCACCAGAGACAGTTCATCTTTGGCTCTACTTAAACTACAATCAGCCTACAGATGGATTGAACAGGATGCAGATATTTCCTGTATATTCTTTCATGCTGCTGGAAACTGTCCGACTTGACTGCAGCTTTTTGTCACCGCCCCCTGCTGCTGCCGCCTGATCTCGTCCACTTTCCAGGCGAGGCGCAGTTCATCTCGAACGAGCCTACTTATGTATATATATATATATATATATATACCGGTCTATTTTCTTTGTCTAGTTGTCAGATCCTTGTTTCCTGTATCCTGTTTCCTGTTCCTTTGTTCCTATGTTTCTTGTCCCTGTGTATCTTGTTTCTGTGTCTGCCTGATTTGAACTTATCTTTTTGACATTGTTTGGAAATAAACTCTTCATGCCATAGCTGCCGGTCTCCTCTCCTCGCTGCGATTGGGTCCTACCCCTGCCAACCCACTACCCCCCGTGACAGGGGAACATGAATGCCTTTACCAAATCTAACAGGAATCCAAAATAGTTGTTGAGACATTTAATCAAAAACCCAAAATATCTACATCATAGTGGCGCTAGAGGAAAAGTCAGGTGCTCACCAATGTCAGTATCATTTGGCAACCATAAGTGTCTGTCTGACATTTCTTGGCAATTTTTCCAGATTCAGTCTGGATCAAAGTGGACCGACAGACGTCATCTCCATGCTGCTGGCATGGCCGAAAATGCACCCCCCTCATTCACTTCAATGAGAACACTGTGTTGTGTCCACCTGACACAGGTGGGGGGAAAGAGCAAATTCATTAAAAAACACACTTTGCCAAGTACTCATTCAAGATAGATTGCTTTACAAAGTGAACAACTAATTCAAGTGGTTACCTCAAAATCATCCAGCGGAGGATAAAAATATTGTCAAGTGGTAATTTTCCGCCCCTGTAAAAGCTTATCTCATAGTTTGTGCAGTGCTTTGGCACCTGATACACTGTAAAAGCAATAGTTATAGACTGTTGTAATAGACATTTGGGGAAGTATGCTTATTTGCTTTCTTACCAAACGTTAAAGAAGAAGATTGATACCACGCTCATGTCTGTAGCCTTGTGTTGTCTGTTGTTTTGAATATAAAAAAAGCCAATTCTAGAGCCAAACAACCTCATTTTCAGCCCAATTTCTTATCTAACTTTTCTCTCCAAAAGCCTTGGACATAGTAGCAAACCAACCATTAGATACTTTTTATCTAATAACTTATTTTAGTCTGAATCAGAATCAGCTTTATTGTATGTTTATTGTACGTGTACACATACAAGCAATGTGACTTTTTTGTTGCACTGAATGGATTCATACAGCTAAGAACAAGGACAACAAAACTGGACAAAGGCATAAACAAAAACATAAATATATTATATACATATATTCAGCATTTCTACTAAATGTTACAGATTGTTTAGTATAAACGAGTTGGGCAGCAAGTCTGTTTGCTCAAGTTTAAAGATATTAGACATTTGATGTGCTGAGGTCTGTAACATGCTTGAGATGGGTGTGAATCCTGTCACATATCACAACCCCACCCAAAACATCCTTGCCTATGGCCATGGTTGTGTCAGTGTGTGCCTGTGTGTGTGTGTATTGCAGATGAAGAGGTGTGAAGCCGCAGGCCTTTTCACAGCAGAACTCTGAAACCTAGGGTGTTGATAGGATATCTGCCCCTTGTAATGTTGGGCTTGCCACACCACAGCCCTGCTTTCTAATTTTAAATCCATATTTCTCTGAAAAAGACACACAGTGTGATCGTGGACCCTTAATGTCTTCTTTAAATGGTGAACAAGTTGACCCTTACAGGGTGCAATGATACATTTAGTTTAAAGGAATATTTTTTTCACTTTCTTGCAGAGGAATCAGAATATTGATATATTGAGCCCACTTTCATGTCTGGGTGGTCAGTATGAACCTAGTGCCATAAACAACAAGACACAACTTGACATTTTTACATGTTTGTGTACTTATTAAACAAATTTGATGCATTGTCTTGATGTCTAAGGTTTATCGTTGTTAGAAGGCCTATTTACAGCTAAGATAGCTGCAGGGTTAGTTTGCTGTTTGCTCAAACTTTAGCCATAACAACTTTACAATCTGATAATATGTCAATGCTAAAATTAATTAATGAAGGTTTAAGAAAATAGCAACTAAAGGAGGTTTGAAGTTGAGTTTTGTTAGTTCACAGAAATAAAATATCTTATTTGCTACATTCAAGGTGTCATTGTTGTTGATTTGTTGTCTGATTTGATAAAGGTTCGGTGTATCTGTCGCCTTCATATATGTGCTGTAACTGTCCCACTGCACTATTTTGATGTGCAGCCTCGTGTATCTGCCAAGTTTCAGGTTGTAGCGGTTTGGATTATATAGGTGGAAATGTCAGTCAGTCGGCCCGTCCACCAAATTCACACCGAAAGGTCTCAGCAACTCTTGGATCAGTTGCCAGGAAATTTGGTTCGGACATTCACGTTCCCATCAGGATGAATTGTAATAACTTTGGTGATCCTCTGACTTTTCATGTAGCGCCATCATCAAGCCAACACTCGACCAAATACCTGCAAAAGTAATGACTCAATAAACTAAGATGGTGAACATGATAAATATTATATCTGCTCATTGTGAGCATGTTACCAACATTAGCATTTAGCTCAAAGCACTGTACAGCCTCACAGAGCATGACTTTTAGTCTTGTTTTTATTTAATTATTATATTTTTACCAGATGATCAGATGTGTAAATAAATATTATCATCATAACATGAGTTCTACTTCATTTGAGTGTAAGTATCATATACAGTTTGCACTATGAATCAACAGGGAAATAACAGGCTGCATTGATCTAATCAAGTCACACACACTTACAGATTCAGATACAGGTGTAATAAAAAGGCTGCAAAACAGCCTCACAACAGAGTTGTTTGGCACGACAATGAACTGTGATTCTTCGTGCTGTTGATAAAATACTGAAGATTGCATTTAGTTACAGCAGGTTTCCTGTTGCTGATTTTAGCTTTGACAAGTCTCAGACACACATTACTGTACATTATACAGTGGACCTGAATTTGTATGTAGCAGTAGATGGTGATCATACGTTATCTTAGGAATTGTCTCTCACAGTTAAGCCTTCACACTTCATCTTGAGATTTCCAATCTCACTTACATACCGTTTGCCACCAGTGCTGCAACGACCACACCACTTTTCTCTCCCTGCTCTCTAAAACCCCATACTACCCCGCCCCCCCGCGTCCACGCCCCCCACCCACCGAATCAATCTAACACACACACACATTTTCACACTTTTGCAAACACACAGAAATTACACACAGCAGCTGTGTAGAGTCGATCACGTTGTGGTTTGTTGTCAGTTTCAGTCTTTGCTCCAGATTCTTTTTGCCCCAAATACAAAAAAATAAAATAAAAAACACAATGCCTTGACTTACATATGATCCTCCACATACACATGCACACACAACTTGGTCAATTTAATAACTTTCCTCCATCATCACACTTCTGTAACCTTTAACCTTTTAGGAAACAAACCAGGTTTCTCTACAGAAGCTCACATCCATCCATAAATAGGAAAGAGTCTCATCGAGAGCTGGATATGAACTGTGGAGTCAAGCGCTGCTGTGTAACTCAGGACAGTGACTTCAGCAGCCCCTGCTGGATCATGCTGGATATCATGTTTTTATTTTTACATCACACATGAAAAGAGGTTAGGGCCATGGTAACCCAAATGTAGCAGCAAAAATTATCAATTTTCTTACAATTAAAAATGTTTAATGTCGGTTTAAAATGAGCAACTGATGGAAGTTTATCTTTAACTTAAATTGACAAATTGTTAGACACTTTCCACTGGGATGTTATGGAAAGTACATTTATTCCAGTACTGTACAACTTTTACTTTTACAACTGTGTTGTACTTTACTTAAATATTTCCATTTTATGCTACTTTATACTTCTACGTCACAACGTTTCAGATGGCAGTATTGTACTTTTTAGTCCAACTGACTTAAATTACCACTGTAGTTGCTATTTACTTTAATCCATATTAAGATTTTACATACAAACCTTATGGATAACTCTACAACATTTGATGAATGGTATATAACAGTATATAAAGGAGGTACAATTAGCTCCACCTCAACAGGCTGCAATTCTGAAACTGAATGTTTTGATAAATATAAATACATTTTTCCTGATAATTCTTTATTTACTTGTGTATATTTGTCAAATATTCCTCTGATATTTTACTCGGGGTTAGTTCTGAAGGAGTTAACGTGTGCAGGATGCCCCCGGTGGGTTTCTCCTGCTGAATTAGATTCTTTAGCCACACATCCTCCGCTGCCATGGCAACCGTTGAAAAACCCTGTTTCTGCCAGCCGAGGAGGAGTTTGTTGTAAGTTTTTCACGGCAAAACCAGACAGCGCCGGACTGAAGTTTCTGTGAGGCGGCTGTGAGCTGTGAGGGAGAAAAGCAGGAGAACAAGTTATTTACTCAGGTAGGTGAAAGTTAATCCTGGGCTGTAAAAATAACATGAATTGTTCAGTTCTGAATTGTATTTCCGCTGAAAATTAGACTTTAGAGAAGTTGGCTGCAATGGAAAAGTTGTTTAATTTACTCTGAATGTACAACCACTGCTCTTTTAGATTTTAAAGGTCCAATCTCCACCTGAAACTCTTGCTTAAAGCCCCTGAAAACTTGATTTCAAATCTTAAATAGTTCTATGTACCATTAAATGTTCATAATATGCAAAAGTTAATGTTTGGAAAGCAAAACTTCCTTTGGTATTATTCATTGTTTAAGAGTTTAACGCTCAAAAACTCAGCTAATCTGCTTCATCCGGCTGTGTGGGTGTGGTTTGATCAGATTTGATTGACAACATGAGCAAACAACCCCACAACATAACCATGACATCACCTTTTTCACAAGCAAGGGCAAAAACACACAGAAATCTCTCACAGAAAAGTGTTTATGTGGGACCCCGATGTTCATATAAAGAAGCTGATTCAGAAAATATGTTTTATTAGGCCTTTTCACAGTCATCCTCATAGGACCGAGTGGTCGCCATGTTTTCCCTGTCGGAGCTGGTGCCTCTGAACCAGCATCAGAGCAGGTCTAAACTGCTGAAGCCCTGGTGGGAGGTCTTCATGGACTACCTGGTGGTCCTGATGCTGATGGCATCCGTCCTGGCTTGTACTGAGCAGCTGTCCAGGGACCGAGTGGTGTGCATTCCCTTGGATCCACCTGTCACCCCAAACACCAGCGATCACAGTCCCTCAACTAGCGGGGATGTGGCACTGACTCCATCTTCAAAGCCCCCAACCCATGTTCCACGCAACACCAACCCAAATCTTCGTTCTACAGCCCGAGGGCGACGTACACATCTGGTCTACCAGCAGTATGTGTACATTAGCCAGGTACTGTACTAGCCTTAGATGCTTTTGCCATCAGTGAATTATCCAAGGAAAAAAACTAGTAAAATATTGTTAATATCTGATATCTCCCTCAGGAGTTGGTAGAGGCCAAAAACATAGTTAAAAGGAGAGGGAATATTGACTTTAAATTCATCAGATTGTCAGAAACACAACTCCAAATGAATGATAATGTTGCTTTGTCGCTTGTTTTTGCCAGAAAATCAGTTCTTGCTGGTTTAATTGTGTATCTGTCTACCTGTGTAGGTGTGCTACCATGAGGCTTTGCCCTTGTGCTCCCGCTTCTTCCCCTACATGGCCTTGCTTCAGTCTCTAGTGCTGGTAGCCAGCGGCTCCTTCTGGCTCCACTTCCCTCACACCTCCGCCCGCATAGAGCACTTCCTGGCCATCTTGGCGAAGTGCTGCGAGTCGCCCTGGACATCGCAGGCCTTGTCCCACGCTGCCAGGCAGGAGAACATCGAAGAGAAGGAGGTGGTGGAGGAGAGACAACCACCCCAACCCACTCCCTTTTCAAGTTCATCTTCACCCCCGGTGACCCGCATGAGACAATCAAGCATAGACTCGGGCGCAGACAGCCCGCTTTTGAAGAGGTCAGATAGCGCGCCGCTGTCCGCCACCCCTCCCTCCCCGTGCCCTTCCACACTCTCCTGTAACTCCACCATGACGTCCGTGTCCCTCGGCTCCCAGGTGCACTTTCCTTCTTCCAAGCCCTCAGTCGTGGTTGACAGTCCCAGACAGGTAATCAGTCTGGATAAAAGTGATGGGGAACAGGCCAGGGCGCTGTTCGAAAGGGTCAGGAAATTTCGGTCCCACTGCGAAAGCTCAGATGTCATCTATAAGGTGAGACATCCTCGAGTCTTTAAGATGTACAAGCTTGATCAAAGAAGTCTGTTTATTCATTATACCACTTTTCATCTATTCAGGTGTACTTGGCTCAGACGATATTCAAATTGCTGATGGTAACGCTGATCGTGAGTTACACCATCCCTCTTCTCAGCTCCTTCTCCTTCACCCACACCTGCCACCCACAGGAGCAGGCCTTGGTGGGCTACACTACCTTTGTGTGCATCCATGTGCTCTCCTCCTTCATACGCAAACTGCTGGTGGCTTACCTGACCCTCCTGGGGCTCTACGGCCTGCTAAACTTGTACACCCTCAGTTGGATTTTACACAGGTCAGTGCATTCGTGTACAATTTACAGGGATAAATGTGTTTTGTTGCTGTAAAAATATATAAAAACTGTTTATTTTGATATAAACTTTAAAGCTGAACAAATCAATAGTTTTATATTAACTCAGTATAGTTTTGGTTTTACGATCTGCAACTTTACTGTTTTGGTTCAATCTCACAGCTCTCATCAACTTCATTTCCAGCAGCAAACAGCTGTTTTCAGCAAATAAAGCTCCGATTTACCCATGATACCTTCCCAGCATGCAATATCAGGCAGACAAAGTTAGTGATTAGCTGGGGGAGTAAATAGGTTTTTAAAAGTATAATTTGTCACATTGTTTTAACAAAGAAAACATGTAAAATGGTTGATTAATAATTTGTTGAGGCTTTAAGTAGACTACACAGGCTATGATTGTTCAAAGGGCCTTTAAACAGAATGAGGGTGAGCATACCAGAGGCCTGATAATAGGATTAGAGTGTAATGCTGTGTTTTGGGCTGCTGTATATTCTGTGTGATATATTTCTTTTTTTTGGTCTGTGCCCTACTTAGCTCCCTGCGGCAGTATTCCTTCCACTCACTGAAGGAGTTGTGCTCCCTGAAAGACGTTCCTGACCTGAGAAATGACCTGGCCTTTCTTTTACACATGTTAGACCAGTACGACCCTTTGCTGGCCCAGCGTCTGTCCGTTTTTCTGTCCCCCGTCAGCGAGAGCAGGCTGCTGGAGGAAAACCTGGAGAGGCGCTGGGGGGAGGAGAAGCTGCGTGCCATGACTACCGTGGACGCAGAGGGCTGCTCCAGACTGCAGCTGGTGGCCCTGCCTCGCCTCCCCCCGGCCCTCTTCACCCTCAGCCAGCTTCAGGTCCTCAAACTGGAGCTCATCACGGATGCGAGGTTTACTGCACAGGTGGCCAACATGACGTCACTCAGGTGAGTTTCCCAGTGGTGAGGTTACACATTTAATCCAAAGTTACACCTGACACCTAGATATTTTTGTGATAAAAATAAAGTATTTGAATGACATACACACTGTAGGCTACATATAAATGTTTCTTGTTTTTCTACACATTTTATGAAAGGAATGTCTTGTTTATTCCTACAACAGGGAGCTCCACCTGTATCACTGCACAGCAGCTGTGGACCCCAGTGCACTTGGACTCCTCCAGGAACGTCTGGAGGTCCTCCACCTCACCTTTACTCAGGCGTCAGAAATCCCCAGCTGGGTCCTCTCCCTCCGCAGCCTGCATGAGCTGCACCTCTCGGGCCGCCTGAGCAGTGACGGCGGGGTGGGCCGCAGCTGGGCCTTGGGGAGCTTCCGCCAACTACGTCACCTCCGTGTGCTGGTGATCCGAGGCATGTTACAGCGGATCCCCGGGGAGCTGTGTGAGGTGGCAGGCAGCTTGGTGAGGCTGGAGATCTACAACGAGGGCACCAGGCTGCTCGTGCTGACAGGCTTGAAGCGGATGGCCGACCTGACAGAGCTGCTGCTGCAGGACTGCCAGCTGGAACGTTTGCCCTCTGCCCTGCTGGCTCTCACCAACCTGCGGACGCTCGACCTGCAGCATAATAACTTGAGAACTCTGGAGGAACTGCTCAGCCTGGCTCATCTGCGACGTCTTTCTTGCCTCAGGCTTGCCTATAACCGTGTTCTGGCCCTGCCGGCCAGCGTTAGTGTGCTGCGAGGCCTTGAGCTCCTAGACCTATCCAACAACCAGCTCCAGAGCCTTCCCCCAGCACTCTTCACCCTTCGCCGCCTGCGTAGGCTCCTGCTGGCTGGTAACCTGCTGGAGGAGCTGCCTGCAGAGGTGAAGGCACTGCAGCTGCTTACAGAGTTGGACCTCAGTGGGAACAGGATAGAGAGACTCCCCCCTGAGCTGTTCAATAGCTGTTTGGAGCTGCGCATCCTTAATGTGGCCTACAACTCTCTTACTTCATTACCCCGAGGGATCGCAGCTTTAAGTCAGTTGTGCAGGTTGAACTTGCGCAGCAACAGTCTGGAGGAACTGCCGGCTGAATTGGGCTGCTGCTCAGGGCTACATGGAGGTGGTCTCCTGGTGGAAGACTGGCTCTTTCTTTCTTTGCCTCCCCATGTCAGGGACTTCCTGAGCCGCTCTTGCCCCCCGTCAGAGGATCATTCCCGGCCAGAGTCTGATAGTTTCCCGTACTTCTCTCCGACACAGTGGAGCTTCTCCTCTGCTCTGGAATCACAGATATAAGACTAATGACTATCTTACTGCTAACAGCATCCTAACACTGATAGTATTCTGTTAGTAAGGCCTTTTTGTATACTGATATATTTTTATACTTTTTAATGGGATTTTGTTTAGGTGAACCTTTTTATAAGGTATTCTTTTAGAATGTAGTTTTCCTGTTGATCCTTTTAATGTGAGGCTTAAACAACCATTATTGTTGCATTTACGTTTAAGCCCTCATAGTATACACATTTACAAAACATGTGCTATCTAAACTTTGAACTTTGAATACCCTTATTGATACCCCTAAAGAATAATAATAATCAGTATAAATAATATTATTCCAACTGAAGAATGTTCAGTTTTAGTATCTAACTGTGGCCACTGAGAACAATAAATGTGATAATTTCTGTTGATGTGTTTGTTTCTGATTGGCACACTGAAAGTGTTTGATATGCCAACGATATCACCCCTGATACACACCCCTGTCTACATCAATAGAGCTGAGGTGGAGCAAGTAGAAAGTTTTTAGTTCCTGGGAATCAACATCACAGAGAACGTGTCATGGACATCTCACATCTCCAACCTGAGCTCAGAAACATCTGTATTTCTTAAGGAAACTTAAGAAAGAAAGTTTCCCACTCTAAGTTCTTGTTAACTTTTACAGAGCAATAGAAAGCTTCCTGACTGAAAACATCATAAATTGGCATGGGATGTGCACGGCCCAGGACAGGAGGGCTCTGCAGCAGGTGATTAAAACTTTGGAGTACATAATTTGTACCGAGGTACTGAGCATCAGTGATATCGGTGAGGTGGGGTGCTACTACAGAGCAGCTCTTTCTGTAGGCTTTAAGTCACATTAACTTCTTCTCCACACTCCACCACAAATCATTATTATTTTTATGAGGTTGCAGAATGGGACTGTATGTTCCAACAACAAATGAACCTTGTAGCAGGTTAAACTATTGTCCAGTTACAAAAACTCAAATAACACAATTATTGTAAATACTGGCGTGTCTGTTCTTATCTTATAATGATTTGTAATTTTATCACTGTGTTAGTCACAGGTTTATTTTCCTTTTTTATGTTTATGTTCCCAACTGTGACCACTGGAGGGCGCTGATCACACGTGATTCTCAATACATTCATTACACTCAAACTTTACATTTTCGAGCACAAAGATTAGAGTGTTTATATTTTATTTAGATTTATCTTATCCTAATATTTTTTTTATTTTTTATTTTTTGCATAAGTTTAATTCCTTTTGGCCTATTATGTTGCGCACATTTATTTATTTTCGCGTCCCTCATGGGCTTCCATACCCAGAGTCCAGCGCCGCTCCATCCCGCTTTTTTGAACTGCGGTGGACTGCGGCACACTTCTCGACCAATCGCTGGCCGCCTCCGCCGACGGTCGTCCCAATCCACCAATGACATCGAGGCGCTTCGGCGGGGGCGGAACTTCCGGTTACTCGTATAAACCAACTGAGGCCTCCGCACGCGGTTTGATCTGTAGGTGAACGCGCAGCCAACTCCGACACGGTAAGAACTAAACATCGATTTCACTCATCAATCACGGACTTTTCCTAACTTTTCACCGACGTCCCGGCTCTTGTAAAAGACTTTTATCCAGCCGAAGTCGCGAAGGAGCCGCTCGTGAATAAAAATGGCTTCTTTTATTGTGTTTTTTAGGACGCGGCTGAGCTAACGTGATGTAGCTTAGCATCGTAGCTTAGCCACCGCGCCGATCGATCCTGCATTTTCCTAATACTTAATAAACACGCAGCCATTTTATATTCCGCTCCAGTTGTTCTTTATAATCACCTTTATGTCGCGAGTGTGTAATAATCGTGTAGTATGGCCGCTCGGTGAACAGAATGGTTGTTGCCGTGTAGCACGTTAGCCTGCCACGTTAGCAGTGGTTATGCAACACAATAGCTCGGAAGCGGTTCGTTAATCCGACAGTTTCGGTTAATACGCACGACCAGAGCTGCACTCCGCTGTGTGGGTTTTCTAAGAGGACACATTTGGTCCACATTCAGCACGTTGGCTGTATTGTGGACGTGGTTTAATATATGCATTTTCCCTTTTTTTATGTAATCATACCATATATCCCCTCATATTTGTAATGGGGTTGTTGTAATGTTTGTGAGGTCCAGTGTGAAGTTTACACTGCGAAACTGAACGCATATTGGGATGAAAACATGGAGATAAATACGCGTTTTCACTCCAGTACAAACCTGTTTAAAACGTGTGGTCGAAACCTGGCACAAAGGACGGTAACAACAGGTGGAGTTGGTTAACACCCACACATGTTAACCCAGTAAGGGGTTGGGTTCAGCCATGGTGGATGATGATGATGATGATGATCTGACACAAACACAGGAACCAAACTTTTGTCTCTTCCTTGTTTTTAGACAGACACAATGGCAGAGAATGATGTTGATAACGAGCTGTTGGACTATGAAGAGGATGAAGAGCCTCAAGGAGCCCCCGAGAGCGCGGCCCCCGCAGGGAAGAAGGAGGTGAAGGGTTCCTACGTTTCCATCCACAGCTCCGGCTTCAGAGACTTTCTGCTCAAGCCAGAGCTGCTCCGCGCCATCATCGACTGTGGTTTTGAGCATCCGTCTGAAGGTGAGATGCGTTTGTTCGTCTTCACCAGTTCTGTGTACCTTCTTTTTGTTTAAATATGGCAAATAGGGGCTAGATGAGTGCAAGGGACACCTTCCATATTTTACGGTTTGTTAATGTAAAAATATTGATTATGGCTGAATAATGTGTTTTTAAGAGGTTGAGTTTCAGGTGCATTCACGACTCTTATCTACACACTTCAAGTCGATGTAAACATAGCCATTGTAGGTCAGTGGCCCTGCTTAATGTTTTCCTTTTTAAAATGTAAGGATGCAAGCAGGGCTGCTTTGTTCAATTGCTTGAAATACTAGCTGGCTTAATATTTTTCTTTGTGATCTTTTTCTTCAGTCCAGCATGAATGCATCCCACAAGCTATCCTGGGTATGGACATCCTGTGCCAGGCCAAATCTGGTATGGGCAAGACGGCCGTGTTTGTGCTCGCCACACTGCAGCAGATTGAACCTGTTGATGGACAGGTTAGTACGTATGTTGGTGCAAGGTCTATCAAGGAAAGGGAGCACACGCTTGTTTACATCCTCAAATCTCGCCAAGACTTGATATTTGATCACAAGGGTACATTTAGGCTGTTTGTTTATAAGCAAAAGCACCTAGATCTTATAAATGGTTGTATACATGGGCTGTTAAATCTAACTACACATTATTACATTTAACAATAACTTCTAATAATTTTAGTAATTTTAAGATCATTTTATGCCATTGAGATAATGATTTACAAACTTCTTAATTAAGAACATATAGCATTGGAATGTAAATGTAAAAAAAAAAAAAAATCTCCACGTCACCTGGTTCACTCTGTCTTATCAAGGGAGATTGATAAGACAGAATTGATGACTGTCATTAAGGCTTACATGAAATCTAACACTACGGTCCATGCTGGCAATTATTTGTAAACTAGGAAAGCTACAACACAGAGTGCAGATGAAAGGACCGAAGCAGCGCAACCAGAAATGACAACAAAATATGTGTCAGCATAGTTTTTGTTTTTCTGTTTGTTCAGCCCTGTCAAAAATGTAAACAAACCCGCATGTTGACACAATGGACAATGTTGAGGTCAGCAAAAATGATCAAGGGTCATGTCCATTAGTCGTACAGAAGGTTGATAACCTAATTATTGTGAAAGTCCATGCATAGATGCTTACATTTCAGTGATTAGCTTCAAGTGTCCACATATCCTGTTGTATTGGAAACAGGTTGGAAAATGTGTTTTTTGATGCTTAAAATGCATTAGAGTTCATTTAATATTCAAGATGCAAAGTGTCTGATTCTGTTTCTGTATGTCTGCTCCCCAGGTGTCTGTATTAGTCATGTGTCACACGCGAGAGCTGGCCTTCCAGATCAGTAAAGAGTACGAGCGTTTCTCCAAGTACATGCCCACAGTAAAGGCAGCTGTGTTCTTTGGTGGCATGGCCATCAAGAAGGACGAGGAGGTCTTGAAGAAAAACTGCCCTCATATCGTTGTTGGAACGCCGGGTCGCATCCTCGCTCTCACCCGAAACAAGAATCTCACTCTGAAGAACGTCAAGCATTTCGTCCTGGACGAGTGTGACAAAATGTTGGAGCAGCTGGGTGCGTTCTCTTGTCCAGTATTCACTCACATTTCTTCTCTGTTCTGGTGAGGGCTCCCTCCCTCCAAACACATTTCATCAGAATCATATCCATACTAATTTGTATGTCTCTGGCCTCTCTTTCTGTGTAACAGACATGAGGCGTGACGTACAAGACATCTTCAGGATCACACCCCATGAGAAGCAGGTCATGATGTTCAGTGCGACTCTGAGTAAGGAGATCCGACCCGTCTGCCGCAAATTCATGCAGGACGTAAGTGATCCGTGACCTGAACAGTTTTTTCAGTTAGAAAAACTGCTTGTGCATCATCACTGCTGCACATTTGAATTCACATGTTTTCTACACTTTGCTGCTGTAAGTAGAAACTTAATGAGTTTACCTAACATACCTACTTTAATTTCCTGTACAGCCCATGGAAGTGTTTGTGGACGACGAGACCAAACTTACACTCCACGGTCTGCAACAGTACTACTCCAAACTGAAGGACAGCGAGAAGAACCGCAAACTCTTTGACCTGCTCGACGTGTTGGAGTTCAACCAGGTAAAGTGATGGAGCTATTGCATGGTGCATGACTGTCCCGGGAGCATTTGACATATTGTTTTGCTCAACTTTTTGCCTGGTTTTAAGAATACAAGCAAACATTTCTAAAGTCACTAATTGTGTTACTTAGTGTGACCTAAAAATATATCGCCAGGGTTTCCAACAGTTGTAGAAGGTCCTGTAATTTGTACAAAACTGGAAACGTTGCTGTAAAGGGAGGGGAGTTTGGAAATTTTTACCAGATAAAAGGAAAAGGCACATTTGCAAAAGAAACAAGTGGTCTTAATTCAGAAAAGGGCGACAGCTAGCCTGGATCTGTCCAATGTTACCAAAATCCACCTTCCTTTCAGAGCGGTTCAGTCTCTGAGATAAATTAAAATCTTTAACTCAGGATCTGTCCAAATAGTTCTTTAGGTTGGTGGCCCAAGCAGCTCTATTTCACCACCTTTGCTTTTCCTCTAGGTGGTGATCTTTGTCAAGTCGGTCCAGCGCTGCATCGCTCTGTCCCAGCTTCTGGTGGAACAAAATTTCCCTGCCATTGCCATCCACAGGGGAATGGTTCAGGAGGAGAGGTGAGGCTCGCACACACTTCTTCCTTTTCACATACCTACACGCACAGACATATGCTCCATTGAGGGCCGAATGCTAAGTATGTTTACGGAGCATGAGGCCTCATCAGTTAACTCAACACATTATTGACTTCAAAGCGGGATACAGTCCGGTAATGCCTCCAGCAGCTGTGTTTATAATTCTCTCTCTGGCTCTGTCCTCCCTTCTGCCCACTTTCTTGCTCCACAGGCTGTCTCGCTATCAGCAATTCAAGGACTTCCAGAGGCGGATCCTGGTGGCCACTAATCTCTTTGGCCGAGGGATGGACATCGAGCGAGTCAATATCGTCTTCAACTACGACATGCCAGAAGATTCTGACACCTACTTGCACAGGGTGAGAATTGGAGAGGGGGAATAACTGCACCTGTGTTTGTTCTTTGTAGCATCTTTGCAACATTCTGGGAATACCAACGTGGCGTGCCACAACCTCCGCGTGGTTCCATTAGTTGCTCATAGTGCAAAGTGTTACATTTTTGGTGCTTGTGTTTGGGATTTAACTCACTCTGGCCTTCTCTGCTCCCACCAGGTTGCCCGTGCTGGTAGGTTTGGGACCAAAGGCCTGGCTATAACCTTTGTGTCTGACGAGACCGACGCCAAGACTCTGAACGACGTGCAGGACCGCTTTGAGGTCAACGTGGCTGAGCTGCCAGATGAGATTGACATCTCTTCTTACAGTAAGTCTTCCCATTTCCTAGTGCCTGCTGAAATGCAGCTGCTTAATGTCCTTTACAGAGTTGGCCTGACGGGTTGGAATGGATGTAATTTGGGGATTAATGCACTTTACTATCTAAACAACAAACTATCACTGCTAATTGTTGATGTTCTGTCTTTTGCTGGACTGTTTAATCCTGTGAGATCTCGCCAGCTGAAGATAATCAGCTGATGTAATGAACCCTTTAGAGTAATCTTGGCAACTACAGACAGCAGTTGGTGTTGCCATGTAACTGTGGCTTGTCACATGGAAACTGCCCTTACATGTTTAACCTGTTGGTGAAAAGTTGGTATGCTCAGCTGTTCGCCACGCTGATCTTTCACATGCTTGACTCACGTCTCTCCTCCTCTGTCCCTCCTTTAGTCGAGCAGTCCAGATGAGTCCTCCAGCCAAGCAGAAGCCTCCTCTCCATGGATCTTGTGTCTTGTGTTTGGAAGTAGACTTATTTCACTGTTGATTTGAAAGCTCTGCTATGTTCCTTATGTTCACCAAACATTTATTTTTATTGTCAGTTTTTGGGGTGTATGGTTGATTTTAATTTGTCTTTTACTGTTTATTTTTTGCTCAATGAAATTAAAACTTTTTATAAAATGCCATTTTTACTATTGTGGTCTCTTATGAGACTGTTGTCTCCACCCCATTTCATTGATTTCAGTCCCCAGCAGAGCTTCAGGGAAACGTATGGAACAGTAGTTCTGAGGAACATGTAAAAGTGATTTTTAGCCCTTTTTTAAATGTTGGAACTAGTTTGTATAGGAAGTTTTGTGGTGTGTGTTTTTTTTTTTTTCTTCTTTTTTTTTTTTCCCCCCCACTGCTAGAGTTGGTCTTTACAAAGGAATTAAAGTATGTAGTAACCGTTAAGTAAATCAATTTTTGCTTATATGGCAGCTCTTTCTTTGAATTTCCAATTGAATGCCTCCAATAAATGAAGTCACCAAGTGGAGTCCTAGTGGTGAATTTGCCATTTTTTAATGTGTCATTAGCACACTGTATAATGAAATAATTTATGCCTGATATATCTGTTCATCTTGTTTTAAGGTTTTCAAAATATTTTGCACAAAACTTAAATCAAAAGGTTAAAATATGCATAGGGAAACCCGTGCCTACAAACATTTTGGACATTGGGGAAATTGGCAACACAGCTGGTGAATTGAAGCCAGATTGTACAAATTAAATGTGTCACATTTAATTTTTTTACATCACAATTTACTTAAAGATTCCCTTTATCATAAACATCAATCTCAAATCAACTTTAATATTTCATTACCAATCACATTTGCCATCCCTGAAGTGCAGAGGAAGCGTCAAATAGCATTAAAGAATGCAGAACAGACAGTCAATAGTTTTTAAATCTAATGCTGTGCATATATAATGGTTTTAGATTTTGTGTGTAAAAACATTTTTATGCATCAACTTTCATGAGGCGTTTTGCATTGACCATTTATGGTTGATTATAGGTGTGTACAGGGTGGGATGTGAGGCTATCCACGGCTTTAAAAATAAGGCCCTCTGTCTTGTTGAGGATTACTCAAAACTCAACACTAACTTTTATCTACATGACAGGAAAAGTGTCCCTTTGGTAAATGTTCAACACCAGGTGTAGGAGTGAAAATGTTCTTTATTGAAAAATGCAAAATGATTAACTCATTCCAACTCTAAAACCAAATGTGTGCTAGGCAACAAGTTTCCAAGAGAAGTAGTTGTGAGGAACGTGGAAAGAAGCTTTCTTTAATATGTAATCTTAAAAAGCATGACAGATGGTATTAATGTACACTAGCAGACATACAATCATCACGCCTCCAAATTGGCACTTTTTAATGCTTGTAAAGGATCTGAACCCTGCCTCGTTCAGTGCTAAACTATACATGGACTACTTCAGTATAACTCGGTAAAAGGATTGGCCCTTATACAGCAGATAGAACTACAAAGAAGGTAACAATGCATCTGTACATAGCTGCTCTATAGTGTCCTTAAACAAAACTAGACATACAGTACCAAAACCACAGCATCTACATAGGCAAATAGCAATGGCAACATGGCAAACAATCACCAAACACAAATTTTTTTTATCACCTGTAAAGTTTAAAACCCCTTAACGAGGTTGTGAGGCTTAGAGGCAGCAGAGTCTCTTAACTAAGAAAGCCAACTGTGGCCAAGAGGTGGTAGAAAATGCAAATATTTTCTAGTTTCACAGAAGGCTGGAAAAAAAAAAAAGTCTAAGCCACTATTTTATGGCACAACTGGAACAACAAAAGGAAACAAATGTTTGAAATTGTAAAATGGTGTTTGAAATAATTTAGAACCACCGATTTAAAATGTGTATTCTGTAAAGATAAAAGTCAGTTTGAAATGACCTCCCTGTGTCGCCATTGCATGGGATCAAAGGTCATGAATCAAGGCTGTCGTAAGGTGCGTGAACTTTAACCCAGTCAAGAAAGACGCTTGGGTTCTTCAGTCATAGTAAAAGGATTTGGCCACAAATGTCCTCAGAAATAGGTTGTCGTTGACCTCCGGCAGCCCCCGTCCTCTGCAGGGCTCTCCTCCTCTGCCCCTGACACCGATGTCAGGCGACAACACAGCCTCCGGCGGCTTTTTCCTCAGAAACAGACACCACTTAACCCTGGAGAGGTGTGAGTTATTGTTTTGTTTCAGTGAGCTGGCATGCTGCTCCATGACAGGCCAGATTGGGCACCAGAGCGGTTCCACCCGCTCGTCACAAATTACATGTTTACCCCGGCACCCAGAGTTTTTCAAATTTTATTTTTATAGCAACCAAGAGAGCAGCTGATTTTCTCTCACTGTCCCCCAGAGTCAGGATTGTAATTTGCACAGAATTAGGCGGTTGACTTCTTGGCGCCAGAATCCCAGGCTTGTTCTTCTGGTGCTTGCTAAATGTCTCAGTTTCTTGTGGAGGCGAGGCAGGGGATGAGCCCAGCTGTGTAAACAACCTTTGACATGTCTCCCGCTAATGCGTCAAAGCCTCAACCCATCAGGTTCAACTCTTGTCTTTTTCTAGTACATAACCCCTCCTCTTCTCCCGTAGCCTTCATCATCCATCATTAGATATGGCTTTCTGACCGCTGTGACCCCTGATGCGACCTCGGGGGAGGGGGTCGAGCCCCGGATCTGTGGGCTGACAGCTCTCAGCTGTTTTGTCCCTCTCAGATCCCCCGTTCAGCCACGCTGATGCTCCAAACATAGCAGCGACCGCCTTCCCCGGTGGCAGGCCACTGTGTCATCATGTCTGTCTCGACAATAAATACCAGTGAATAAATACCATAAAAAGACACAAGCCACGCTCCTGTCAGAACATCCGAGATGCTCCTCCATCTTCTGCCGTCACGACCTCTGGCAGAAGGTGGACAGTCTTTGCTGTCAAGTCTTCTCCACGAGTCTTCATTTGGTTTTCCAGTACTAAGTTATGGGAGAGTACACACACGTGATTCCAGCTGGTTTCATATTTGGCTCCAAAGCAACGTCGGACCAGCTTCCTATCGGCTGGTCAGACCTGTTGCTCATTAAATGCGAACGTGAATCCACACCATCGACAAAAGAAAACACCCACAGTTATGCTTGTGTGTGTCAGCTCTTGCTCCAGCGTCCCCAAACAAAAGTCTCAGAGTTCAGGGGACATTTGGTGCATGGCAGCAACAGGGTGGCTGGTTGCGTCCATGATTTCCATAAAGATTTGTTTATCTACTCTAAAGCAGGGGCTGGTCACTTTGCTCTTTCCAAGTTGGAGATGCGCCCAACTGATTTATTCTTTTTCTCCCCATTCCTCCCCAAATAATCTTCCAGAAAAGATGGATTGACGTGTGCACCTCGCTTGCGTCTACTCATAGATACACTAAGGACAGCTATTCTATAATGGGGATCACTATGGGGGAGTTAATGTCTTTTTTTTTTGTGAGGGAATGTAGGTCGGGGGGATGATACCACTAGTCGATGAACTTGTGTGTGTCTCCGTAGAGCCAACGCTGTGGAGGCATGGCGGCCTCGTTGAGATGGTTGCACTCGTCGCTGCACTTGCAGGACTGGATGAACATCACGGACCTGCTGAAGCGTTCGCCGTCGGGGCAGGCGAAGCTCACGCTGGCGGTGCGAGTGCGACGGGGTGAGCAGCAGCGGCCATCCCTACAAACACCGCAGTAGTTGGGCCTGTACAGGCGAGTGCTCCTGCAGCCGGCGTAGGACAGGCGGTGTGGCTCGGGGGCCTTATGGGTACGAGAGCACTTCCTTCCTTTCTGTGGAGGGAGAAAGAATTCAGATTCAGTTTTTCAGTGAAAGGAGTTTAACAAGGCAACAAGCAGGTTGAACACGGCATCCCAGTGAGTGAGTTATAGGATCACATTGCCATATGCTTGGATTCAGAACTGCCATGCAGCACGACAAAATGAAATAACTCATTACTCCAACTCTGAGACATGAAAAACAAAGTTAATCCAGTGGAGCGCAGAGACAGGGAAAAACAAAATAAAGGTCAGAACAACAGATGGGTGCCAGAGAGAGGAACATGCCAACGGTGGTTAAGGATTGACACTGATACACATTAACACCCACAGCAGCTCTGCAAACATTTTGAGAGCACAGAGAAACAGGTGCATAACAGCCCATCAGCCCTGTGAGTGGCTCGATGCGGGAGGCAGTATGTTTCTGAGGGCGTTGGTACGAAATGTGCGAGATCAACAGAGTGGGCGGATCGAGTGCTCTTTAAATCACACAGCAAAGAGGCACAGAGTGCAGCTGACAGCCACAGTGTCGCAGGTTCAGTGTGGGAGAGCTGCAAAACCCACAGTCAAAGTCTTTCTTTTGTCACGTCTCTCAAAAGTTCTGGAATTTATCTCTTTGTAAAACTAATTTCTGCTGTTATTTCTAAAGAATAGTGATTTCCAGTTATTTAAAATCCAAACTTGGAAACAAGTTGACAATAAAGTTAACAATCTTTTTTGTTTTTTTGTTAGTATGGTGCATGCCAGGCTACTTTTTAGCTCTGAGCAGTTACCAGGCAACCATTGGAGACTCCTGGAAGAAATAGTCCAGATCTGTCACTGTCAAATGTCATTTTTACACTTCAGTTTTTAAACAAACAAGATGTTTCATGTTAAATAGTGAGCTTTTGAGGTTCTGGTAGGTGGATTTTAGTACCTTTTTACCCTGAGTTCTCATCTAATCCTGCGGCAGAAACCGAATATAAGACTATTTCCCGATATGTTGAACTAATCGTTTAAGCTTTAGATTACACATTTAGAGGGGGACAACCATGAACTAAGCATGAAGTGGGGGATGTTGTTTCCCCACACAGCAACAGAACCGTAATTAGACAGAATGGACCAGATAGGGCTCCAGATACAGAGGGATTCAGGGGCGGGGGCTGTATACATGCCATGATATTAATACCAATCTGACCCCTTGACAGCAATCCTTTCCTGAATCTATTTAGCACGGTGCATGGACTGCATGGTTGTGGGCCATTAGGGGAAGCAATGCAATCTTTATGAGAATCTTAAAAGCACCAAACACATTCCTCACCTTGACAGGGATAGACATGGAGCTGCAGGGCCGAATGTTGCACAGACGCGTCTCCTTGATCAGCTTACACCGGGCATTGTCATTGGTAACACGAGAGGAGACGCCCATCCCACAGCTCCGAGAACACTGGGACCAGGAGGTGGTCTGAACCACACACTGATCCCCCACCTGCCTCCAGGCTGGCAGAGATGAGAGAGAGAGGACGTGTGAGACTATATACAAAATGTGGAAGGTCAGAGGAAGAGAAGCAAGATCAGCAAAAGTAAAGCCGGGGGAAAAAGGGCCGGCGGGAGAGAGAGGGAGGAGGAGAGGTCCAGAGATGCAAAGCACACTAGCCTCATTCAGTGAACAGGCAACACTGACGCATAGAGAGGGTGATTACAGAGAGGGGAAAGCTGGGTGACAGAGGTATGTGCTGTGTGAGAGCGGTGTGTGTGTGTGTGTGTGTGTGAGAGAGCACCTCTGGTGTGCAAGGAGCCAGTGGAAAACAAGCCTCACATAAATGCTGACACACACACACACACACACACACACACACATGCAGATGTGGAGGGGAAAAGCTCACAGTGAGGCCGTTTGTGCGTCAGGAGGCTAAAATGGCTAAAACATAAACATGATGCTTTACTGCGTGGAGGAAACAGACGGCGCCCTGAGGCGACGCGGCGGCACCCTCGCTTACCCGCCAGGTGCTTGTTTCCACGTGGCTTGTCCCACTTGCGCCCCATCTCCACCAGCTCGTTGCCCAGGGTGTCCTTCTCCTTTTTGGGTTTGTAAGGGTACAGCTTCCGGTAAGGTTTGGGATAAGGCTTCGGGTAAGGGTAGGCCGGGTAGGGAATGAAGGGGTAAGGCGAGTAAGCTGGAGGTTGGGGTCTGCGGTGCACCGGGGGGAAAACGGTGGTTCCCTTGTGGCAGTCGATGCTGAGGCAGCACTGGCCCGGCACCTTGACCAGCTGCGGAGCGGGACAGGACGGGGACGCCAGGGGCACGTGGCTGGGGCAAAGGGGCACGCAGCCCACCGCTCCATCGATGCAGGTGCACTGGTGCTTGCAACCGGCGCTGAAATTTTCGCCGTTTTGATAAATCCGCCCGTTGTATTCGCACGAGCGGCCTTCTGCCTTGGCTGAGGGACAGGAAGTAGACAGACATGGTTGGTCAAAATACTTTGAAACACAAGAACTGAGTGTCCAGATACCGAAGAAAACTCTGAAGCTGATGAAAACTTAGTGACAGGAAGAAAGAACAAACAGGAAGACGCTCATACCTCAATGCTCTTTAACATGCATGGAAGGCAGATAACATGACAGAGGGAGAGACACACTATCTCCAGATTTATGCTCGCAAGCTCTATTCTTAGACCAGACAGGAATTTTGACTTGTTTACAATGTCCTCCCCCTTTGCTCCCTCAGTGGGACTCCCCACACAACACCCCGGATACCCCCCTTTATATAGAAACACCCCAAATAAACACAGATATAAAAATACCACTGTGCTTGTGTGCATGTTTGTGTGTTTCATGGGGCTGTTTGTGTACACACTGAACTACTTATATAAATCCCGGAGCTGGCCGGCTTTCAGTCGCAGCTCATGAAGGTGCTCTGTTTCTGAAACGTGGCACGGGCTTCAAACCTAAAGCGCCTATCAAAGAGAAACTCCAGCCACTTGGCTCGGAGGCCAGATTCCCCACCCTGAAGTTACACATTCCCTCACTCTGAGACCCAAAACCCCTCCTGCATCTGACCCTCCAACCCCCCCACCGCCCCTCTCTCTTTCAGCCCCTGTGGTACGTACCCCTGCAGATGCCATGGGTGCGGCCCACGTCGTTGCCATAGTTGCACTCCAGGCCTTTATGGTGGTCGCAGGGCCGTCCTTCGTGGCAATCCTGGTTGAGCTGGGCGGCGCACACCTTGCAGCAGCCGCAGCCATCCGGCACTGAGCTGACCCCCGGGGGACAGGACGGAGGCCCGGCCGGACACTCACACACCACCGGACAGCCAGCGGTCACCTACAGGAGGCGGGAGGGGACGCAGTGTGCACTTTAGTTAACCTGAATATTGGCAAACCAACTTGCTACGGTACATTTGCCATGTAAGGAGGAGCCACGCTGGAACCAAGCGGGACAATAGTTTGACTCATGTTACACAGATCACAGAAATTCCTCAAAGTGTGTGAGGCTTACACATTTGCTGAATACCCAGCACTGTCCCCAGCCCCACAGGGATATCTGTAACCCTCTGTCGCCTTCCGCTTGGCATTCGCCGGGCGAGCGGGGATGAAAGCTACGTCCTCTGACCATAACCCACCCCCCACCCTCACCCTACAACCCTCCTTCTCCTACATCGTTTGTTTCTCACCCCACCCTCCATATGCCCTCGCACACATACACACACCAGACTCTAACAACTCCCAGCAGGCACTGAGATCACAGAGAGCTGCCAGTCTGCCTGTCTACAGTCAGATCACCTAAAGGGATCCCTTCCTGACTCTGCCCCTGTCTAAACCCGGGCCAGGTCCTGGTGTGCCAATGTCCCTGGTTCAACTCACTCTTGTGGGCATGAAGGTTGGGTATGACATGAAAAAATGCAGTGACAAGAGCTTTCCATCTTTGGCATTATCGTCGGGTATAACCTGGTACTGGAAACTTCCCCTAACCCAAAGTCACATAATATTCCCGTAGATATTTTTAGGGTGCAGTGAGTTCATATTGACCTTAAGAGTATTTTTACAGTTGGATAATATTACTGTGTAATTTTGGACCTACAGAGAGATAAAAGCTTATGTACATTTATAAAAAAGGCTGAATCGGTTAAGAAACCCTTTAAATGCACACGAATACCCCTGATAGACACAAGTTTGTGCCAAGTGGGCATTTATTTAGATTTAAATGAGTGATAAGGAGGTAGAAATAGGCAGTGGTGAAATGTAACTAAGTATATTTACTCAAGTACTGCACTTCAGTACAACTTTAAGCTACTTGTACTTTACTTGAGTATTTCCATTTCATACTACTTCACTACATTTTAGAGGGAAATATTGTACTTTTAACTTCATTTCTTTGACAGCTTTAGTCACTAGTTACTTTACAGATTACAATTTTACATACAAAACACATGATGATCTTATAGAAAATGATGCATTTTTAAAGACCAGACTACCCACCTGTATATAAAATACTTAAAATTGTCCTCACTTTAACCAACAAGGACAGTAAAATGCTACTTACTCATTAATGCATTAGTAATAATCCAATAATATAAAGTACAATAATATGACATTCACAGGGGCCACTTTTATGCATATAAGTGCATTTTACTAATAATACTAACATACTTTAAGCCTACTCGAGTGACATTTTCAAAAAGTGTATTAGTATATTTCTATATTGCAGTTTTTTTACTTGACTAAAGGAAGTGTGAAGGTTTTGAGCACTCTTATCCTTAACTATCTTGATACTCATTTTTCTGAGGACCCCCGAAAACATTCCTCAGGGACCTCTGGTGGTCCCCGCACCCCCATTTTGGAAACCAGCAAATGTGACCACAGATTCTCGTAACATCCCAATCAAACCCTGAGTCATGGAGAAAGCAAATACATAGAAGCCACATTATCCCTCCCAAATGTGCAGCTGAATAGTGGGTAGGATTTCATTAGAGCATTATTCTGACACCCGAGCCTCGAGCCTGCAGCCAGGAGATGGATGCAAGATTAGGCTCTAATGAAACCCACAAATCCGCCAGAGCTGCTGTTACAGTCGAGTGCAGCCACGTGAGTCTTTATTCCTCAGTGTTTACATGAGGCAGTGACAGAAAAGTGAAAAACTTCAGACACTCACCAAGCCGACCGTCGCCACCTGCAACACAGCGAAGAACAGCAGGACCCCCATGCTGTCAGCTGATTCACATAGAGGAAGGGGAAAACGTTAAAAAACAAAAAAAACAAAAAACAAAGAAACAAATAAAATAGATCCTCCGGCGGCTCAGAAACAATAGCTTTTGTCCTCACAGGTTAAATCCGACACGCGCGGCGCTGCTCAGATGTCCTCCATCACTTCAACATCTTCATCGATCAAAGTTCGAGGCTTGTTTTTATATCGGCCCTGTGCTTTTTATGGCGGCCACGCCCACCCCGGACCTCCTTCAACCAATCAGGAGCCAGGCGGGGGCCGGGGGCGGGGCTTAGGCCGGAAGGCTGCGGCGGGGGGCGTGGCCCGGGCATGAATGCAGTCATTCATAAAAATTCAGAATTACTACATTCCAGAGAGGACCTGGCTTCTGGGTGTTTATTTATTTATGTTTGAGCGAAAATAATATTTTTGATGCTTTAAAGTTCTTTTCACACGCATACCTCTGTCCGGCCGCCGCTTTTGTGAAAAGCAAAATAAATATGCTCAGCTGCTAGTCTGCGCTACATTAATACCGGGGGCAGCCATGGAAAACAGCGAGGAATTTCCTTCCCCCACTTTATAAAAATACTTTCAGACAAGAGCTGGACAGATAAAGTACATGTACAAGGAGGGCAGAGTGTTCCTTGGAGCAGGGTAGAACTACATGATTGAATGATAGTGATGTTGAAAATGATTAAGATAATCTCCTGAGCAATTCATCAATCTCTTTTCCTCCCTCCATATCCTGTCTTTAGCCCCCACATCCCTTTTCACCTACTCAGAGGTTCCCAGGCCACGTCTCCCTCCGCGTGCACACACATGCACAAAACAGCTTCCCATGTAAACAGACAAGAATTTGGTTAATTTGCTTTAAGGTGTTCATTGAAGAGTGCAGAGCGGAGGTGAGGAGCGCCTGGATAATCTTCCTGTCATCCCCGCAGACACGCACACAGGAAACCAGCCATCCACCGTACCTGAGCTGGTGGCTAACATACACACTGATTCTCTGTGTGAGAGGGTTAAATACATATTCACATCCATGCACTCTCAAACACACTAACATTACATTAAACTGTTCGCACAGGCAGTGGGCTGCTTGTTGAAATCCAGCGAGAGGGATTGTGGGTGACTAAATTGTTGTTTTCCTCACAGTTTTCCCTAAAATGTATCATTAAGCAGAGGGATGCCTGCAGCTATTTGTGTTAGCAGGGCAGATATCATCCCCTTTATCCTCTACAAATCACCCCCTGCATTTAACCAAATGGTCACATGCAGAGTGTAGCACAAACATGCACATATACACAGTCGCATACATGCATGCAAGAGTACTCACACTTGCATAACAGCAGATCACTACAAAAGCACATACACACCTAGCTCTATTTTGTGCCTCTCAGGCATTACCTTTACATTCGATCATTTCTTCATATTTAAAAGTATTTTTTTAAAGGATACAACATATAATTTCCCAGCAAATGTGAAGGAGAACTGCCTAAAAACCCCCCAGAGGCTTGAAAAGTGTCATTCTCCAGGCAGATTATTACAGGAAACAATTAAGAAAAGAGTACACAATACAACATTTGAATGTATTTGTATCTCAAAATGCATGAATAACCATCTTTTACACAAGTATAATGAATCAGTCATAATCATAAGACACACACATACAATAACACTCAATCACAATACATGCAAGTACACACAAACGTAGAAGTAGACTCATTTGATTTGGCTCAGAGTTTCCATAAGACAAGACATGTGAAGAAAAGTATACACAAAAAGTAATGACAAGAAAAAAGTACACACTGTAATGACAGATAAGTTTTTAAAAAAAGGGGAATAAACAACAACAAAAAGACAAAAAACAAGCCATATTAGGCTGTTGGACTTGGATGACAAGGGAAATATTGGTTAGACCCATATGGAAAATATTGGTTAGTAATAAGAAGTGATTGACAAATTCAAAATGTGATGGTAATACCTGTAGCACAAACTGTGGCTATAATACACACCATCACACATACAGATCCAGAGTGTGCTCTCTCTCTCACACACACACAAACACACACACACACACACAGAGGCCTACACAGAGAGCAAAATGATGTATTCAAACTTCCATCCTCTTCCCACACAATCCGTCTCTCTCTCTGTCGGTGCTCGGAGGTGATGTAACAGACCCGTGTAAACAAGCCCGACATGTAGAGAGGAGTTTGTGTGCACCCACCCTCACAACACAAACCCACAGAGAGAGAGAGAGAAATCTATGTTTTTGTTGTATTCATGTTGAGTTTCCATTGACTCATCTAAGAATGTGTCCTTTCCACTTTGGTCTCGAAAGCTTCCATCCTAGACATAATAAACAAACATGCAGAATTTCCAACACACCAAAGCGGAGGCATTCATCAGCTCTTAGGGATGCTAGACGCTGCTACTGGGAACTTGCCCTGCAGGGTGACCTTTACATTCTGAGCCGACAGCGAACGTCAACTCGTAATGGTTAAAGTGACACAAGTCTGCTTTAAGAGTTCACTGGAAAACCTCCCTGTCACGACTATTAAAAAGTCAAAGGAATGGTTGGAGGCGCAGGGAGGAGGGAGAGGGCGACGGCAGGTGAGAAACAGATCAAACCCTCAAAAACAAGTCAGTGGAAATAAAAAGACAGGCAGACTGGGGGTGAGGGAGAGGTGTGAGGTGCACGCTTGGAGCCAGGGAAATATTAGGCAGTGAGAAGAAAAGAAAAAAAAAAGCAGGTAGATAGAACAGGAGAGTAGAGTGAGGTCAGTGGAACAAAAGCAGCTCACTTTTCACCTCTGATTCTTTGGCACAAAAGTGGTGGTTTTAAAGTGAGGACGGCTTTGTGTGTCTGTGTGTGTGTGTGTGAGAGAGAGAGAGAGAGAGAGAGAGAGAGCGAGAGAGAGAGAGAGTGTGTGTTTATACAGGAGGGGAGAGGAAGTGGGGAGGAAGACAGGTGTGGAGTGTTTGTTCAGGAGAGCTCCTGCCACACCTGCTGTGACACTCCTCTAACTCTTTGGTTATGGTACAAACACACACACACAAATAGGAATGCAGGTACAACACTTTTGATTTTCGGGACAGATAAGGCTGAGCCAAGATTTAAGATCTTCATCACGAGACTGGATTTATGTCATTTGAGGAAATTAAAGCTGCATATGGAATTCCAACATGTATATTTCTTTTAAATATCTTCAGCTGCAAAGCTTTATTATGTCAAAGCAGTGTAACAGCCTGATGCTCCCACTTGTGTCCACTCTAGAAAATATCACTCAGGACTTCTTAGATGCAAGAGGGCAGATGCTTTAATATATAAACACTTTATATATGAAAGTGGAATAATCTTTTATGAAAATCCCATTAATTCAGGCCGTCCTTTCCAACATCATTAATATTTACATAAACACAGACATGATGAGGCAGTTTTCACTTGCGGTTCATGGTTTGTAAAGGTGTATTTTGCCACATGTAGATGACCACAGTTTTGTCTCAGTATCACAGTTTTATAATGTGTACATAGGTGGTGCACATTGGAATTTCCATTAAGTTATTAAGGTTTATATTGGGGTACACGACTAAATAGGTTGAGCCAACTTAACACAAGGGTCAACAGCAGGGGTCAACATTAATAGCCTAGGAAGGGCATTACATTTTTTACAAATTAAAACATAATGTGCAGCTCCCTCTTCATCACCCCAATAATATCCTGCAGGCTTGGAGAAATCATGTGCAAGAGAACCTGGCAGAAGAAGAATGGTCCGAGGCCAAACTCAAAACATTGAATGCCCATTTGAAATTATTACAGTATAAATATATAAGCAGACAGTGAGTTACTCCAGACATGTTGCATTATTTTAATCATAACAAACCAGACATTTGATCGTTTTTACATTTTTCATACATTTGCATTTGATGTAAATTGCACAAGGGATCTTTGCATATGAGAGTGTCAAAGGATAATTTGCTTTTGGGGAAGTTCAACTAGAACGGGCTTCATTTGATTAGTCAAATTATGAGTAAAAAGGTTCTTAGTGTATTTTAGATTGTAGAGGGAGCTGAACGAGATGTGTGCTTGCATGTTAGTGTGCTGACGTTAGGCAGGTTAGGTGCTTTGAGCTAAATGTTAAAGGCTCCTTGTTCTGTTGCCTTGTTTTTCCTTAACTTTGTCTGCTGTATTTTATGTTCTTTTACCACTATTGTTGTTATTATTTTATTTTATTATTTTATTCTCTTTTTCTTTATATGTATTATTGTTGTCTGTGCTCTAGCCGTTCTTTTGAAAAAATGGCAATAAAATATGTTCTAAAAAAAGGAAGATAACCACTCCAGCAAAGTTAAATAAATTTGTTCTGCTGTCACCCATATAAAGGCACATATGAAGGGTTGTGTGTACTCCAGGGAATATCAGTCAAACTAATTTTGGGTTGTTTTGATTAGATTTCTTTTTTTTTATTGTGCACTTAAGGGAATATCAGTCAAACAGGTGTTGGTTTATTCAGTCAAAGATTGGCTTTTATCTGTTTTTGCAAATTAACTTGTCATATATTATTGCCATGATTTGTTTTTGACATTTTCTGTGTATATGAGTGTGCATGTGTGTGTGTGTGTGTGTTGACAGATATAAAGTGACTGAAAGAAAAGAAAGAGTGTGCAGCCTGTTCCAAAACAGAAGAAAAGGGGAAAGAAAAACAAGCAAAGGGAGAGGTTGCCAGTAAGAAAGGATGAGAGGAGGTGGGGGGGGGGGGGGGGGTTCAAGGAATTTAAGTCGCAAAGTTATTTTTAAACCAAGAACAGGAACTCTACTGTTGACTTCCCAAACACTGAAACATAGATCGGTATAAGAGTCGAGCTGGGGAGAGGAGACGGGGAGGGTACACACACACACACTAAAGCTCATACAGATGTCAGGTGTGTCATCCCACACACACGTCTACATCCAGACACATTCCTGTCAACATTTGCTTTATTACAGGCTCACAAATTTTACACTTTCATAAAGCCACACACTCATCGTAATGTAAATACAGTGCATGGCTCTGTGTTTTAGAGATTCTCAATTCTTTTGAACTCCCTGTTCTCCCATATATATATATCTATATATAGATATAGATATATATATATATTACATTTGGCCTAACTGACTATAATCAAGACATGGTGTACATTAGGAACAGACAGTCACAATATCCTAATTACAGGCCAGTGGTGAGCACAGACAGAAAGAGAGGAGTCACAACACTTAAAAAAAGATGGCCAGCAAACGGGGACTAAAAAATCACGGTGGATACAGTTTCACACTAATTGAAATAAATACAAGGTCATCAACTGTAATCATCCTCTTGGCGCAATCTGCTCAACAACAGGCCATACTGTGTGCTTTTTTTTCCACCAGGTATGCCACCAGGCTGTTATTATCAAATAAAGACGTCTGGGTTTATGGGGAGTGAGCTGGGACAAAACTCACACACAAAGGCAAAGGGGGGGCGTCCTGTGTACGCAAAGAACACACACCCTGCCATTCATGCGTGCTTTGTCAGGGGCTGTTATGAAACCTCAGCTTCTTCAATGGCTGTTGTATTCCCAACTGCAGGCTTGTGCAGCCAGGATGGGAGTGGGAATAAACAGCCACAGGAGGGGGGGGGGGTCAGGTGCAGCAGTTATCCCAGGAAGTCGTTATCTGTGAGGAGACGCCCCGGTACAGTTTGCCCACAGGGTATCATTTCCTCTTGACCTTTAGCCCGGGTCAGCGCCTTCTGTGAAGAGCGAGGTCAGCCTCAGCACGCACTCCGGGTCCTGGCGCTCCTGGTGGGGGTCAGAGGGAACTGGGTCACCTGTACCTGTTCGTCAGTGGATAGATATGCATCTTACTGATGCTGCCCACCCCATCAACCACCCAAGGCAAGGTCACGCCCTCCCCTCTGGATCTCCCACTCCCTCCTTCTGCAGCCTTCGCCCTCCCCTCACCTCCAAGGTGTCACAGAGAGCACCCTTGTTCTAGCCCTCTCCTCCTGTCCACCGGGACCCCTCAAAAATCCCAGATATCCCTGCAATTTCCGGTGCAATATTTATTTGGCGGAAAGAGGGCTGGGGGGCGAGCGGCCTTGAAAAAAGAGCCTCACTCACAAACAGTTTGGGCTGCGTTTGAGGGTAAACATGTGCAGGAGGGGTACGCCAGGCGAGCGGTAAGAGGGACTGAGGCTGGTGTGTTCTGGTCCTGACACACAGATCCCACCTCAGCAGGGACACAGAGAAACACTCTGTTCAGGCCCCAACGGCCACAGTCTAATAAACATCCCCCCACCACCTCCTGTCTGTTCCACGGACAGCGCCCTCTGCAGGAGAAACGAGGACACGACAGAGAAAAACAAGGTTGAACAAACACAGCAAGAGCCTGAAAAAAACATCTCAGCACTGTAATAATTCAACAAGTGGGATGAATTAAGCAATTTCATGCACTGTATTCTATACAGGGAATGGATGCAATACCTTGAACACGTCTTGAATTGTGGTTCCCAACCTTTTTTGTCTAATGTACCCCACTGTACCCCTTCATCAAATCCCCTTCTCTCCTGTGTAATCTGTTATTTTTACCTTTGTGAAGTGTTCATTCATTACCAGCTGCGACAGCGATGGGCTGGTATTGTTTTACCTTTTAAATGTGTGCGTGTGTGTGTGTGTGTGTGTCATCATGGTGGAATGAAGACACCTATTGTAGCGGGAACTACCACAGAAGCGGGTTTACCAGGTGTTTATATGTCTGTAGGCTGATTTTGCCAAGGTAATAGTGACTCAGTCATGAAACTTTACAGGTGTGTAGTTGAGATCACAATGTAGGCAGAGTTCAAAGATGGGTGTTGTCCGAGTAAAGGCGCAGGAAGTAGGGGGGTAGGAAGCAGGGAAGGGGCCATTGGCTCCCCCACTTTACGTCCCTGGCCCACATTCATTTTAAGTTTCAGATCACTGTTTCCCAGTTTCAACAATTAGTTCTGTCCACTGATCCAATCAAGATAACATTCAACCTTTATTAGCAACTGACATGAATATCAGACTGAGTCTACACATACTAATATAAAAGCATCCATTAAGAACAACCCGTAGATCCTACAAATATTATTTAAGGAGAAGGCGCATTAAAACCTTTATTTGGATGTCCCAAGATCAGGCTGTACACTATTATTTTTCTATGTACCCCCTGGCAATTGCAGAAGAACCCCCTGGGGTACAAGTAGGCTTACCCCTGGCAGGCAATCACTGCTCTACAACATGATGAAAGGTGTTTATGATATTTTTCCTTCTGTATGTCATTTGTTAATTTGCATAAAAAGCATGACACAATAATGCAAACAGGTACAACAGCTCCTCCAACTACTCAACAAAACTTGGACACGTCAGTGTGCTGCAGAGATGTTTTGCCACATTCCATTAAACTGTACAGATGTCTAATAAACAAAAACAGATTAATTTGGGGAACAATCAAGTTGACATGGAATTCAGGTTAAGAATAACCTGCACAGATTTTTTAGTATTTCCATAATGTGGAATAAATATGTTTAAAGAACTCCTTCAAGAGCCAGTAAGAACATAAAACATACATCTGAAACGCAGCTCAGTGCACAATCAGAGCCTCTACACCTTCTTTGGCTGGTCGACAGCACCTCACTTCCTCTTCGATGAGAGCAGCTGCTGCAGCGGTACAGGTAGGGAATGGATGGGGGCGTCTGGGTAAGTGCAGGGTGAGGGCGGGGGGGAGTTTTCAGGCAGCAGGAAGGGCACATGTAGGCGGGAGTCTGGCTGACAGATGGGAGGAAGGAAATGGGGGCGTCTGTCTCTCCTGTGGCTTGCCGCTGACTCTTGCTCTCGGTGGTTTGTCGCCCCCCTGCATCTGGACACAAATAGCCGCTGCTGGTTGTTCTTAGTGACCGAGTCCTTCTCATTTCTATCTGCAATGCCCAGACTTTGTAGCCACTCACAGAGCCTGGCTTCTTCCTCCTTCTCGGTGAACGATGGCACTACGTATTTCTGTTTCCCAGCACAGTCCACCTTATAGCTTCTCTTTCTCCTCTTTTGCTGCTGCTTTTCTTTGATCGCAGCATCCTCTGATGTCTGAAGTGGAGTCACCAATCTGCCCTGTCTGCCTCTGTTTCTGCCACTGGCTCTTGCAGATGGACAGAGGTGAGAAAACAGCTGTCTGTCTTGCTGCCCTCTTTGTGCCTGAGAGCTTTCTGTAGACCACGTGTCCCCTGACCTAAACACAGCTCTCCTGTGTAGATCTGAATCCACTTCAGGCTGAAGTGCATTCAGCACTGTGTTGCATTGAATATCCTCTGAGAGCGCATCATTGCACCCCAGTGGACACAAGATTGTACGAGCATGGTTGCCTGTCTGTATGTCCGTAAAGGTGTGTATATCCGAAGCTTCAGTGGTGTGTGTGTGTGCCGGCAGCACAGCTCTGGACCTGCAGAATATAGAGCGTAGTCTTCGGTGTGGGGGCAGGCTGGCAGAGTGCCCAGGCGGCCCGATGCTGCGAAACAGCATAGGAGGTCGAAGAGTGGAAGAGGGTCTCGAAACTCCAACTTGGCTCTCAGTGCTTCTATGCATCCTGTTCAAAGGTTTTCAAATACCGTCTGTGCACACTTCCACAACAGTCCAAAATTCAAGGTGATGAAAAACACCTTGTACTGAATTTCAAAAAGCGATTTTATTTACAGCTTCTCTTCTCTAAGAGCTGAGAAAAAAACATGGAATTGTCCAAATGCAGGTGGTTTAGCGTTTGCTGTGATGTAACGTTGCACAAAGAAGATACAATTGTGATAATGGAGGTAGAAGAAGGTAAGCAGAGGTGTGACAGCAGAGCAAAACATGAATGTATCAGCCATACAACACCGAAGGAGTCTGACTCTTCATCCATACAGGAGGATGCTTGTGGTTGCCATGACGGATGTCCATGCCTCTTGGTAGAAATGACACAAAGAACCAAGGCTTCTCCTCTGTACTCCAGTATTCATCATCTGGTCCTGGACATGGTTCACAACAATAACTTTATACCTTAGTAATCCTCTCTTGTGGAATATTTTCCCCGTTTGATGGTTCATCTGTGTTCCTCTCTGTCCAGTGTGATGTTCAGTCAGTTTGAGTCTGACTTTTTTCACTGAGCCCACCCACCCTCCCTCTCTTTCATCCTGTTGCCCTCTTGGACATGAAAGGTGCAGCCCATCGGCTATTCCATCTCAATAAATTATGAGCAGAGAGCTGGGGGGCTATTTATTTACTGGGAAAAAAGTGTATTAAGTGAACTATCCTTTTATATACCCTACAATGAATACAAAATACCGTTGTGGGGTCTGTTTTGATATGGCTGCTGAGCTCGGGGATAGTGTCACACCGTCCTCAACACTGTCAGCCATGACAAAAAACACCATGTTCTAATAGACACCCTGACCTGAGTGACACATGCTAACCATGTCACATAGAAGTCAACAAAACAAGGATTCAACTAAGTAAGTTTTGATTAAATCATACAAAAGGTCAGGACAGTATGACAAAAATACCGCTCGTGAGAAAAATTACTTCTAGACCTTTTCTTAAAGAAAAATGCGTCGGCAGATGTTGAATGTGTCTTCTTTCTTCTTCAAGGACAGAAGGTCTAACTGAGCACATGCAGGAGTGTCATCACTCGTCAGCATGTTTCTGATTGGAAGAATAATACTTGTTGCAACCATCCCCAGTCTACCCTAATCAATAAATAAATCAAAATATTATTATTAATACAATTATTCCCCAAGGGGAAATTCACAAGCTGCACAGCAGCATATAAAGTAATTTAAATAAATTGTAAAGTGATATATGATGATATGATATTCTGAAGTATATTTTCATGCCACCTTTACACTTTTAAGATGTTGAATGCACAACTTCCACCGCATGGTATCATTTTAACTATGTATTGCATTTTATAAGCTTATCATATAGGCTTTAACGTAAAATCTTAATTTGTAAAGTGACGAGTAGCTATAGCTATCAGATAAATATGGAAGACCATTTGCGTCACTGTGATGAAAAAATAAACATCTTGTAAGTCATTATTATGACTAATATATCTCATAATAATGACTTAGTATCTCAAAATTATCATCATCAACATTATCTTTTCTTCACCTGGTTCACTGTCTCTCCATTATGGCTTGGAGAAGACACAGAGGAAAGTCTGGCTTCCTAAGTCATAATTATGAGATATTAAGTTATAATTATGAGATACTTAGTCATTATTATGAGATACTTAGTCATAATTATGAGATGATAAGTAATAATTATGAGATATCAAAGTCATTATTATGAGATACGAAGTCACTTTTATGAGATATATAAGTCATAATTATGAGAAATCAAAGTCATTATTATGAGATACAAAGTCATAATTATGAGATGTCTGAGTCATAATTATGACTTACAGGATCTTTATTTTTTTTTCATCACAGTGGCACAAACAGGCTTCCATAGATAAATGTAATGGAATAAAAAGTACAATATTCTATACATCTTTATATATGTAAATATAAAGTTAAACTGCATCGCTTTAAGTGAACGGGCCGCCCTGTGCTCCCCCGCCTGACCGGGAGGTGGCGCCGCTCACAGCGCTGCGGCCGTGAGCGGCGATAAAAAGCTGCTGCTTCTTCTTCTGCGGCACCAAGGCGGAAGCGCTTCATTGGTCCGCGAGGCCAACCAAGATCACCGCTAACCGAAGCGCAAAGGTAAACACGGAGAAAACTCGCTATTGTTTCTAATCCGTCCGCTGCTGCGTGGGGCGTTAGGGGGACGTGTCGGGAAACTGTCCGGTTTTCTGTGTTTCACGACGAGAGGAGGAGGAGGCGGGAGGTTTAGGAGGAGGAGGAGGAGGAGGAGGAGGACGAAGAGGGCAATGTCATACGTAACGGAGGTTAATGTAGCACGAGAAGCAGCGAAAGCACGTCGAGTTTGTGGGGAATGTGTTCGTTGTTGTTAAGGAAACATCCCTAAAGAACAGGTTAATGTTTTAGTCTCGGTCGTGTCTTCATCCTCGTGTTGTGGGTGTCTTATAACAGGAGCAACATGGCTGTGTGGAGAGAGAAACGACGTGTTAAAGATGTTAAAGTCATTTAAAAAAACCACAATTATTGAAATACTCAGTTAGTAGTGCAGTGAAGTGGAGTGAACCGCCTCCCCGAGTCACAGCAATCTCCCAAACAAACATAACAAAAAATTGCAAGTAAACTGTTTAATTGATGCTTGAGGCTCCTGTAATAAGTGGTTTTTATTATTTAATCTGTCAGCCAGCTCTGTTAGGTGACCTGCTGGTCCAGTTTAATGGTCCCCAGGGCTGCAACTACAAGTGATTTTCATTAGAGTTTGGTCCACAGAATATTAATCTGCAACCTGCAAGTTTGATTCATTAATTTGATTTGATTCTGTTTTGTCGTTAATTATAATAAACATGATGCGCGTTAATATTTTTTATGGGTTTTCGGCCTCTGGTCGGTCAAAACAACCAGCTTTAACACTTCAGTTTGAGTTCTGGAAAGTTGTGATGGATCCCCATTTTCTGACATAAATTATGTAAGAAATTATTTAGCAGATTACTGATTAATGGATGTAATTGTTAGTTGCAGCCCTATTTTTATTTATTCAGTTAATTCTTTAGATACATGTGTTCATTGTTTCGGCTATGAAATTCCCAAGTTGACTTATTCAGATGTCTTGTTTTGTCCGGCCAACAGTCCAAATCCCAAATATATTAATTTTATTATCATAGGAAGCTATGATATCATATCAACCCAGCAAATATTCACATCTGACAAGCTGGACAAGTTTCAGTTAATCAATAATTCTTTCAGATTTAATCCTGGCAAATAACTGGTGTCAATCTGTAACACCTCACAGTAAACATAAAGTAGATTCAAGCTCTTTATCAAATAATGATGATCAGATAAGACCTGTGGCAGTTTTTGGTGGACCATGATATTATATTCATGGGAGTCGAACCATGTTTGTGCTTCAACTAAACACACACAAACCATACAGGAAAACACACACACACACACACACACACACACAGACAGTACACTCAGCATATAGAGATTGGCTGTAAACACGCTGCTGTTACATAAGTGTCCTCTCTTGGTGGTACAGTAAACGCACTGTGCAGGCCTTCTGCTTTTGCCTCAGTCAGTGTCAAACTGCCCTGAAATCACAATGAATTCTATTAATCATTATTCTTCTCCTGTTCTTTTTTCTTGTGTTTTTCACGCAGATGGCTCACAGGCTGCTGGTTCGTAGAATTTGGACACTGTGCGCGAAAGATATCCGCTGCCTCCCGGCAGCCACTGCCGCCACCACCTCCTCTTCCTATTCCACCTCCCTGCAGTCCACCACAACCCGGCTCTCCTTCCTCTCTCCCTCACGTACTCTGCCTCGCTCCCTCCCTCACACCTCCCGCCGGGAAGTCTCCTTCAGTGTCCAGGACCACGAGGACTTCACAGAGAGGGTCATCAATAGCGAGCTGCCCGTGCTAATTGACTTCCATGCACAGTGAGTACCCCAGGGAGGGACGGTGGTAGATGAGTGTATGGAGGTATAGATTAACTAAAGAGAAGCAAGCAACTCTTTGCATTTGAGAACAAAGAACACAATAATATTTTGCATTTTACTTGAAACTACTAAAGCAATAAATCACACAACAATCAGAATCTGTACATTTCCTGGTGATTGAATAACTGGGTGACTAACTGGGTGACTGACTGATTGCAGTACTACAATCCTGTAGAAGATCATAAAAACCTGTCTAAAGGTGGCTGTTAAATTTTATTTTAAAGATGACACTGATTTCAGTGTTTCACAATATCAACATTGACCACACACAAACATTTTATACACTCCAAACATGATCATCTGTGGGAGGAAAGATTGTCGTTGTCTTTTCCACACAGAGAAGATGACAACTTCAAGTTAACTCTAGTTTGTCTATCTATGTTCTTAACACAATGCTGTCAATCTCGGAGGCCCAACTCACGTAAGGGACCTAGCTAATCGAGATAGTTATAAATTTATCTTAAAATGCTAATAAATAAAAATAAATAACCATCCTTTCAGCTAGTTGGAGTATTCGTCTTCCGTCATGGTTCTTTTCTAATCCCACAAAAGTTTTCCTGTTGGTCTGGTCGCTCTGTTCAGGCTGTGTTTTTACACAAGGTCAATGTACTGTAATCAACCACCTGGTATGCCAGTAAACCAGCAATACTGGCAATATTCTCAGTCACCAGGGTTGAAGGCCGCTGCATTGGAGCAGTTTAATCCAGGAGATCATTAAATAATCTGTTTTAACATTCACGTGTGACTGTTGTTTGGGGGTTCAGGCACTAACCTTGGAAAAGACCTTGTTTTGCAGCTGTCCTGCCTCTTCAAATGGCTATAAGTGTTACATACAGTGCGTGTGTCTTGCTGTTATAAATATACACACGTACACAACTGACCGTTGGGATTCCACTCTCAAGTCATGTGAGGTTACACAACAGCCACCGGATATACTGGGTCCTATAGAGGGGCCTTTTTCTGCCTAGATTTTAGATCATTTGACTTGAATTCAGTTTGAGATTGAGTTTCTGATGTGAGGCGTAAACTGGAATGTATCTCATCTGGATCTAGACAGAGTTGGGATGCCTTTTTGACCCGTCACAGCAGGACAGAGGAACGTGTTTAGCAAACGGGATATCCCCGCTCACTCCACCGTCATTTTTGAGGCATCGTAACTCTGTAATTTTGTGGAGACAGTTTAAAAGAAAGTCACCTGATGACTGCTGCTCTCATACTCATTACAGATCTACTGCGCTGTGAGACTGATACAAATAACAGCAATAGGCAATTAAAATAAGTTGATTACTGAAAGAACAGACAGGAAAGAGCAACAAAATGAGCTCAAATGCTCTTAATAAAATCTTAATTTAGTTTATGAGAGGCTGCAGGTACAACAAGTCTGTCGTTTTCAGGCTCAGGAGGATATTTTAGGACCGATAATAACAACCACATAAGTGTATACAAGACTGAAACTGAGTCAGCCAAGATGCATTCGGAATGCAAAAAAAAAAAAAGAAGCGAAGAAGAGGTAAACAAAGTTTTAATGATTCATTCATGATTCGAATTGCACACACATCTCATTATTTATTTCATGAATATGCATAAGTTGGCGCTGTTATTCCTGTTCCCACAGATAGTTTGCCAAATCTACAGTATTGCAATCACACTGTAGTCTCGCTCCTCCGAGACACATTTAAGGGATTGGAACATCCTCGATGATGGCGGATCTTGATGGGGTTCTGGGTCACAGGACGGAGGAGTGAGGACGGGACGAAGCGTGATTAACTGAATGGAGAGAACCCTTGGTATTGATCATGCTGGTTCACTTTCACAGCTTACTGGGACACTTGAAGAGAACAGAGCCATCGTTAATGTTACTGTGCTTCTCCTGCTTTTGATGGTCAAAATGTCTGCTGTGAAAAAGGTCTATTGTTTCCATTTTTCTACCTGTCATTATTCCTTTTTCTTTTGACTTCCTATGTTTGAAAAATCCCAATACAAATATATAATATTCACATTTTTATACTTTATTAAAGTTTAAAAGTGAAATGACTTGTGACGTGCATTTGAACGGATTTGCTCCTAGTTTATGGTCATATCCTCCTCAGCTGGTCGTACTCAATACTCCTGTCTTTCTGTGAATAAACACCTGGTTTGCTTTGTGTTTGTGTGTTTTTTAGGTGGTGTGGTCCCTGTAAAATCCTTGGGCCAAGGTTGGAGAAGGCTGTGGCGAAACAGAAGGGCCGCGTTGCCATGGCAAAAGTTGACATAGACGATCACACAGACCTGGCTATCGAATACGGGGTGAGACTTTTTCTTGTGGCATGAAACTGTGGAGAAATTTGCTAAAGGGACGTAACTGGCATGTCGTCATAATGTTATTAGTCTCGTCTTATAGCCCGTAACCCATCTGTCTCCAGGTGTCTGCCGTTCCCACAGTAATCGCCATGCGCGGAGGTGACGTCGTCGACCATTTTGTGGGGATCAAAGATGATGAAGAGCTGGACTCATTTGTCAGCAAGATCATTGGACAATAAACCAGCTGTCCCCACCCGGCCCATCACCACCGTCACGGTGCGGTTTTGTATGATCCTGGCACAGTCGGCAGCCCGAGCCGCCATTTTGAGCCTGTTTAACAACAGCCAAAGCAAAACAAATAAACAAAACCTTGCCACAATCCCAGCTGGCAAACCCTCGTGCTCACACCCATCCCAAGACACATCACTGCTTCAGCTTTGCATTATTGCTCTTGTCTCTGTCTCCCTCTTTTGTTTCTTTTGTCTAGTGATGGGTGTGTGCCTCCATCAACCTTTTAGTTCATGCCGTGCTCCATTTTGCTTTAGTTCAGTTTCTCTTTTATAATGTGGATGCTTCAAGGCTCTATTCATACTATTTGAGCAGCTGAGCCGGTGTGTAACAGTCTGCTGTAAACGTCTGTAGAATGAAAAATACGCAGTTATACTGTATGACATGAGGGATGAACATTTCTAGTTTTAGTGGGGGAGAGGATTTAACTTAAAACCTGACAATACTGAATGAGGTTTGTGGCAGTGTTACCTGTAGTTCCTGCTTTTGTCCACATGATGGTGGCGTTTCTCTAACATCGCAATGCCACACATGGTCATTTTACACCATTATGCCTAATAATGTGAGAAAGGAAAGTGTGTGTGTGTGTGTGTGTGTGTGTGTCTCTGGGTCCTGACTGTGAAACCTAAGTCGAGCAGGAATTGCAGTTGGGAGTTTGATTTAGTTTATTACTGAAATGAACTCTATGTATCAGAAACATGACCAAGTAAAGTAATAAAGGAGTCAAAAGATGTTGCGTATTTGGATTGTGTTTTTGTTTGTGGGTGAAAAAAAAGACGGGGGTCGGCTTTAGCTTTATTGTCCCTAATGATGCTGATGCAACATATAAGTTATGTGATTTCTCTGTGTTTGTTTTGACAGCACTGGAAGGATGCAGAAATGGGCTGCTGGCATATTGTTGATGAGGTTGTGGGAGTTAAAGGGGAGGAGAGGGGTGATTTTAAGACTATTGACTTAAGATTTTCTCACCAGGGAAATGGATGGGAGGTTTTTGTTAGAGTATAACACAGTGTTAGAATGATTTTTATTATATGTCAGTGTTATATCCCCCCAGTCATCTCTCCACCTTCTGTCTGAACACCTATGTGTTACTCATGCTGTCACAACCCTCTCATCAGTCTAACTGAAACGCCTACACATCACCCTGCACTTATTGCTGCCCTCTTAAATTACCTCCCTTCTGTCATCCCCCCAAATCAACAGTGTCCGCCTTCTCGCCCATCTCTCTAATCTTGGCTTGCACCTGACCAAACGTCCTCCGTCAAACCACCTTTCGCTGCTCCATCCGAGTCGGTGTTATAGTCAGACGGACTCTGACCCCCATTCAACGTCTCAGTTTCAGTTTCACCTGCCTGTCTCTCGCAGTCCAAATACGTGTGATTCCAGGCTTTTAAACAATGTAAACATCACACAAACACGCTGTGGGCCTCAGTCAGACCCCTCTGTGCTCGAGGTTTCTGACTTTTGGGGCTGTCTGCTTGTTTGGAAGCTGCTATGGTTCCCAATTGTAAAAGCAAAAGTAATATAGTATTATGACCTGGCATTGTAAATAATTAACATTGGAGTTTTATTTGCATTGCACCTTTCAACAAGGAAATTTAAGTAATTTAACTTTCCAGTGTTTTACAATGAAGTGCTGCCACACACACTCTCTGTGCATGGACTCTTTCCTATAAAGACCACATGTGAGGACTGCAGGATTAAGGCATTTCTGTGTCATTGCCTACTAGAGACACTAAATGAGGTCAGATGAAGCTGAAGGAGACAGGCGAGCACCTGCAGTCGGAGAGTCCCTCCACTCTTCATTTCATCATCCCCTCGTCTCTCACGACTCGCTAACCAAAAAACACTCCCACCCTTGCCTGCCTCCCCATCCTGGCATGTCATTACAGAGCCCACAGCTGACAGAGTCGCGGCGAAGGCCTTCAGAACTGCTTATTAAGTGAACATCATTTGACATGTTCCATCTGCACTTTTAGTGGTCCTGGCTTGGATTAGATCATCGCAGATTAAGCCTGGGGATGTGTTCATGCAGAGCTGCTCGGTAGCAACCAGAGGCAGAGACCCAGTGGTTTCTGAATAGGGGGGGGGGATTCGACTGGCATTACGTAAGCAGGTGTGAGTGAAGCAAGTGATTCAGATGTACAAATGCAGTTGTTGTGTGCTGGATGAAAGACATTCCTGCATAGTTTTGGGATGTCTGGGGCTGCATGACAGCACCTTTTGTCAATGATCTGCCATTTTAACCACTTTCTGCCTCTTGCATCTGTTTCTCTGCGTCTGAATGATCAGTCACTGGTCTGTAGGCCTCAGGATTCACACTCATGAACCACACACACACACACACACACACACACACACACACACACACCTCCCCATGTTGTCTGATCATCCCCTTTGTCTGCCTTCAGACAGAGGAAAGAGGTGACTTAATAGATGACGACAAGCTCCAAAGGTTCAAGAACAGCACGTAACCCTACACCTCTTCCGCCAAAAACAATAGACCACACCTCCATCCTCGCTCCCGCTGTCTCTCTCTCTTACTCAACCACTCTTGTGACCATATAAGGCAAAAAAAGACAGGGGAAGCCAGCGACTGCTGCTGAACAAACGGGCCGAGAGGCAGAGTTGCAGATTTCTTCTAGTGACTCTGTTCCAGTTTGCCCGCCTTTCTCAGAGCCTGAAACTCCTAATGTTTGCTGTGTGTTTGTTTGAAATGAAGTTTTCTGTCACTGATCCAAATGCTTTTGCTGTGTGTGTGTGTGTGTGTGTGTGTGTTTGTGTGAGGTGCATGAAACTTGTGTGTGTGTGTGTGTAGGAGAGCGAGCAACTCTGTAACAACACCCAGATCTGGCACGGCCTGAGAGCATTCTGTGTTTGTAGTAAATACATAGCTGTATTTATATTTGAAACACATGCTGCCCTCCACCTTGTTAGGCGTCCATTCTGTTCCAGACAAATACCAATCCGAGACAGACAAAGCAACCACTGTTGCTGTTTATATCACTCCCATCTTCTCCACATGCAACATACACATGGCTTAAAATACCACATTGACTTAACCTGCATTAGAAATGTTGTCAAATGAGTATGGCTGATAAATGAGCAAAGAGACACCCTAACAAAACAGGAAAAGCTTTGCGTATTTTCCCCTTACTCCACATTCCTGCATTCTGTGAGTCAACATGTGTCTTATCACTTCTTCCTGTGTACTAATTACTAAGGAAAGGAGGAGAAGGAGGGCGCTGGAAACAGGGCGAGACTGAAGAATAGAAGACAGCATAAATAACCCGTCACTCTGCCATAATCCCATTATTGTGTTATTCCAAAAGCTGCAGGTGTTCTTAATTATTCTTTATGGTTCTGGCCTTTTAGGTGCACACAAACAAACACTTTGCTTTATCATGTCAAGAGGCTGTGTGAACTGCAGTAATGATCTTGGCAGGGGTTTGCTCATGATGGGGGAATGATGTTAAACAAAACACAAGGGGTTGGTTGCTAGAATGAATAGTGTGTTTAGACCAAGCTCACATTCAGGTAAGAAGATCTGGGTCAGACATGAGCATTAAACAGCCCATTTCCTCTAAGATTTGACACAGATCTGAGCTACTGGCTATATACGTATATGTGTCTCATGCACGAAAGCACAGACACACACGTTCTCACCAAGACACTCGAGCATGAATGTCCACACACATGAATTCACACAAGTAATTACACAGCAAGAGCGGTCAGTGAGTTAACATGCCACCCTTTTAACATGCTGTCACTGAATGGGTCCCTTTCTTTCTGACTGGATGATATAATGGCTTTACACACCCTGAATTACAGACACACCCTGCTGCTATTACAACCAACTGAAGGAAAAAGAGAGAGAGACTAGGTCACAGTGAAAAGGAGAGCGGGAGACAGCGAAAGGGAGGGAGATAGTGAGGTCAGAAGTGTCCATATTTGGTAATTCATGCCTGCACTTTAATCCTACAATTGTTTCTGTGCCCACTTCTGTTTGTTTTGTGTTTTATGCCATTATTGTGTAATTCATGTACTTTTTCAGCACATGTTTTTTATTAGATGTGAACTTTTCTAATGTTGGGATTTGCTTTGAATTCAGATGGGTTTATTTGATTTTTTTTCTTCCATGTGAGAAGTCTTTTACTCCCCCCGTCACTCTCCTCCTCCAGGCCTCTCTCCTCTCTCTGCATCTGGTCCTGCTCAAGTAACGGGTGACGGGGTGACCTCTGACCTCTCTGCTGAAATTTTCGGATATTTCCCATCCATTCCAGAGGGGGAGAAAGTGTGATATTTATTGAATTTTCCAGGCAGGCATGCTTGAACGTTCAATGTTTTGCTCTACATACATGTGATGCCCAGCTGCTAAACGTATAGGAAAACACACAGACACATTCCTTTCATAATGACACACAGCGAACATAAATCACACGTTGAACAGAAAATGTGACTTTCCTGTGTTTGTCAGCGAATGCCAGCCATGCCTGACGCTCTGTTATGATGTGACTTCTTTCTGGTAAATCGTTGCTTAATGTGTAGTTGTGTAATTTGTGTGTTGATGTCACCTGCAGAGACCTTATCCCTCAAAACAGTATCAGCTGTTTTGTATTCCTGCCTCAGCCCTGCCAGATATAAAGTACCCATTGATCAACACCACCAAATATGTTCCAAATGTGCTCAATGATTTTAAACTGGATGTCATTTTACGCTACATAAAACTGGATATTGAAGGAAAATTGAATTGTCAGTGTTTAGTTTTGTTTGGTTAACTTTGTGTTTGTATTACTAGTGGCAGAAACTACACATTTTAACCATTTATCTATCACCTTTAGGCAACTGATTAGACTTCTGTTCTTGCTTGGCAACTATAATGTAAATTTAATTAAGTTTAAGTGTCACAGCTGACTGAATAAGTGGATATTATTAAATCAAAGCATGATTTAAATTATGTTCAAATTTGTTGAGATAGTCCACAGTCTTTCTATTTCGTACTCCCTAGGTTGGGAATCACTGCTCTAAAATCATCTTTCCACCTCAGTCTGTGCTGCTGATCAAAGCTGCTGATTACTCAATCCATGTTTCACACTGAGAAGGTGAAAAATATTTATTTTCCATGGCTAATGTCTCCCTGCTGGTTGTGGCATGCGCACTGGCTCTGTGCCTTCAGTTCCACTCGGCAATACTGGGCTCCGATCACCCAGTCTGAATCCCAGGAGCATATTTTAAGTCAACAGGTTCACACTGTGCTGTTCGTTCCATTCTTCTGTGTAGACTTTGGCCGTGGCAGTGCAGAACTTTCATCTCAACATCCATCATTTCGCTCATCCATTTTTCTTGCACCGTCCCGCCACCACCTTCCTCTTTCCTATACCAGTGCCACACTCCTCTCTTTTTATTCTTCATTTTCTAGAAAACCAATTAAACAACAATTTTCCACATATATGTTGCTTTGTATATGATTTTACCAACATAAACATGTTCTCTCTGTATATCTCTCCGTCATCTTTATGACTTACACTTTTCAAGAATGAGTCAGGCCCTTCTGAAGAGCCAAGGAAAACAAATGTCAGGACTGATTGGAAGACTTTACAAGTTTCTTCAATTATATTAGATCACCTGCAGCGGTTCCCATGTAGTGTGAGCATGTCTGGTCATGAAGGTAGGCTCACCTGTTTTCTGTTATGAAACCTAAACTGGAGTTTTAAGAGTTGTAAACTCATATATCCTTAAATCTTTGCACTGTTTGCTAAAAGTTTTTTTTTCACTTGCATATAAGAATACAGGCAAGCCAGAATAAATTGTTGATATAAAGGAGTTAACATAAATTAATATTTTAATTCCCTTGGTGGAAACCGGGGCCAGTAGGGTGACATGATCGCTGAGTGTTTTGAGTTGTTGTAGGCCTCTATCCACCCTGTCAAAGTGTCCTTGGGCCAAACACAAAGTCCTTATCAGCGCCACTGGCTTTGTTCTGCTGCTTACCACAGAAAGCAGCCAACATGGAAAAAATAAATTGCTGTATTAGTGCTGTATGATTAATATAACACCTATAAATATGTATTCTTTATTCCAATATTGAACTCATTTTTTTTCATATTCTGTATTTTAAATATTTCTACTCCTATATTATATTTATGCTTATCTTGACTTCTGCACTACTTGTCTCCTACTTCTACCTTCTTATTCCTCTAAGTTTAACTGTTAAGCACAGCAAATTCCTCGTATGTGAAAACCTACACGGCAATAAACACAATTCAGATTCTGATCAGGAGTTTACAGTAGTTTACATGGGATTTGTGTGATATTTGGCAGCAGAAATATCAACCAACAGTTGGAGCCATGGCCGCTGCTTGTCTTCAAAGCAAACAGTGGTCAGACGAGACCCTGTTGACACATGAGGGAGAACCTGCATGATGCAGTCCATCCTGAGAGTGGCTGGTACTTATATGGTCATAAAAATCCTTAGTATGCACATACCTTTCTCATTAAACACGGCTTTATCTGTATCCCCCTGCTCCCTCCTCCTCTCCACTCTTTCAAGTTCAGCTTTTTCCTGGCTTTTTTTTTTTTTTTTTTTTCCGCCCTGCCCATTGGCTGTCGCTCCTGTGTCGGACCACGCGATTGGTCGAGAAGCGTGCGGCTCATGAGAGCGCGGCTGCCATTGGCCGGCGGGGGCCTGCGGGGGCCGCGCCTCGGCCTGCCCGGACCGCACCCCGCCCGGCTCCCGCTGCCTGCGCACCGACTGACATTACACGAGCCAGTGAGCAGCCAAGTGAAGGAGGGAGGGCACCAGGCAGAGGGAGAGAGAGAGAGAGAGAGAAAAAAGATAGAAAGAGTGAGTGAAGTAGAGAAAGAGAGAGGGAGGAAGCGAGCGCCGTAGTTTAGCCTGAACTCTCCGCGAGGCTGCTGTCGACTGGAAGCGAAGTTAAACTCACGGCGACGCTGACTGAGCCCCCGGTTGTTGTTAGCCACCTTCTGAACGGCGACCAAGCAGGTAAAAACCTCCATTTAAGCACTTTTTTTTTTTTTTTTTAATGTCTACCATGCCTTCTCTATGTACTCTTTTTGTTAAATTTTAATAACTAATCTACGCAAGTGCAGTGAACCAGGAAGCACGGTTAGCAGCCGCCCGGACCTCCTGAACAGATTTAAACCGACCCCCTTTTTTTTTTTTATTTTTTTTTTTTTTAAAAACAAACCAAAAAAAACTTTACAGCAACTAACTACATATATTATTAATGTGCTGAGACTTTATGTGCAGTATACGTGAGGGCGGAGGTGTCGTTAGCGTTGCGGCAGTTGGCACAAAAAAAAAAAAAAAAGCCATAACGGTAGAGACAGGAAGTGATTCGGTTGAATGAGTTGCAGAAAAAGAAAACGGGGCCGGTGAGGAGTTGGAGGATGGAGGTGAGGCGAGAAAAAAAAAAAAGTGGATCCACGCGTACGTGCTCCGACACCGGGGAGCGAGCGGGGTCACCTGTGGTCGGGGTGAACTTTTTAACGGCGTGTAACGGTCGGAAACGGTCGGTAACGGGCGCCGTGTGTGGCCCGGTGCTGCCCGGCATGACGTCACTGACTCACCGGTGGACTGGAAAATATATATATAAAAAAAAAAAAAAATTAAATTAAAAGAAACTGGCGACCCTCAGTGAACCGTGTCATCTGCATGACTGTGTGCAGTATTTCTTAATTTATTCTCCTGCTGCTGCTGCTGATGGCACACTGGGGCCCTGCAGGGGCTTTCCAGGGGCCCCCAGGGCCCGGGAGGGATACACTGCGCTGTGATTTAGTGCACCAGAGGTTAACATAGGTCCACTCCACACAAAGTGCATATCTGTAATTGTCATATGGGATTTAAAAAAACAAAAATATGCATTTATTTCTTTTACTTTTATTTAGTGTCTTGATCTTTTTTTAGTGGGGAGACTTGGACAAAGTGTACAACATTCACATAAAGCACAATTATATAGGAGCTGAGAGCGATATAGAAGGGAAGAGCTTAACTATTTTAAATATTTGCATCCTTTCATAAAACTTGTTTTGGATGTGGGATTTGAATGCCTCACATGAAGGCAGTGTTTTCCAAATCAGGTTTGGCTTGTAAGTTATTTCAAGCCCAGGGTGCATAGTATGGAAATGTAGTTTTGACAAGCTCAGAGCAGACTCTGGTCTGATAAATGAAACCGGCAAAAGCAGTTTGCAGATATACAGTAGGTAGGCATTGGTTTGTTATATCAATTAGCCTGATTTTAGCCAGGATGACTCCTGAAATACACAAGAATGCCAGCTGAAAATGACCAGGTTTGTCTCCTAATTACAGTGCGATCCGCTGTGATGAACATCAGCTTGGCAACAGAGTTTTCCATGGCGATTTTATGAGATCTATCAATATCAAGCCAAGTTGAGAGAATTTTATTTATATAACCCAAAGTCACAAATTACAAACTGCAAAACATAAGACAACCTTAAATCTTAGACGCCTGGTTCAGATAAAGAATAATTCCACGAAAAAAAACCTTCAACAGGGAGAAAAAGGGCAGAACAACAGAGAAGGGATTCATCTTCCAGGACAGACAGATGTAAATAAATTCTGTATATACAGAATAGACCAAAGTAGCAATTCTAAAATTACAATATGAAGAATCGGGTAAATAAAGCACAAACATAATATTAAGGAAATATAGAGTTTTATAAGTTAAGAGTCTCAGACAAAGTGCAGAAGTATTTGTAGTGAAGAATGTGGGTCAGGAAAGACTTAAAGCCACTTTTAGGTACTTTCCCATATAGCTTTATTTTGTTCAATTTGCAGCCAGTGCATGAATAGTAGTATACCGAATGCACATGCCTCAGCAGCACACTTAAGACTTTCACTCCTTCTGGTCTATCTCAGACTTTCCTCAGATCTATCAAGTGCCACATTCTCATACAGCCTATCTATACCATGTCATTGTGCACCTACGTAAGTGTTGTCCTCTGTCCGTACGATTTGTGTTTGCTCTGTTTGATGGCACATCATTGTGTTTGCACCCTGGGAAGCAAACAGACTCTGGTATGCTTGCACGCCCTATTGGTTTTGAGCACGCCAAGTTGTGCATGTACTCAACCCCAAGTCGGTGCTCAGCCTCGAACTCTCCTCCCCAACGCTGGCGTGCCTTTGGCCAAACCTGCTTCTTATCGTACAAAGTGTTAGTGGTCTGAGAGGGAGTGAGAGCCAGCACCTCTGTGCTCTCATTTGTAGTAATCAGAACCACACACTTCCATTCGGCTGATGCTTTCTGCCAAGAAGCTGTTGAACCACAGCACAGTGTGAGTTTAACTCAGTAATACGTTTTTGATAGTCAGGCGTAGAACTGATGATGGTTCATGCTGAAATAGTAATTACAGTAGCTGAAAAATACAAACGTGTGTTGTTTTATCGAAGTTGTCTCTCGTGTGTTCATGTTTCTCCACTTGATGCACCTACACTCTTTCATCTGTGTTCCCTGAGAAGGACGTATCAGTGTACCTAACCTTAAAGGGGCACGTCGGGTGACATGTAGTATGTCATATCCTGTTATTGCATTTGACTCATGATTGAAGCCCTGGCGGTGCATTGTGCAATGACTTCTCTGGAGGCCAGTTTTCTGAATTATTGCCAGTTTCTGTGCTGTTATGGAGCCCCCCTGCAGAGATCGTTACATTCCATCATTCGTGTGTCAGCAACGTCCACACTCGTGACCCCCCGGGAGAGTTATGTACTGTAGGCTGCACAAAATTAAACACAGACATCTTAAAATGTGAACATGGAGCCGCGCTGCAAGGCTTTTCAATCTTCTCATAATGATAGTCAGGGGGAGCATGCCTGTGGATGTTTAGATTTCATCGAAGGACAGTCGGCCCTTTTGCTTTTGTTGCAAATGAGTGTGCAGCGTGGGGAGAGCGGTGTGACAAAGTTTAGCTCACCACAACCCTTCTGGTATGAAGTCTCATGGTTCTTTTAACAAATGTGAGGTATTTCTAATCTTTTATCTGTTTTATCTGTGTTTGTGTGTGTGTGTGTGTGTGTGTGTGTGTGACCTAACTGCATTCATACGCTCAGTTATCCCTTAAACTCCGATTGTCAGGCTAAGAAGAGAAACGCATGATAACACAGGCTGGAAAAGCTAAAATAAAACCCTGCTGTATTTAAGCTAGAGCTGAAAAGATTAGTCGAAATAAAGAAAGTGAATCCGCAGCTATTTTTATAATTGTTTAATTGTTGGTGATTTTGTTAAGCAACTATGCAAAAAATGTGCTGGCAACAGCTTCTCAAATGTGAATATTTTCTGGTTTTCTTGGTCTTGTAATGATTGTAAAGTGAATGTCTTTAGGTTTTTGACTGTTGGATGGACAAAATTGCTGTTCAAGAAAATATTTACAAAACGAATCAACAATGAACATTATTATTATTATTAAGAGCCAAGTGCTTCTACAATAATGTACAATAGTGTATGTCAACATGTCTAAAGAGGAGGTTGTCAGTTTTTTACTGAGTACATTACCCATGTATTTTCTAGTAATACTTGACTCTAGTAATAAGCTAGATGTCGTTGATAATTGGTAGGGCAGTGAAGTGCCATGCATATCCTAGTTTCCTACACAGTCAGCTGAGATTCATTCATGCAGGAAAAACCTTCCAGTCAGAGCGGAGACTGTTTAGATTCTCCATTAACCATGGCAGAGCTGATCATGCCATTTCTCAGTATGTAGCTTTAGTGCGGCTCATAGTCAGCACTGAGTGAAAGTCACTTGTGAATCCCGAAATAGATGTAATGTTGTTTATTTCAGAAAAGATTGTGATGCAGAAACTATGAAACTTCAGCTTGCACACATACTGTATGTGCGGTCTGTACATTGTGCCATATATCACTAATGGTGGCCTTTAATTCACGTCTTTAAAACAGATATTCTTTTCTTGAACGCGTATTTTTGCCCTGCCCAAACATATCTTTTCTGGTTGACATGAACAGCATAATTAAGTTTCCTCAGTCAAAGTGGTTGAACTGACTGGGCTCAAGGATATATCTGCAGTAGTGTCTGCTGTGGCTTTCCTGGTTCCTCTCACTGCTGTTTTATTTCTTACATTTCCTTGTTGTCTCAGTCTCATCATCAGACCTTTCTAGGTGACCTCTGTTCTCCAGTCTGCTCCCATTTCCCTCCCCTGCCTCTTTTCCTCTGCTTGTGTTTTTTTTGCCACCACCCCATCCTTTCCTCATCCCCCCCCCCCCCCCCCCTCACAACATGCACCTGTAAGGTTTCAATAGAACTAAACAATACCAGGAAATGGTTGTGCTCTGACTTGGACTGTGTACAGAAATGACTCTCTGTGAAGATTTCTGATCACGATGGACGGACCTTGACCATGTTTCTTTTGCTATTCCTTATGGCTCAGTATAATGCTTTCTGTTTTGAGGCATAAAGGATGAGGTAATGCTCCGAGGTTTCTGACCTACAGTCTAGCCCTCTGTGGTGTGCCAGATTAATGATTAAGTGATAGTCAGCACCTGGTTGTCCATTTCCCTTTGTAATGTCATTTGTAGAAAATAGTTTTGCAAGGTTATTCTGATTGGCAGTCTTTTTAAATGATGTTCTCAACACTCTGCAATGCATTTGACTCTTTAGTGTACATGCACGTTGCAGTAAAGCCATGCATTTATTCAGCAGCTGAGGAAACACAGCATAATGACCCTAAAACAGAAAATAAATCTATTTGGTTGTGAATGTGGCAAAGTGTGTGGCACAGTTTTATTACTATATAGGTCAGAAAATGGACTTTGCCCGTGGGTGGGCTTGTGTGTGTGTGTGTGTGAGCTGCACACCTGGCGTCTAGCTCCATAGAAAGTGGGTAGTACTTTGGAGATTGCGAAACGCATTCCCCGCCAATGCTTAAACTTCACGTTTGGACTGTGAACTTTGAAACATGCTGCGTAATGGGTCTATCGTCTGTCTCCCCTTGGACATAGTATCCCCGTGTCAGTCCAAATTGTATTGCACACCAGATGTCCAGGTTGTCAAACTAACATGTGGCTGTCAGTGGTCTGTGAATGCACTGTTTGATGAGATGATTATTAAAACGAGATAGCTTTGTGTTTTCTGTGAGTGACGCAAAGGGAGTGCCCCATGCAGAGATAACAAGTGATATAGCTAAAAGGAACTGCACTATAATCCAAAAGGATAGGTAGGGTTGTCTGATGATACAGGAATGGTATGAGAACAAAGGAGGAATATTATAAGAGATCACAGGAGCAGACGTGAAGTGATAATAGCAGATTTTCTGTACAGGTCTGAAATATAAGACCTAACTGTGCCAGTTCAGCGTTCCACGGAAAAAAAGTGTTGCTGACAAATGGAAATGTGTATCTTAACTCCCCTTCTGCATTCTTTCACCGCCTGTTTTAAAAGGCCTACGTAATCATCTATTTATCCTATGGTCAATACTGTCTGTTTTAGTAAAAGGGCAAACTGGTGCAGTGCACTCTCTGCTCTGTTTTTGTCGAATAACCAGTCAATTGTGCATTCAATAGTGTAATCAGATAGCTGTTTTGAATGATAGTGAGGACAGATAATTGGAAAGAGGGTGTTGGTCTGATAAGCACATCATTTTCAGGGTCATAGAACAAATTCCACCCTGTCATTTAACTTAGTGTCCTTTTGGTCTACCTTCTGACTCCCATTGGACAAATAGTTGAAACAGGTAAAACTGACATTACGCAGAATGTTTAAACATAGATGAAAACACTAGACTTGATACTTGTGGAAGCAGGTGTATTGTACCCCAAGTGGTATATGAAAAGTGAAAAGAAAAGTGCAACAATGGTCATAAAAATATAGAAATATAAGAAAGATAAGCAAGTACTGCAAGTCAAGAAGTGTAAAATAGAAAAGTGACAGTAAAATATTGCTAAATATTATGCAAAGTATTGACCAGATGTGCAAAAGTTCACATTATGAAGTGTAGAAATATTGCAATGTGCAAGATATTAATCAAAAGATGCATTAAGGTAACACAATGAGTCAGGAGTTTAGACTAGACTTCATGTTAATTGGCGTGTAGTGGGGGATGGGCGTTAGGGTGAGTGGGGGTCCCGGGCCTTGTTGGTGAAGCCAGCTGCAGACGGGAAGAAACTGTTCTTGTGGCGTGAGGTTTTGGTCCTGATGGACCAAACCATATTATTATAGTTAAATAATATGGTGTTTAAAATCAGTTCAAGTGAGCACATTTAAACATGACTGGTGGTGTTGATAAAGGGGTAATCGTTTGAGGCTGTGGTAGCACATCAGACAGAAAAAATGTGGGAACCACTGGTGTAGGTGATGTGCTGAAGGCTTTAGTAAGACCAAGTAGGGGCCTCTAGTTGTAGATGTTGGATGGCATTGGCCAGCTTACAGTTGAAAGTGAAATTTGAGCCTGGTTGGGGCAGGAATGTGAAAAGTAATGTGGAAAGGGATGTAGATCTGTCATGCAGTGCGGTTATTTTCCAGCAAGGGCTTAATTTACTTCTCAGTCCACAGAGCCGCTCAGCATGTGCTCAGGAAAACGCCACCTTCCCTCCTCCCTCGAAAACACTCACACACAACAAGTTCCACAAATGGCAAAATAGTTTTCTCAGTTTGTCATTTCCTCTTATTCCTCCCCTCTCTTCTCCTTGCCCCACCCTTCCCGCTTTCAGAGAAGGAGGGCGAAGGGGGGAGAGCGAGGGTGAGAGAGCCGACGTGTGAGCCTATAATGAATTTTGACTGACTCAATACCTTTCCGGTCCCTGTCTGGCACCCACTCTTATCTCCATGAGAGAGAATGAACTTGCGGTCTGTAGATCATCAGACTGTGAGGGGGATGAAATTAGCAAAAGCCAAGACACGGGAGGGACTGACACTAGAAATAGAGTATTTGTTGGGAAAGGGTAATATAAACAGTCGAGGCCAGACCGACAAGAGTCACAACAGTCCAGAACAATATTCAAAGCACGAGGAGGACAGCCGAGGACGAGCGCATTTGGCGAGCTGGGATGCAGCCGGTTGGGAGTACAGTGTTATTGACTTTGCCATCATTCTATTAATATTCCTGTCAATGGGGCAGACACACAGGACAGATGGTTTATAGGTTCCCTTCAGCTGGAGCAGGAGCGTTTGACTGTACATGGTCATGCTGTGGTAGAGGTTGTCACGACTCCTGGTTTTTACAGTAAAACAGTGAGAGTCAGTGAGGTGGAAAGGAATGAGAAGGGAGTCTGACTGACTGATGGATGGATGGCCTCAGTTTTATAAAGACCAAGGTTGACCTGCTTTCTAAACGGGACAACCGGGACTGACAAGGACGCTCTGTAGCTCTCGCCTTTTCCTTCTTCTCTCCTCGTTCCCTCCTCCACCTCCTCCTCTCTTCCTGCCTTACTTCCTCTTTGTAACCACATTCTGCTCTCTGTGATGAGGCCAGTTTCTAAAACTGGCCTCCGGTCTCTTCCTTGTGTTTTTTTATTTTATGGTTCCTCTTTCAAGTAGATTGCCACTTTGACCGGACATTTCTTACCCTGTTTTCATTTGGGCGCTTTTAGAATATAATCCTTTTAATGGTATCTCAGTCAGGTTTCATGAAGTTCAGGGATTTTTGCCAAGGGTTGATTTCAGGGTGACTTTGTGTTCTACCAACTGCTGTGTATTCAATTAATGAGTAATCCTTGTTATGAGTATCTAGACCAGCTAATCTCATCGTAAAAGGGTCTCAACAGAATGGATAGTGAAGGCTTTCACAGCCGAGCAGTGTTGCAAAGTGACAGGGAATCGGGGAAACCTCGATTCTTACAGGATTATGGAGGACTTGGCAGTGCAGCAGCAGGAACGTGAGCCATGAACCCTCAAGTCGGGAGTTGGCGTGATCAGTGTTAACGCACACTGTTTTATTTCAAAGTCAAGTCAACATCCATGTCTTAGTATAACTGTCAGTCTCCACAAGGGAAGGCATACGTCCTAAATGTCTGATGGGAGTTCTTTATCCCTCCCACTCTTTCTACTTTCAATATGGAACAGCGCTCGTCAAACTAGAATAGCTGTTGGAGTAATTTTAGTCCTCCATGGCCCTCTCTGGAGAGGTAGTTTGAAGTGTGTCACTGAGTTATCTGTGGCAAGCATGTGAGTCGGACTAAGGCAGGCATCAACAGACAAACTTGACTATAAATACTGTCCAAATTAGAGCTGACACGCTTAGTCAATCGTACGGGCAACTATTTTGATAATCATGTTGTCTAAATTTTAAAGGTTTCACTGGTTTTCTCGTTATTTTTGGGTGTTGGCCAGTTGGTCGGACAAAAAACGTATTCATAGAAGTCACCTTTTGGGCATTTTTCACATTTTAAATACAGAACAATTAATCTAGAAATATATCTGCAGATAAATTAATGATGATAATCATTGTTAGTTGCAGCCCTAGTCCAAATGTGTCAGCAGCTCCCAGAAACATACGATCAGGCTGTTTCTGTGTAGCCACATTACATATCTGTGAGTCTCTAGTGAATGCTCTATGGTTTACAATTACTGATGATGAATGACCCAGTATGGCCCTTTTTTTTTTTTTTTTTAAACTGCTTCAGATGCTGTTTTCATGGCGGCCAACATGCCTCCCTGCACCTTGGATATAATAAAACAAAGCAAGCTAAAGCAACACTTGAACATTGGGTGTGTTCAGCCTTCTCTTTTTCACTTGTTTTTGCCAAACAACAAAGCCAAAGGGATTATAATCAGTCATGTTTCATATTCAACCCTACATGGGGCCAACTGATCCAAATGCACTGCAGTGAGTAATGGTCGAGTGAATTTTAAAGGAGCATGGGAACTTGCACAAAGGAACGGAGAGCTCCCAGGTCTGATCTATGCAGCTATGGGTGTGCTGCCAGTGTGAGGTGATGCTGATCGCCCCTGAGTGATGAAACACCCAAAGGCACACATGAACACATGACCTGCTGGTGTGATGGGAATACGGGGAGGAAGGAAAGCCAGAGAATAGGTCTGAGAGACCTGTAAGGGGGGAGGCATAGAGGATAGAGGACAGAAATTTGTGGAATGCCTTTGCTTGCTGTCTCTCCCTGATAAAGGGTGAGTATGGGAGGAATGCGACCCTGAAAAGACTGGATAAACAGAAGAGGAGGGAGGGGTGTTAGGATTCTGGAGAGGCAGAGGAGGGTGACTTAAGGCAGAGGAGGGAGCGTGGAGCCAGCTGAGAGGTATAGCAGGACTAATTTGCCCCACGTTCTGTTTCGGGATGGGGTCGGTACATAGGAGATGAGTTAGGAGGCGGGTTGAGCGGTGATTGACGTCAGCTGCAGCGCGGCCTGACAGAGCGTTGATAGACGACAGATTGAGGCAGGGGGTCATGAGAAGAATGGCTCTCCCTCTGTTTTCTTTCTCACAGATCAGGGTCAATGTCCTGGAACAGACCCAACCGATATAACCCTGTTAAACGCAGCAGGCTCTACTTCCTAAAGAAGGATCTTTTGCTTTTTTTTAGTACAGTTCAGGAATGCTAGTTAGTTTGCATTTAGTCAAGAGCATAGCTGATGGAATTTTGCTATAATTTAGAGTAGAGCTAGGTCAACAAATTATTATTATTAACTTATTGTCTATCTCTGTATCGAGATTTTTTTATTTTCAGATTTTTTTTTTTGAACTCCCAAATATTGCCTGATCAACAAGGCCCGGGACCCCCCCATTGACACGGACCCTTATCCCCAAACAGACACTACGTGTTACATTAACGTACAGACCCCCGGCGTAATGCGTTATATTAACGCACACTTGTGGACTATAGTCTATACTAAACCGTACACACACATTTCCACATTCAGAGGCAATAGTCGGTAGTAGCCATTAGTACACATTAACTTTTAAATTACTGATTTCTCAAAATAATTTTGGAGAGACTATGTTTGAGCTATGAAGTCACTTTGATATAACTTGGGCAATACAAAGTTAGTTTAAAATAAAGTATATCGTCAAGCATGGGGAAATGAAGTTGTTGAAATGCACACCTCCTTTTTTAAACTATTATTCCTGCATTTAATACAAATATTTTTGGCACTTTTGTGTACAAGCAGTGTTTTATAATGTTGAGCAGGAGAATTTGCCCCACTGGACAACATTGCAATGCAAAAAATACTCTCTTGGACATATGAAACACTTCCACTTAATATATAATTTCAGACTTGATGATAACCCTAAGACTGTTCTGAACCCTGACCTCTGCTGTGATTTTGTTAGTGTTTGCATACGAGCACCAAAGCATATGTAAACAAGCCTCTATAGGGCAGCTCCCAGTTTTCCGTTGGACGCTGAGCGAGGCTTATGACCCTGGTGGTGGTGGGAAAACGGTGTCATGCTCCTGCTGTGTTGGAATGATAATTGAGATGGTAAAGTCTGGGGCCCTGGTGTCAGTGAAAGTACATCATGTTCAGTTAATTGCCCAGAGTCTCTCTGCACTCGCTTTAGTTGGGCACCACACTTACTTACTTTTCCCCCATACTGGTAATACTTGTTTGGTTGCTTTCTTTATAGGTTAAACCGCAGCACTCCCTGTCAACAAGATGATATTTGTATTAAAGCAAGAACAGTTTGTGCAGAGATTATTTTCTTTATGGCAGCAGGCAGTGTGGTTGTGAATTATTTAAAACTTCTGCACACAGCATTTGAAATCAGCCATTTGTTTTGATTTAATACAAATGTTATGGTAAGCTTGACCTAGTTTCACAATTACAAGCTTTACCTGTGCTGTGACCTCAATAACCTAGCTCCAGTTTACCCCCAAAAGTCAGAGATTGCGGTACTGAGCGTAGCTGACTGATCAAACACAAACCTCCACCACCACTTAGACTGGGGATAGGAGTTTATTCTGATTTTATTGACATTAAAACAAACGTATGCACCCGATTATTGAAGTCTAAGAAAATGAAACATAAAAAGAGATGGTAGGCTACCAAGAGAGAGTGACCCAGACAACAAAACTATAACTTTATTCACTAATTGTTTTAATGCAGTTATGTTACTCAACAGATCTTTACTACTTGAGAATGCTAGAAACAGTAAATTACAAACACCATGATGCCTCTGTGGTGTTCTTTTTCAAAGAATATTTCTCAAACAAAACTTGCTTTTTATTCCTTTTATCTTTGATCTTTTTATATTTACAGTTCCTTTAAAGCAGGGAAACATGGCAACAGGAATGTACAAAAGGGACTTTTGTTTCCTGATTTTGTTACTGGTTTTATTCCCTGGAAGTATTTGGTTGATAAGGGCCATAAATCATGCAGAGGTTTATGGTGTCACCCACAGTCAACTCCCCCTCTCCCCCATCTGAACAGATAGTCTGACCAACCAGTAGGAAAGACAACAAAGACATGCTCCCTCACAGGCTTCCCACCAGCAAGCAGACAGTTGTGTTGGTTGGAGCCAAACTGGAGGCCCCTCTGCTGGGATATGAACTTAAATCTCTGTGATCCTCAGCAAATGCTTCTCCTCTGTCACCCAGATGGTCCAGCAGCTGGAAATTTGATTAAGTACAACAGTTTTGCCAAGAAGTAACACTGAGCCTTGTTTGACATGGTTGTGTTTTATGTCGCCCCGACCTAACTTGAACAGACTTTTCCTGTTGTACATCCCATCAGCGGTGACCTTTTGCATTCCTAAGAGATTGCATGGGAAGATGGAAGGCTAGCAAAGGTCTGGTCCTGTAAACAAAATCTTTTTTACTCAACCCTCCCTTTTTGTTCTGCCAGTTATTATTGAGGTTGTCTAGCAATTCTCATATATATATATATATATATATATATATATATATATATATAAAATTTATTTTGGTGTTACAGTGAATAAGAAATATTTAAATGATTATCAGAATTAATCTGTTTTATATTTATTGTTTAACTAACCACAGACTCTCTTCTTCTCTCTCTCTCTCTCTCTCTCTCTCTCTCTCTGAAACAGCCACCATGTCCGCCGCAGACAAGTTCCTGTATGTGGACCGCAATCTGGTCAACAACCCACTGGCACAGGCTGACTGGGCCACCAAGAAGCTGGTATGGGTGCCCTCAGAGCGCCTGGGCTTCGAGGCCGGCTCCGTGAAGGAGGAGCGCGGCGACGAGTGTGTGGTCGAGCTGGCGGACTCTGGGAAGAACATCAGGGTGAACAAGGATGACATCCAGAAGATGAACCCACCCAAGTTCAGCAAGGTCGAGGACATGGCCGAGCTCACCTGCCTGAACGAGGCGTCTGTGCTGCACAACCTGAAGGAGAGATACTACTCTGGTCTCATATATGTGAGTTTGATGGTCATGGATGCAAAACGCCTTAAACAAAGCACCGATTCATACATTGAGCCCCATTTTGCTGAACTGTAATGCAGCAGTAATGCATGGGGCTAATTGTTTTTCCCAAGACATTTCTTTGGGGTCTTTATTAAATTAAAGATATAAGTCCTATATTGCGTTTTAAAGAATGAAATACAGCTATGTGTCACATTTTCCTCTATGCTACTATTTTCTTGATGTGCCTGTCAACCAAACAATTATCAGGGTAACTTTGGTCCCATTGGTGCGGTTTAAAGCATTTTTATTTTTTTAATTGTTATGAAATCCCCACTGGCTTATAAAAAAACAATCTGCCATGGCCAGTCTCCAACCCAGTTTATCTCCCTGTCCAATCCCCTAATTATCTCATTAAGCCCCATTGTTTAAGACGACCCATTGTGTGCAAATTGTCACTGCAAAGAAAAGTGTGCAATCTGCTGACATACTCATGGTATGCAAGCATTCTTTTCCTGCACCCTCTCTCTCTCTCGCTCTCTCTTTATTCCCTCTGGTTCTCTTTTGTTTGCTCTCTCCCTTCTCTCTGTGTTTGGAGTTATCTTGTAAACAGGAAGCTTCAGGGAACAATGCAGTCCTGAGTATGAGAGATGTGAAGAAAGAGTTGGGGAAGTCAGGGAGGGGCTTCTGAGTCCCGTTTTGAGATGGACATCGAATGTAAATTGTGTTTTAACTGCCATTACTGCCCCCGTAATTAATGTTTTTCATCCCCATGTGCTGGGCTGGGAGTGATTTGGTCTCTTTGACTCATTGGTCTGACCCGGTCATATCAACACAGCCCGGCTCCCTCCAGAGATCCAGGCTACGGTTGGTTAGAGTGCCTCCAGGCTCTGTAGTTGTTAGATTGACCATCTCTCAAGGGAGAGCCGGTGTACAACAGAGGGAGAGATGCCTGGTACAGAAATGTTGGGAGGGCAGTGAAGGAATGCAGCACATAAGCGGGAAAAAAATTCAGAAGTTATGGTAGGGGGAGAAATGAGTTCAGATACACAAAAGAGAAGATTTAGTGGAGTTGATATAAAGGAATGGATGAGGGTTTTAATGTTGGCCTCAATGCATAAAAGATAATTCTACGACGTAGATCTGACTTATGTCTTGGCTAACCTGTCAAGTAACTGTAGTTTTGCAATCATCAGTTTAAACTTGCAGCAGGGTGGGGTTGAGATTACATAATAGAGGAGGGTAACAAATCAGAGTTCATGAGAAACTTTCAGCTCAGTGTTGATGGGGGATGGGAATGCCTCATTATTGAATCAGTGCCGAGTACAATTTCTCATTTTATGGAGCTAATTTTAGGGGAAGCAGATTAGTTTATGATGACCAGTATCCCGTTCCATGATCCTGATTCTTCACTGCACGCTAAATGGAGACTTGCAAATCTTATTCATGTTATTTGAGGATTTGGCCTCAAATCATTGTATCTATCCCACTGAACACCAAAACCTTCCTTCCACTGGTTCCTTCACTACTTCTTCTTATTCCATGTTCAAGTGCAGCTTTTTTAAATGCCACCTCCCTCTGTCCTGCAGACGTACTCTGGTCTCTTCTGCGTCGTCATAAACCCCTACAAGAACCTGCCCATCTACTCGGAGGAGATTGTTGACATGTACAAGGGCAAGAAGAGACATGAAATGCCACCTCACATCTACGCCATTACTGACACATCTTACAGAAGCATGATGCAGGGTAAGTCCCCGTCCCAGCTGTAAAACTGTTATAATGAGTATTGCATGGGAACATTAGAATTTACAGTCTGCTGGACTTCATTTATGTACTTTTTCCAGTTATTTTAGCACCCCCAGGCTTGTAATATGGGTCCCTTTTAAGATTTCATTGTCAATGTAGCTACTGTATTCTGGTTGGTACCACACAGAGCTATAAACTGTAAGACTCCTAAGAGACACGGTTGTAGGCATATATACTGTAATATTGGCAGTCTATTTGTATCTGGAGCTCAAATATGGAGTTTGGGTCTTCAAATGGAAGACAATGGGGACCAATCGCTGCAGAATATTGGTTTTGATGCTATTTCAAATGATTTACTCGCCCCAATCGCCTCAGAAAATACCAGACGTTCTCAATTCCTGCCAAGAAAGGTTGTACTTTTTAAAAAAAAAAGAGGCCTGTGTGTCTCGTATACAGCTCATTTGTCACATTCTTTGGAAATATATACATGGGATATAAAGACATCTGCAGTAGATAATATTTCTGTTGGTTCTTGAGACCGATACAACCCAGCATATTTTAAAACTAGTTTACAGTGATGATGTTCTAAAGATATCCTGTTCAGTACTTTGCTAATGCAGATTTCCTGTGTTTGGCAGACGTCGTCTTGCTTGCTTTTACCCTTAGTAAAACATTACATATACAGTGTTCTGTGACATGAGTCAACCGTTACAGCAAAAGCTGAACATTACAAGGACCTAATTGCTTTTTCCTACAGGGCTATTGTATTGTAATGTGTTTCTTTAGTCTACCTCTGTATGTTTTGGCAATACAGCCCCCTTTTTAGGCATGTTTTTCCTGTTTTGTCTCACACCAACCAAACAACTCCCCTCTGTCCCATTGGTGCTCCTTCTCGCCATGCAGCAAAGTGTTCAGACCACATTATGAGAGGCAAACGGTTATTGGCCGGTTAGCCCAAAACCCGGCAGCATCTCTTTCCAGTCACAGGAAGCCGGATATCGATTTCCTGTCTGTGGCCAATGTACTTCCTGTTGTACATACAAACACTGTATGCACTGTGATGATAACATATGTTCACTCAGAATATGCAGGGCTGTCATTCAGAAGAGGTTAACATTTCAAAATTTGCGCTTCTTTTCTGCAGATCGTGAAGACCAGTCCATTCTTTGCACGTGAGTTACAAACGCACATAGACATCACATAACACACAATAGCAATACTTCAGAGATTATTTTTATCAACTTTTTCACAGTATCTGTCATGTTTTTTACCATCCTTCTCTATATCCTTTGACTCTATTTTTTTCTGTTTGTCGCACAGAGGAGAGTCTGGTGCTGGCAAGACCGAGAACACCAAGAAGGTCATCCAGTATCTGGCTCACGTGGCCTCCTCTCACAAGACCAAGAAAGATCAGGTCAGTCCTGCCTCTCATCCACACAATTCATCCTTCAAACCTTCCTCCCATTACTCTTTAACATCCTTCAGTCATGCCTGTTTATCTTTCAACTTTCATCGCTCCCTTGACTCCCTGCTGTTCCTTTTTTATTTGATTCATTTTCAGGTGAGACACAATCCATTATTCCTCCCGTGCTTTTTTTTCTTACAGGAGCAACATTCCCCTATCCCTCCTTGCACACTTGATCAACCATTATTTCATTGTGACTATATGCATCTGTGTGTGTGTGTGTGTGTGTGTGTGTGTGTGTGTGTGTTGATTGTAGATTGTATACATGATTGTTAATCCATCATCACATTGTTGTATTCAAACAGCTTATTTTCTGCAGTAGACAAGTTCCTCTGTGGTAGAGCTGTCACAGAAAATACCTGCCATCAAAGGAAAAGGGGTGGCAATCGAGATAATAGCCCTGCAGGCACAGAAAAACAGTAGTGCAGATTTAAATGCTTCTCTCCTTCTGACATTTACATAGACCAGAGGCCTGACTTCATCTGTGATGTATTTGGTTTTGCTGATTTTACTGCATCTTCTCATCAGAAATAAAACTCAGTCAAGTCATTACGTCAGACTGCTGGAAAATCTGCACCACTGTTATCTGGCCTGCCAGCTTTATGATAGATGCAACATAGTGGGGTTTGATGAAAACCACATCTATCATCCCTTTTTTGAGGTTGTTGTATTTCTCTCTTCCCATCAACAGAACAGCTCGATCCTGTCACATGTGAGTTAACTCTCTCCCTCCATTCACTCTTCCTCCCCACCTGCTTCTGTCATCACCTTCCTCCTCCTCCACCCCTCCCACCCTCACCCCTCATCCTCCCTCTCTTTTCCCCTCGCTGGAGCGCACTGTTGTGGGAGTCACTTTGTATTAAGGGCGGAGGTGACTGTCTTGCCAGCCAATAGGAAGTAGGGAGGAAGTTGGTTTGCAGATCAGTGGCAGCCGTATGTGTTCCTGTGAAAAATTCAGCCAGACAATAGTAGGATAAGAGGGGCGGGGTCTTTGCTGAAAAAACGCAGCAATTTTTAGTATGAGATGTTTTTTATTTTTATTTTGTCTGGTTGAATTTTCCATAATTTGTATCGCTACTGTGTGCGTACACGTGAGTCCAAAGTCTGACTGTGCTTTTCTCTTTTTGCATAAAAAAAAAAACAAACAAAAAAAAACGCTTGGTCAGTGTGTGTGTGTGTGTGTGTGTGTGCGCGTGCGCGTGTTTGTGTGTTCTTACAATATCTGAAATATGCTCTGGACAGACATCAACTTAAGTGACTGGTTATCACAGTTTTTTTTAAATTTATTTATCAAGAGGTTCAGTTAAAGAACAGTAGTTCAGAATCAAATTGGCTGTATAGTTAAAAATACATTTGATAACCCAAAGCTCTTCAGTCAGTGATCTTGCTCAATCACTCAGAAAATATGTAATATGTGCTTAACCTGAATCAGTGCAGTAGTAGCTTTTGCATTTTAGCTGATGTCATTCCATGTTTTTGCTGGATGAATATGAATAATCGTCAGCCAAATGTGTAAGAGAATAGGCCTATGATTTAATTTTGTAATACACATGTTGTGTACTGTATAGGTGCAGAAACCTCACTGAAGGCCAGTTTAGCTTGAAGTTATATTGAAGCTGACAGGACTTTCTGTTTTGTGCTTGGGGTTCACTGGATTATTCTGCTGTGGGTAACAGGTGATGGGTTACTGTTACACAGGGTCTCTGGGTGTTTGCAGATTTGGGCACTAACATGACATTACGTGTGGGGAAAATGCTTGGGTGCGATGTGTGTGTTTGTATGTATTGCTGGTGTGTGTATATGGTATCCCTCCTTTTTTGTTTAAATGTTTTGTACACTCCATGTTCTCCCTTCTCAGACGTAAGTACATATGTCCGCATATTTATTTAAAAAGAAGCAAACAAATTAGTTTGCTACAATGAAGTAAATGAATAGCAGATCATAATATGAAGGTCTCACAATACATGACAGTAAATTACTCATTTTAGTCTTGTCACATCTGAATCCATAGCTGAGAACTATCCTGATTTTCATGGTGGTATTGATGAGTAAATGGAAAGTGTACTTTATATTTTGCCTTGCTGTTTTCTTTATTTCCACCAGGGAGAGCTGGAGAAGCAGCTGCTGCAGGCTAACCCCATCCTTGAGGCCTTTGGAAATGCCAAGACAGTCAAAAACGACAACTCTTCCCGATTTGTAAGACTTAGAGCTACGTCTTGTGATTCAGGCTTCTTATTAACTGCTCAGCTGGACTGTTCCACATGGCTTTCTTGTTTGTTTTTTCCTCCTGTAGGGAAAATTCATCAGGATCAACTTTGACGTCAATGGTTACATCGTTGGTGCCAATATTGAAACTTGTATCCTTGATGCTGTCGTTGCTTCTCTTTTGATTTGAAGACACCACAGTGCTTGTTGTTGGCCTGGTGTTTAATGACAGTGTCTCACTACAATACACAAACTGACTTGGAAATGTAGTCACGGAAGTATCAGAAAACTTGTCCTTGACAGATTGAACACTAGACCTGTTGGAGAAATCCCGTGCCATTCGCCAGGCCAAAGATGAGAGGACCTTTCATATCTTCTACTACTTGCTCACAGGGGCTGGAGATAAATTGCGCAGTAAGCAACACGTTACGTGAATCTCTGTTTAAAGACTCAAAGATTTGCTGAGTACTATTGATATTTGTGTTTATTCTGAAAACTCACAGCTCCTCCTTGTAAAGATTTTTAATTTTTGCGATGCTCCAACCGACCATCCTTTTCTCTAAGGTGACCTCCTCCTTGAAAATTACAACAACTACCGTTTCCTCTCCAATGGGAACGTTACAATTCCTGGGCAGCAGGACAAGGACCTGTTTACAGAGACCTTGGAAGCCATGAAGATCATGAGTATCCCAGAGGATGAGCAGATAGGTAAGACAGACGGCAAATTACTTCAAAACAACTTTATTTTTCCTTCGAGTTGGACTTTGCATGTGTTAACCTACTAGTTCCAATGCAACATAAAACCACATTTATGCTCCTGTTTCCTCTTTTTGTGCAGGCATGTTGAAAGTTGTGGCCTCTGTGCTGCAGCTCGGGAACATGAATTTCAAGAAGGAGCGCCACACAGACCAGGCCTCCATGCCTGACAACACCGGTAAGTCAGACCTTTAACCTGAAATATTTGGCTATGTCCTGCAGCAAAACTACCATCTTGTGCTGTAATAATAATCAGCACCACAGAGAACCTTCACAGCCTGCTCACTTTCTTCATCCTCTTTCCTCTGCAACAGCTGCCCAGAAGGTGAGCCACCTCATGGGCATGAATGTCACAGACTTCACCAGGGCCATCCTGTCACCCAGGATCAAGGTGGGCAGAGACTACGTCCAGAAGGCCCAGACCCAGGAGCAAGCAGAGTTTGCTGTGGAGGCCCTGGCCAAGGCCACGTATGAGAGGATGTTCCGCTGGCTCGTCATGAGGATCAACAAAGCCCTGGACAAGACCAAGAGACAGGGAGCCTCCTTCATCGGCATCCTAGATATCGCTGGCTTTGAGATCTTTGAGGTAAATAAGTGCGGCAAAGTTCATTTGAAAATCATTCAAATTCTCATTTGTGTTCTTATTTGTGCTGTTGATCACAGCGATCTTAAGCATTTTTTCTTTTGTCCCCCCCCAGCTGAACTCCTTCGAGCAGCTGTGTATCAACTACACCAATGAGAAGCTGCAGCAGCTCTTCAACCACACCATGTTCATCCTGGAGCAGGAGGAGTACCAGAGGGAGGGCATCGAGTGGAGCTTCATCGACTTCGGCCTGGACCTGCAGCCCTGCATCGAGCTCATTGAGAAACCTGTGAGTTTACAGTCGTACTCATCTGTCCTGTTTATTTCTAGATATTGTTATCTTTGTACGTAAACATCTTTTGTTCTTCCACAGTGTTTAGTACTTCAGGGCTTTTCTATTTCATGCATTAAGACCTGCACTCTCCTTTCTGTGTACAGGCCAGTCCCCCTGGTATCCTCGCTCTGCTGGATGAGGAGTGCTGGTTTCCCAAAGCCACAGACAAGAGCTTTGTGGAGAAGGTGCTCCAGGAGCAGGGCACCCACCCCAAGTTCTTTAAGCCCAAGAAACTGAAGGATGAAGCAGACTTCTGTATCATCCATTATGCTGGCAAGGTAAAAGTGCAGAGTTCACTATTAGGAATTGTCAATAATACGTTTCTTAGGTTTCTCTAATTTGTCATAAATCTTCACGTATTTTAGTTCCCAGACTTATCATAATATTACTCCTCAGGTGGACTACAAAGCAGATGAGTGGCTGATGAAGAACATGGACCCCTTGAATGATAACGTGGCTTCACTGCTCAACCAGTCCACTGACAAGTTTGTCTCTGAGCTCTGGAAGGACGGTGAGTTGAGGCAGATGTTAACTTGTTGCGATAACCCGGGAATAACTGCTTCTTTGATGTGGGAATATATTTCATGTTTGCTTCCTGTTTTGCATTTCATAGTGCTTTCTTTCTCTTTTATTGTCTGGTGTGTGTGGACCTTTGTTTTTACCTTCTCAAATTTCACTCGTTTCCATCCATTTCTTCCTCTGTATGGCCCCATTTTGTCTGTCATTTTTTTCCTTTACTGGGTCTCAGAGGTACAGAATTGTCAGAGAGCCTATTTTTATCAGCGTTTTCCTATTCTACACTCAGACTCAGGTGATGAGGTTTCTTTTTCATTTATTTAGTCTTTCCCTCTTAGTCCTGCTCTGTTTAAAAATGCTTGTTTCCACCATGAATCCTCTCTGCTGTCCTCCATTTCTCCTAAATGTTCCAACTTGTGTTTTGGGGTTAAACTTTCCAAAGATTAAGATTTGTGAGTTGTTTCTGTGTCCTAAACCAGCTGTGTGTGCAGTAACCAAACCTTCTGGTCATCTTACCACTTGATGCTCTGTCATTGAACTCTCCTTTTCTCCCTCTGTGTAATAGTGTTGTTTGGGGACTCCTGGTGTTGGTCATGGGTACTGCAGCAATGGGTATATACTGCATGGGTTTGGTTTGGTTTTTTTTATCACCACAAAAATACATGCCCACTGCAACTGCCAAAGTTTGTCACCTTCCTGAGACACACACACACACACACACACACACACACACACACACACACACACAAACACACACATTTAATTGAACCATCACACATAGTTTCCACTCAGAAAACTGCAAACTGGCACTGTTAACCAGTGGACCAGCCCCCTCCACTCACTGCACTGAATTTTATTATGTTTTGGTGTGAAATCTCTCCACGCTTCACTGGCTTTTTGTGACTCCACTCTGTCATCCTACTCCTGATTCCTGTTTCCCTTCGCATTCACTCGGTGTTTGTGTGGTGTTTCACTGGTCCTGGTATTATGAACCGCCTCTACTCTCTCCTGGTGTGTGCGACCAAGAGGAAGTGGAGACACAATGGTCATATTCATTCTTTCTTGTGACATGCATTTGGTTTGAGTTTTGCCTGGTTAAATATTCAAATTTATAAAATTAAAACCCCCTGGCTTTGTACATAATGTCTCTTTTTCTCTCTCTTTCTCGATTTTTCTCCTCTTTCAGTGGACCGCATTGTGGGTCTGGACAAAGTGTCTGGCATGTCTGAGATGCCTGGTGCCTTTAAGACCCGCAAGGGCATGTTCCGCACAGTGGGCCAGCTGTACAAGGAGCAGCTGTCCAAGCTCATGGCCACTTTGAGGAACACAAACCCCAACTTTGTCCGCTGCATCATCCCCAACCACGAGAAAAAGGTATCACAGAAATACTGACATCTATCAGGGTGTTTCCACTGCAGGAACTTTCCCAGGGGACCGAGAACCTTTTTGATGAATGTCCTCTGGTTCCATAGTTCCTGGAAGTTTTTGGTGGAAAAGTGCTGATCATTAAATGTTCCCCTCCCTCAGGCTGGTAAACTGGACCCCCATCTGGTTCTGGACCAGCTGAGGTGCAATGGTGTGCTGGAGGGGATCCGTATCTGCAGACAGGGCTTCCCCAACCGCATCGTCTTCCAGGAGTTCAGACAGAGGTAACAGAATAATAACACTGTTCCTAGTATGTCTTGTTCTCTGGTGGGTATGTGTAAGAAAAAATAAAATCCTATCATCTGCCCCTCTTCAGGTATGAAATCCTCACTCCCAATTCCATCCCTAAGGGCTTCATGGACGGAAAGCAGGCCTGTGTGCTCATGGTAAGGGGTCTACAAAAATACTGTCTAGGCTCCAGAATAACTAGTTGTTCTGCAGTGTGATTGATCAGTGTGTTTTCTGTCCTGTCAGATCAAAAGCCTAGAGCTGGATCCCAATCTGTACCGGATCGGCCAGAGTAAAGTGTTCTTCAGAGCTGGAGTCCTTGCTCACCTGGAGGAAGAGAGGGACATGAAGATCACCGACATCATCATCAGTTTCCAGGCCTGGTGCAGAGGCTACGTGGCCCGCAAGTAAGAAGAGACAGTCACCCCTTTCTGTTGTCAGGACCCTGTTTAGTAGCTGCTGGAAAGTTAAAATGGAGCAGAATCTGAGTGACAACATTTATGCACAATTTCTGACACTTTTTTTTTTTTTTTTTTTTTTTTAAACTTACTTACGGCCCTGAACGTACTGTCAGTGTGTTGCATTGAACTGAATGGTAATAAGATGTCCAATTGTCTAATATTACTTTGTAGGGCTTTTACCAAGAGACAGCAGCAGCTGACTGCAATGAAGGTGATCCAGAGGAACTGTGCCGCTTATCTTAAACTCAGGAACTGGCAGTGGTGGAGGCTCTTCACCAAGGTGAACCTCAGTCCCCTACAACATTTTGGTTACTGCATTTTGTTTTTCTCCTTTTTTTGCCCCTGCTTCCCTTTTGTCTTTTCTAACCCCCCTTATTTCCACCTTTTTGTCCTCAGGTGAAGCCTTTGCTGCAAGTCAGCAGGCAGGAGGAGGAGATGCTGGCTAAGGATGAAGAGCTGGTTAAGGTGAAGGAGAAGCATTTGTATGCTGAGCAGCAGCTCCGGGACATGGAGGAAAAACAGCAGCAGGTAAACTTAAAGAAACCACAGTCTCCGTTAAGTTCTTGTTCCGTTCTACGTCAGGAAACTGGCATGAACTGTAGAGTTGTGAAATGTAGGATAAATACCATTCCCTTCCATATCACGTTCATTGATGGATGATGATGAAGGAGGAGGATGCTTTGTCTGAATGTTATAAAAGTGCTGTGTGTCCTTGATGTGTGAGATATGAAAGTCATCTATTTGCTCTGCTTGCAGCTGAGTGCTGAGAAGGTGGCCCTGCAGGAGCAGCTTCAGGCAGAGACAGAACTCTGTGCCGAGGCCGAAGAGATGAGAGCCCGTCTGGCTGCCAGGAAGCAGGAGCTGGAGGAGATCCTCCACGACCTGGAGGCCCGTGTGGAGGAGGAGGAAGAGCGTGCCTCTCAGCTGTTGTCAGAGAAAAAGAAGATGCAGCAAAATATTGGAGTAAGTAGGAAAGTTCACTCACTCTGTACACCCACTAATTTAAATACTGTATGTATGTACTCTAAGTACTTGACAGAATATGTACTTACTTGCCGTTTATCTGCACGCAGGACTTGGAGCAGCAGCTGGATGAGGAGGAGGCAGCCAGACAGAAGCTCCAGCTGGAGAAAGTCACCTTAGAGGCCAAGCTGAAGAAGATAGAGGATGATGTTATGGTTCTAGATGACCAGAACAACAAACTAAACAAGGTTAGGATGAAAAGAACTTGGGATTGATATTGTGATTGGTCAACTGTAGTAGTGATTACTGTATTATTTTTGATGTAAGACCACTGACAAAACTAAGATTGGAGCGAATGACTACTGCTGTGCTGGATTTAAATAACTGGTTAAAATGCGCCATCTCTTGGGATACTTAATGTTTACTTTGTTTGTGAACACAGGAGAAGAAGTTGATGGAGGAGAGGATCTCTGAGTTTACCACCAACCTGGCAGAGGAGGAGGAGAAATCCAAGAGCCTGCAGAAACTCAAAACTAAACATGAGGCCATGATCACAGACCTGGAAGGTAGGAAGAGAACATGATGGGCACATATTAACAGGACAAGGTGCTATTACAGTTTCCAGCTTTCAGCATCTATTTTTCCTATAATTTTGTATTTATTCATTTTTTCTGTCAGACCGCTTGCGCAGGGAGGAGAAACAGCGCCAGGAGCTGGAAAAGAACCGACGCAAGTTGGAGGGCGAGTTCACTGATACACACGACCAGATTGCTGAGCTGCAGGCCCAGATTGCTGAGCTCCGAGCCCAACTAGCCAAGAAGGAGGAAGAGCTCCAGGCAGCTCTGGCCAGGTCTGTTTAGGACTCTGCAGCGCATTGTTTTCAGTACTTGTTTGTCAGTAGTTCATCAGCCAGTAGTAGTGTTGTAGGTTATTTTAATCAAATGGGTGATGGAAGGATGAAAGTTTAATAGAGATCCCCCACCCCCTGCTCCATTTACTCATTTTGCTGACTTACTCCTCCCTTAAGGATTGAGGAAGAGGCAGCGCAGAAGAATCTGGCCCAGAAAAAGATCCGTGAGATGGAGGCTCAGCTCTCTGAACTGCAGGAGGATTTGGAGCTGGAGAGGCAGGCCCGCACCAAGGCGGAGAAACACCGCAGGGACCTGGGAGAGGAGCTGGAGGCCCTCAAGACTGAGCTAGAGGACACTCTGGACTCCACTGCCGCTCAGCAAGAACTCAGGTAGAGATTTTATATGAGATATTGGTCTGTGTAAAGCTACGACCGTTAAACCTCTGCCCATTACATTAAATGGCATTACTTTGAGTCTTGACGCAAGCAGATTAACCTCCACTCTCCCTGCTCAGGACCAAGCGTGAGACAGAGGTGGCACATCTTAAAAAGACTCTGGACGAAGAGGCCAAAGTTCACGAGCAGCAGCTGGTTGAGATGAGGCAGAAACACAGCCAGGCCTTCGACGAGCTCAATGAGCAGCTGGAGCAGGCTAAGAGGGTAATTATAAATCTTTTCTGAGCCTTTATTCAACTACTATGATTTGTATGTTTGTATGTTTCTTACTGCAGACACCATTAAAACTTGTCCTTCCCTGCAGAACAAAGTGTCCATGGAGAAGGCCAAGCAGGCTCTTGAGTCGGAGAGGAACGAGCTTGCCATCGAGATGCAGACTCTGATGCAGGGTAAGGGAGAGTCCGAGCATCGCAGGAAGAAGGCGGAATCCCAGGTCCAGGAGCTGCTGGTCAAACATTCAGAGAGTGAACGCCAGAGGGTGGAGCTGGCCGAGAAACTGGCAAAAGTGCAGGTACAACTCTTTGAAACACTTTGTCATTGGTATGACATGATGATATGGATACGGTTTCTGTAACTATTACATTGACGAATGCTGCTTTCTGTTTTCTGAGTCTTTATTAAATAACTAATCTATGTCCATACAGATGGAACAGTAAGTAGATGATGATTTGTTTCTACTTGTTGTTTGTCAACAGGCTGAACTGGATAATGTAAGCAGCGTACTGTGTGATGTTGAGGGCAAGTCCATCAAGGCAGCAAAAGACTGCTCTGCTGTGGAGTCCCAACTGCAGGATGTTCAGGTATGCAGACGTACATGCTGTTTAGACCCAGCTATACGTTCAGAGATAACATTACGGTGGTCTAAAACAAAATAAAACATAATGTTCTACATTTTTCTTTGAGCATTTGTGGTGTAATGAAGGATTAATTCACTTTATTTATGATTCAAATCAGTGCCATGAAAATGTCCAGTGCTAGTCATTGAATGCTCTTATCATTATTTGTTTTATAGACTGTAAATGATTAAATACAGACATGTTTTAAAACAATTTGTCTGATATTTGTTCTACAAAAAAAATCAGTAACCTTGTGAAAAATCCTTAAAATTACCTATATTCCCTCATTTAAAAATCCAGAAATATGTTTAAATATGTAAATATTTTTATATATTAAAATATTTGATAATATAAAACCATCAAGTCTGCTACATATAATTCAGCTTTACATGTCCATGTTTACAACAGGAACTGCTCCAGGAAGAGACGCGCCAGAAGCTGTCCCACAGCACTCGTCTCCGTCAGCTAGAGGATGAACAGAACAACCTGAAAGAACAGCTGGAGGAGGAAGAAGAAGCCAAGAGAAATGTAGAGAAGCAGCTTCAAACAGTGCAGGCTCAGGTAAGAAGAAACACATGTCCCTCAGACTGCTACTGGTCTAATTAATACTATTTACTTATCATTTATTCAAGTATTTTTACCTCATCTGGGGTATTATGAAGCACCCATCTACCTCCACAGCAGTGAATGTTTGAGTGACACCACCTCTCTCCTTATAGCTTGCTGAAATGAAGAAGAAGGTCGAGCAGGATGCAGGTTGTCTGGAGACTGCTGAGGAGGCAAAGAAGAGGCTTCAAAGGGACCTGGAAGCAACAAACCTCCGCCTGGAGGAGAAATGTTCAGCCTTTGAGAAGATGGACAAAACCAAGACGCGTCTCCAGCAAGAGCTGGACGACCTGCTGGTAGACCAGGACCACCTCCGACAGATCGTCTCCAACCTGGAGAAGAAGCAGAAGAAGTTTGACCAGGTGAGAGTGGGCGTATGACGTGTGTGAAATGGACATACATCAAAGAAAGAAATAGAATATAGAATTTTTTTTTAGCGATTAGTGCTTCTTTTATTTTTATAGACTTGAAATTTTAGGATTAAGATTTGACGCTGTCATTCTGACTTTGTGTAGATGCTGGCAGAGGAGAAGAACATATCTGCCCGCTATGCAGAGGAGCGTGACCGAGCTGAAGCTGAGGCCCGTGAGAAGGAGACCCGGGCACTGGCTTTAACCCGTGAGCTGGACTCTCTGATGGACACCAAGGAGGAGCTGGACCGCAACAACAAACTGCTGCGGGCTGAAATGGAGGACCTTGTATCCTCTAAGGACGATGTTGGCAAGAACGTAAGTCTGGAAAATGTGTTTTCAGAGGCGTGTTTGAGCTTGTGTGGTCTGTTCATACCCTCGTCCTCATCGCAAATCGTCTTCGCTGTTCCTGCAGGTCCACGAGCTGGAGAAGGCTAAACGTGCGATGGAGCAGCAGCTGGAGGAGATGAAGACTCAACTGGAGGAGCTGGAGGACGAGCTGCAGGCCACGGAGGATGCCAAGCTGCGCCTGGAGGTCAACATGCAGGCCATGAAGGCCCAGTATGAGAGAGACCTGGCAGGACGTGACGAGATGGGCGAGGAGAAGAAGAGGTCACTGGTCAAACAGGTAATAATAAGATATAGACTGAACCAAATCTTATATATATGTTAACTGTTCTCCGCCTCCTGTGGGAAACTGCTAGACAATCTGTTATAGTGTCTTAGAACAGTTTTGGTTGCAGCTTACTGCCATAGTCAAAGATGAAGTGGCTGAAATCACATCTGCATCCTTCAGGTGCGGGAGATGGAGATGGAGCTGGAGGATGAGAGGAAGCAGCGCTCTGCAGCCGTGGCTTCACGCAAGAAGCTGGAGCTGGACCTGAAGGAGCTGGAGGCAGGCATCGACATGGCCAACAAGAACCGTGACGAGGCCCTGAAACAGCTGAAGAAACTCCAAGTGAGTCGATTGTTGGAAATATCTTCAATAAGCTGCTGCGTCCACATCAAGTCAATTAAGTTATTAACAGTAGTAGTTTGTTCCCAGTTTCCTCTGACTCAGTGTGACTGACTCCTCTGACTCCGCAGGCCCAGATGAAGGATCTTATCCGGGAGCTGGAGGACACTCGCATGTCCAGAGAGGAGATCCTCGCTCAGAGCAAGGAGACCGAGAAGAAGCTGAAGGGCATGGAGGCTGACATGCTCCAGATGCAGGAGGTCAGCAGGCTTACCCCTTCAACTCTCTCTTATAGTATTCTATTTCCCCGCCTCTGTTTCACACTTATCGCTCTTTTCTCATTCATCCCTGTGCAGGAGGTGGCTGCTGCAGAGCGAGTAAAGAGGCAGGCCCAGCAGGAGAGGGACGAACTGCAGGATGAGATTAATAACCAGGCCACCAAGAAGTAAGACATCAAAGTCCAGCAAAATGGCAAAAACTCGGTTGTGTGCGTCACCTGTTAGTTATTGACCACTTTTGTATCTGTCTGTCAGTGCTCAGGCTGCAGAGGAGAGGAGACGGCTGGAGGCTCGTATTGCTCAGCTGGAGGAAGAGCTGGAGGAGGAGCAGTGCAACACTGAGCTGATCAACGACAGGCTGAAGAAAGCTATGCTGCAGGTCTGTGGTATAGAGCAGCTGATTATAGTGTCAACGTGAGTTGTTAGCCCACTAATGGTTGGATTTTAACTTCTTTTGTTTCTTTTTTTTCTCATCAGTCTGACCAGATGAACGTGGAGCTGACAGCAGAGCGCAGCAGCTCTCAGCGTGTGGAAGGGGCTCGTGCCCAGCTGGAGCGCCAGAACAAGGAGCTGAAACTGAAGCTGCAGGAGCTGGAGGGAACCGTCAAGTCCAAGTACAAGGCCAATATGGCCGCCCTGGAGGCAAAGATCGCTCAGCTGGAGGAACAGCTGGACATGGAGACCAGGTGAAAGCCTCAGCCATGGAAATGAGAGACAACTGAATAAAGATTGCACATTTATTCTATATTTTATATATACACTTAAATAAGTAGTAGAGGTGTTGTTTCCTGGATGCTTGGACAAGTTTCATGGATATTTGGGTTCCAACTAAGCAGCGATAGGTTTCTTAAATTTATAAAAAATTTGAGGTACTTCAGTACTTCCATTTTATGCTATTTTATACTTCTACTTCACTACATTTCAGAGGGAAACCGCACTTTATTTGACAGCTTTTCAGGTTAAGATTTTAAGGACAAAACAAATAAGCAGTACCAACCAGTAATATGCCATTTCTACGTTGATGCATTAGTAGTAATGACCCAATCCCAATAATACCAGAACTGTAAGCAGATATACCAGGATCCAAGCACCCAACGCAACCAAAGGTGCACTGTCTTGGCGTTATACTGTATATGATAGTATAAGACTCACAGGGGCCATTTTTCTACATTATGAGTTTGAGTTATGATACAAAAGTATTATCAAAATTTAATTCAGTTTAAATGCAGGACTTTAATGTGTAATGCAGCATTATTATATAGCAGTATTGCTACTTTTACACAAGTAAAGGATCTAAATGCAGCAGACAGTATGTGATGTGTCTTTTAGTCGACCAGTGTTAACCAATATTGTGCTCTTGACTCAGGGAGAGGCAGGGTGCCACCAAGCTTGTGAGACGCACAGAGAAGAAACTGAAGGAAGTCATCCTGCAGGTGGACGACGAGAGACGCAACACAGAGCAGCACAAGGACCAGGTCAGAGGTTTTCCATCACCATTGTCAAGTTAAATAGTCGTCACAGGAGCTTTACACTGGCTGTTTCCTGAGTGTTATCAATGTAATGTGGATGTAGAGCTACATGTGTTCTTAGAAGTAAAACTGTTACGGTGCCAAAAAAGGCTTTTGAGCTCAAAGTGGTGATTTAACACTGTCAGATAAAATATTGGGCAGCTCCTCAGCTGTATATCAGATGTATCAGGAAGATTATTGTAGTTTACGTCTAACTTCATCTGTACTGAATTACAGGTCGACAAGTTGAACTCTCGCATGAAGCAGCTGAAGCGTCAGCTGGAGGAGGCTGAGGAGGAGGCTCAGAGAGCCAACGCCAACCGAAGGAAACTGCAGAGGGAGCTGGAGGACGCCACGGAGTCGGCAGACGCCATGAACCGTGAAGTCACCACCCTCAAGAACAAGCTCAGGTGGGGGAGGGGGACTGATTATTTCAAACATGATGATTTAATAGATTTTTACTGCAGTAAAAAACCTTGGGTGTTCTGTAGTTTAGTTTTAATTGCTTTCAATCATTCATTTGGGAAGTTTATAAAATGGTAACATGATATGACGTGGCCACTGTTTTTTATTTATTTTTCTGTTTCAGGCGTGGCGACCTCCCCTTCACCGTGCGCCGCACTGTTCCCCGTACTGGCATCGAGAGCGACGAGGAGAGTGAGCCCAAGAGCGAGGCCTCCGAGCCCAAGCCCGAATGAACAGCCGTGGCGCGACTTGACTCCTTTATAACTGCATCATAAATAGACAGACCCAAATTCACATATGAGCACACATTACTGTACCTACTGAACGGAGAGGAACACACACACATAAGGATGTTGTCGAAACTAGAGACAGGGATTTCGGCTGATTCCTCCGAGTTTAGTCCTGCGACAGTCTGATCTCTTGAAAACTGACAATCTATGCATTATTAACACACTTTCAAACATACAGAAGCCAGTAAACTCGGACAATCACCATGCTGACAAACACAAACGCGTTATTTTTGGGCCAAATTGTTCTTTTGTTTCATTTTTCATTCTCTGGGAAAAACAAAAAGAAAATGATATTTTTGTAAGGAAACATTCCAATTATGATAGTCCTGTTTTAGGATCTATTTTTCTAATTGAAGAAAGAAAACAAAGAAAGAAGTATACATAAATGAAGACAGATTACTGGAAGGGGACCAAAGTAATATCTCAATCTATAGAATTGTATTTTATGCAGAGGTTTTTATAATGGTTAAGAATGGAAGTGCTTCATGTTTATTATGCTCGCGCTCTCGCCTCCGTTTATAATGAAGGTTTATATGCTGAAATGTATTCTATCGATTTAGCTGCAGTTAGTACCCGTGACTACGCTTTTGGGCTTAATAATGTGATACGCACCCATTTCATGCTGAAACAAAAAATCGGAGGCAGATTTAACACAATTGGAGACTCATTGACGCATACTGAAAGGCATTTGATTGTGACTGTGCGGAAATTCCTTAATTTTGCACTGAGATGAAGAAAAAAATAAAGAAGAAAAAAAAAGCCTAGACATTATAAACCACTGCATTTGTTCGTTCGTTGACACATTGACGGAGAAGCTTAGAAGTTTTGGAAAGACCGTGCACATGCTCGTTTAGTTCGTGCACAGACTGCCAACACACACTAAGGCCTTAAATGCATCTGAATTCTACTGTGCAGGGTGGTAGGTTTCTTTTCTGGACGTGCATTGATTTTTACATGTATCACTATCAGTGTTTTTGTTAATGTTTCGAGGTAAAAAGTTTAATTGGGGTGGTGGGGTAGCTTATTACTCGCAGCACACACTGTATTCTCAGAGCACAGCTTGTTGAGGGAGGTTACAAACAAAGGCAGATTCAAGAGCTACACACATCTGTGACCTGTGTGCACTATACTCTGGCTGATACGGAGTTAACATGTGACCAGGTGTTGAGTAGATGTGTAGGATGAACAGTTTGTGTGAGGATGACGTGAACCCCTTCCACAGGCTGTGCTCAGGGGCGGCTTTTGGCTCACACTGCTGGGAAGTGAGAGGACTGTGTTGTTACTGAAGAATAACGGCTCACAATTTAATTAAAAGGATCATTTTTTCGCACTTAAGGAAATACAAAAAATTGAAAAAGTTGCATCTCCAACAGTTCTTCTGTAATGTTTGTCTGTGTGCACCTCTGGAACGGAAATCATGTTGTGAAATGTTGGTATTATTGCAATTAAAGAGGCTTTCTAAACTGCTACATGTTGACTACCTGTGTCTTTGTAATCACCTCATCCTGGTGTTTTAGTTGTTTATGAAATGATGCATTATCACCAGCAGAGGGCAGTCAGGGTTTCCATAAGAGACAAACAGCACAAGCAAGTCAGAACCGGTTTCACCAGAGTGTCAAATACAGTAAACAAGGATGGAGAGATTTGGGTGAGAAACTTCCTGATAGTATTTAGTCTTATTGCCTGTTTCCTTCTTCCTTCAGTTTTTTTTATTCATGACTTTAAATAATACAGCGTTCTTATTGTTTAAGAAGTGATTCAGATATGGGTGGAGATGCACTGTGTATTCCTTTAGTACAGTTACTCAAGTACTGTACTAAAGTACAATTTGAGGTACTTTGTATTTATGTTTTCTGCTGCTTTATATCAATACTCCCCTGGAATTCAAAGGAGAAGATTGTACTTTTTACACTTAAACTTTACATTCATTTGATACCTTGTTGCTGGTTTTTTATATATATGATAGTATAAATAATAGTATAGTGCTCTAGAAGGAGTCATTCTGCACTATGAGTCGGGTACTCTGGGATTTTTTTTATGTTGATTTTTACTGTTAATAGAATAAGTTTTAGGGGTATTTTCCACTTTTTTGACTTTCTGAATACTTTTTTTCACCACTGAATATAGTAAACTACATTAGAAATGGTCGCTACAGAGCGGCCGTTTAAGATTTTACTTGTTTTTTTGGAGAGAAACTTTTTTAATAAATAAAATCCTCCGTCACACACAACATGTTCACATCGTGTGTGTGTGTGTTATTCACTAAACTCCCATTTGTCAACACACCCGTGACGTTTCGCCGTTCAACCAATCAGAAGCCAGATGCTCCTACGTGGGCGGGGCTTCCGCGCAGTGACGTCACCAAACAGGAACCGGCCGGTTCCTGGTCGGTGACGGTTATTACCGGTTTTAACGTGGCCGCGCGCAGCTCCGGAGACAGGTGAGGTCCAGGTGTGTCCGTGCACGAGTTGTCACAGTCGCTCCGGAGGATTTAGGCGGACTTTTAACGTGTTGGTGTTTATTTTTTCGGGCTCTCGAAGGAGATAAAACTGCAACAACATAGTGAAGTGCGTAGCCAGCGACTATCCTGCAGAAGAAGAAGAAGAAGAAGAAGAAAAAGAAGAAGAAGAAGAAACGAGGAGATATCGCAGGCTGTGGAGGGTAAGCGACACAGGAACACACCTGAAGTATTTTATATAAAACTTGCACCACATGTAGGTATCGCACAGTGCGACATGTCATAAGATCTTTGACTGGTTCCTCTCCAGTGACCTCGGTGTTATCGGGTTGTTCGTGTCATGCACCTGTTTGTCTGAAGCAGAAGTTAAAAAGTGTTTTTGTTGTCACTGCTTTGCAAAATTAGTACATCAACATCCATTTTGGAGACAACACACCAAGACATTGGCTCAGAAAAGAAAACACTTGGTTTTACCAGACTTTTTAGACCCCCTGTGAATCCATCTTTACCCAGATTTCTACACAGATTGCATTAGTTCATTTTGTGTGTCTAAGAAGTATTATTTCCCTGATATTTAGGATTTAGTGAGACTCCGTGCAGAGACCAGGTGACAGCAACACTTATATTCTGCTTCAGCCAAACAGGTTCATAAAAGAAAATGAAAGATGTGAAGTGATCAGCAGACATTATATAACAAACCACATCAGTCCAGTCACAGTCAAAGATCTTATGATGCTGCTGAAATGTTACACTGTGTCATATCTACATGTGGTGCCGTTCACACTCACGTGTACAACATGCAGCAGACTGACGTGCACGGGATGCATCCTAATATGTGGCACAGGGATCTTTGGTTAGTTAATGAGTAGCTGTGCGTCGGGTGGTCACAAATAGGAAACACAGTGTCGGTCAGGTGATCCGTATATTAAGCCCGCTGTGTGTGCAGCCGTCTGCAGCCTGATACAGACAGCAGGACTGTGCACATGCTCCATCATTATCTGGAAGGGATGCCCCAGTAGACTGTTGTTCAGGTGATTGTTTCAAATACTGAAAGGCCACTTCTCATTTTCCCTCTTTTTTAGGTGTGCAGACCTTTCAGTTTAAGGACAGCAGCCGAGGAAAAACTCAAGATTTTGTGCGTTGAGATAAAACGATCTATGGAGCTGTCACTGGTGAGTTTTCCAGCCGGAACAATTATATACACTTTCCCTGATTATTAGTCATAAGAGATAAGATTTGAACGAAAGGACTTACTGGAGGTCAGGGCATCCTAACTGACTGATAACACCAGTCTGACACACTGACGACCTGTTTTACCTTTCTTCTGATCAGACATGCAGGGAGTCCAGAGGTGGTTGTAAAGCTGCAGATAAAGTTAAGGAGGGAAGGTGAAAGGCTGCTGGATTATTACGTTTAGGGAGACAAACAGCTGAAAGTTCATTCTTCAGTGTCAATCACAGTCAACACTCACTGTGAAATAGACAAAATAAAAAAACTTAGTTTAACCTGTGCAGTTAATATTTTTCAGATTGTAAAAATATTCTTTATAGATTTATAATTTATAGAAACTTGAAGTACCGAGAATGTAAAAAAACAAAAACATATTGACAACACAATGAGTTAACAAACCTCAAAGAATCAGTTATTGAGGAAATCATGTAATTTTAGGATTAAAAAAAACATTTATTTTGAACATTATAACAAGAAGTTCTTAAAATAATTTTCTTAAAAAAACAAATTAATTTGATTTGAACATTATTTTGTGTATTGAATCACAAATCCAGTTTTATTATCTGCTGTTTGTTTATTAGCACGCAACGCTAAAGCTGTAAATCAAATGTTTATTAGCTGCCACATGTCTATCTTTCACCGTGTCCTCGTCTCCCACTCCTTTAACTCCGTACCTCCTCTCTCCTCCTCCGTCAGGCTCACCCAGCTATCAAAGCCTTCATGTGTGGCTCCTTCAGCGGGACCTGCTCCACGCTGCTTTTCCAGCCTCTCGACCTGGTCAAGACTCGTCTACAGACGCTGCAGAGCGGCATGCACCCAGGGTGAGTCTGTGTGCACACACACACACACACACACACACACACACAGTTACCAGTATCACTAGCTTGCATCACATGCTTTCTTGCCTTTGTGACCTCCAAAACCTGCTATATTGACTGGATGAACAACTCAGCTCAACACCACATGAAAGCAGTAAACCATTATTTACCCTTTCAGCTCTGGCAGAGTGGGGATGGTGACCATGCTCCTGAGCGTGGTGCGGACAGAGAGGCTGCTGGGACTGTGGAAAGGAATCTCACCGGTTAGAACATCTTAATACCGTCTTTTCTCCACACCCAACCTTTATTTTTCCCTTTTCTGACTTACCTTTCTCTCATCCGTCTGCTCCTCCAGTCCTTTGCTCGGACCATCCCAGGAGTGGGGATCTACTTTAGCACCTACTACTCTCTGAAGCAGCACTTCTTCCAGGACGGCAGCCCCAGGGCCACGGAGGCCATGCTGCTGGGAGGCAGCGCCCGGACGGTGGCAGGGATCTTCATGCTGCCGGTTACTGTCATCAAGACACGCTTTGAAGTAAGTGTGTGTGTGTGTGGAGTTGTGTGTGTTACCCTTGAAGCATGAATTTTTTTTTTACTATTTCCTTCTGCAGAGCTGCTTCTGACCCGATTGCATAGCCATGAAATAAGCTGATCTGATTTTAAACTGCATGCACAGACATTTGAAATACATCTATTAGTTTGTCTGACTCTGACTCAGTAGTTAAGCTGTTCACAGTGTAAATTACTATAAAGAGAATAATCTAGATAAACATTAAAATGGCATAAAAAAAAAAAGCTAAACTAAAAGTGTGTGTGTGTGTGTTCCAGTGTGGCAGGTACAGTTATGGGAGTGTGGCTGGAGCTCTGCGCAGTGTGTGTCAGACTGAAGGTCCTGCAGCCCTGTTTTCTGGCCTGATGGCCACTCTCCTCAGAGACGTCCCTTTCTCTGGGATCTACGTCATGTTCTACAGCCAGTCCAAGGCCGCACTGCCAAAAGGTAAGTGTACATTTTCAGTAACAACCAGCAGCATGTAATTATTTAAAAAAATCACAAATGAAGGACACAAAGAAAACAGCACCATTGGTCTTGTTTAGGCTCAATTTGTTTCTGTGTTTCTCTTTAAATTTAAAATTCTAAACTTTTTTTGTCTGTTTTAATTAAATGCCTACTGTCCATGTTCCTTTCAAGAAATCAGCACGTCTGCTTCCGCCCCCCTGGCTAACTTCGGCTGCGGGATCCTGGCGGGTATTTTGGCCTCGCTGATCACTCAGCCTGCTGATGTGGTTAAGACACACGTCCAAGTGAATCCACAGCTGAGGACCGCAGAGGCCATCAGATACGTCTATGTGGTAACGATCTCACTCCTCTTTTCTTATGTTTTCCTGTCGGAAAATGTTTCTGCTGTAATTATTGGATTGTTCAGGATTTCAAGTCCAGCACTTGTTAGTTATGGTTTAGCTGTACATCCATAGCTGCTTGATGCATTTAATGATCATATCTGACGCCCTCGTCTGTCTCAGGAACATGGACTCCAGGGGTTCTTCAGAGGGGCAGTTCCACGGGCTCTGAGGAGGACCATGATGGCCGCCATGGCATGGACAGTGTATGAGCAGATGATGGCCCGTGTGGGACTGAAGTCCTGAAGGGGAAAGTTGATGAGAAGCTGGTGAAAGAAAAAGGAGATTAAAGTCACGTAACACGGTGAAGGCCGTGATGAGTGAACAGAAATGAACTGCGACAGTGGACATGATGAAGTTTCGCTCATAAGAGGTTCAATGACTTAAATATTTCACTGCAGCAGGAGACTTGTGGGGGAAGAAAGCGAACACTTGTTGTCTTAATGACTAACACGCACATTTACAAGAGAGATTTGCTCCTTGAAACGTGCTTTGCTGGGTTATAGCTAAAGTTCAGGAACCAGATTTATGGCCTGTGTTTCATAACAAAAATTACACGGGATGTTACGATCTGTGTTGCACTACAAGTTGTAAAAAATTCAGATCCTTCATGTTGTAGAAAGGCCTCAGTGGGAGTTCCCGTGTGTCTGGTTTTTCACAGTTGTGGAACGTATCTGTGTGATCTCAAAAAGACGGCGGTGACGCAACCCACTATTACTCAAGACACTGTCCCAGATACGGTTCAGTCTTCTGTAAAGCACTTTAACCCCCAGCAGTTCTGTCTTAGCACAGTTTAAAACCTGGACAGGCTCTAAAGTGCCTCTCCAATAACACAATGTATATTTATTTTGGGATAATGTTAGTAAAACAAAATATGTGCTCGTAGTACATTCATCTGCCTTTTTAAAATGCACTGACATCTGTTTAAATATTTGTGTATTAATAAGTGTATTTTCATGCCAAGATGTTTACCATTGTTAAAATGTTCCACCTTTTTTTTTTATTTTTTTTTTTATGAAGGATGTAAAAGAAAATAAAACACTGTACAATATATATACATGGAACATGAATCGTGATGTTACTTTTGTGTGTACCCATTGTTTTACATTAGTGGCTGAAGCCTGGTCGACCTCTGAAGTGCTGTAGTGCAGATAAGGCAGCTTTGTCTCATGACACGCTGAATTCTTGCCCTGGACCGAGCAGGAGTCATGCTGACATAACTGACTTCATATTAAGCTTTTTCTCAACCCAGTGTTTCATTTGTGTCCTGCTTGTGTGCAGAACCAGAAATCATAATAAATCTTATTGATTATTTTTATTTATTGGTCAGATAGCAGTGGTGGAAACTGACTTTAAATTAAAAGGAACAATACCAGAATGGATAACCACTTTTTCTTGAAAACAAAACGTTCTCTCATTAATTGGACAGGATATAAAACTAGTGCTGACTCTGCAGGGCAGGGCGGCGATCCAGCTGTGGTGTAAAACTATCTCAGACATTTCCAAAAGATTAGAAAGACATATTGCTCAGCATTATGCAATGGACTGCCAGAACATAAAGGCCAAAGACTTATCACAGCACTGTAGGCTGAGATAAGCCGCCCAGGGGGGAGTGGTGACATGACAACAAATAGGAAATAAGGACACAGAGTAGGACCGTCAGGCTAAAGTAAGACATTAATCTGTTTAGAGTAAGATACCTGCTGAAACACAGAGTTATTTTTTATTAAGGATCAGCTACTTGGAGAAAATATGTTTTCTAAACTCATTCCTCTTAATTATTGTTTGATTTTGTCTCCAACTGTTTTATTTCACTTCATGAAATATATAAACCTCTATTATGTGAATAATGGGAAATTCTAAATCAATAATCTGTCTTTTAAAAGTTGTTTCAACAAGCTGGTAAATCAGTCATTTAATGTGGGATTTGACACGGTGTGTGAGTTTGTGTTATTTGAGTTTTGGACCATGTCTTGAAAGGCTGAATACAAAATTACTGCTGTGTCTTAGCTTTGAGTGAGTGTGATTAATAAATTAGGAGGTACGTCATGGTGACTGTATGTGTCGACAGACCGGATTTTTCCCAGAAAACAACTTTAAAACGTGATTTCAACATGTGACACATCACCCCAATCCTTTCTAAAGCCTTATTTGTAAGATTGCCTCTAATGTCCTTGACATGAATCCAAAGCTACGTTTTGAATCAACACATCATTTCCAATTAACCTGCTGTTTCTGTTCAGTCTTTGTAATGCCTGTAGTGTCCAGTGATGGAAAAGTGTGATCTTGTACTTAAGTAAAAGTACAAATACTACAGTGTAGAAATACTCTGTTACAAGTAAAAGTCCTGCATTCAAAAATGTTAAATAAGTAAAATAATAACAGTATTATCATCAAAATATACTTAAAGTACCCAAAGTAAAAGTGCTCATTATGCAGAATGGCCTATTTCAGAAAAATGTATATTATATTATTGAATTACAATGTGTGCATTACTTTAGTCTAATTCTAATGACTTTTGATACCACAGGGGAGGATGTGAACTTTGTCCTGGCCATTAATAAAGTTTTGTCTTATCTATCTATACATCATAATTTATTTTATTGTGGAGTAAAAAGTACAATATTAAAATACTGAAATGTAGTGGAATAATAGTATAAAGAAACAGCATATGGAAACACTCAAAAAGTAAAGTACAAGTACCTCAAAACTTTCTTTAAATACAGTACTTGTATTTAAATGTAGGCCACTGAAAGTGTCCTTTCAGGATTACAATATAACACAACTTTCTGCACATAAAACACGTTTCAGTGAGATTATTTCTCAACTGTTGTGTACATGTTATGTTCCCTTTGCCTGGAACTGTTTATCTCTAGCAAATACTGTTGCCACACAGTCAGTCTTTCACCGAGAAGTCAGCGTCTCAGCATTGTCTTAATATGGTCTTTCCATCCCCACTGTCTTAATATGGGACAGTGTGATCCGGTGGTTACCTGCGCGCCATCACCGCGGCACATGGCGCACAGCTCCACCACGTGGCGAGCCTACGCAACTACTTCCGGCCCCTTTCGCGGCAACCGACCAATCACACGCTTGGGATTTTGTGATATATACTACGTCACTTCCTCCCAGCGCCCTCTTTTTCACCGTCTGGTCAGATTTCCATACGGCGTTGTTTCGTGGTGAGTTTTAAAACTGTCGTATTTTGCTAATAAACGTTTAAATGACCCCGAGACGACAAATGAACGGTAGACTGATAGTAAAGAAGGCAACATGGCGGCACAAACGCCGCCTGTCGCGTCTTTATCCGGTTGATTTATCCCAAAATAGATAATGCTAACCTCCGAAGCTAACCTGTTAGCGGTTGACACGCGCTCAGCTCGCGGTGTCGCCCCTCGCGCCTGACTATAAATGATGATCAGGCTCTAATGTGACAGGTTTCCTCAATTAAATACAACCACAAGGCGCCGTTAAAGGTGTGAGGATGAGGTGAAATGTGCACTCAGAGGGATTTTACGTCCTGAAAGGCCGCCGGTAACTCCGGATGCCTTCAGTTGTGCTGGTTTGAAGCCAGTAACGTGAATGCACCCTGACACCTGAGCAAGAAGGCAGTTCATATTTAGTCCGTGAGGCACCATGTAAAATAATGATTTCATTTCATGCACACTCTGAACCAACATTATAAACCTGCAGTGATTGACCGTTTCTTCGTCTCGTCCACAGCTCTCCCATATCACTCGTAACGCAGGGAAAGTGGTCACGATGTCCGGAGGTCTGGATGTCCTTCAAATGAAGGAGGAGGATGTGCTGAAGTTCCTGGCAGCAGGAACCCACCTGGGAGGCACCAACTTGGACTTCCAGATGGATCAGTATGTCTACAAGAGGAAAAGCGACGGTGAGTGGTGGAAAGGATCTCCTGCAGGTTTTTAAATGACTACGAAGTAAGAATTCTCTTGACGCTCTGTGTTTCACCCTCGATCTCCAGGTGTGTACATCATTAACCTGAAGAAGACCTGGGAAAAGCTGCTGCTGGCTGCCAGGGCCATTGTTGCCATTGAAAACCCAGCTGATGTGTGCGTCATCTCCTCCAGGAACACTGGACAGGTAAAGTAGAGGACTGATTAAGTTATTGTCGTACTGTAGTGAGACCCGCTTTACACAGTGGGACATCAGTACATTAACTATGATATGCACACCATTAAAGCCGGGCACTGATGTCGGTGTTCCGGTGTCGGAAGTGTGCAAGAGTGAGTGTGCCGGGTTTTCGCTAACACCATTAGGACTACCGTCCCATGACTGGAGTTTGATAGTGACCTGAGCCACAGTTCAATCAGTCAGATGGAAATAATAATAATAATAATAATAATCAGCATTTCACTGAGATCTTGACTAACTTGTTCTTTCTGGCCACTTCAGAGAGCAGTGCTGAAGTTTGCCTCTTCCACCGGTGCCACCACCTTCCACGGGCGCTTCACTCCTGGTACATTCACCAATCAGATCCAGGCCGCTTTCAGAGAGCCCCGTCTGCTGATTGTGACAGATCCTCGTGCTGACCATCAGCCGCTGACTGAGGCTTCCTACGTCAACATCCCCACCATTGCTCTGTGCAACACCGACTCCCCACTGAGATACGTGGACATCGCCATCCCCTGTAACAACAAGGTGAGACTAACAAAATAAAAGAACTCTGTACAGACTGATTTTTGTTTTGTGTTGATACTGTATCCTTGCACACTGTTAGAGCCCGGCGCTGTCCTGCCTGTGCAGTGCTGGGTGTAGGATGTGTGCTAAATAAAAATGCTTGGCCTGTAACCTCCCCTCTCTGAACCACGCAGGGGGGTGTGGGTAGAGGTCCTGCCACAAAAAGGCAAACTGTTTAGTCTGTCTTTATGCCCTTTTGTGGATATTTTTAGACATACAAGGTATAACTAAATCACTGCAGGTGTGGGTTTTAATCAATCAGTGACTGTGTTGCAGGGTCACCACTCTGTGGGTCTGATGTGGTGGATGCTGGCCAGGGAGGTTCTCAGGATGAGGGGAACCATCTCCAGGGAGCACCCATGGGAGGTCATGCCTGATCTGTACTTCTACAGAGATCCTGAAGAGGTGAGATGGACACAGTGCTCCTTGTGAAACGTACAGCGGTTTGAGGTTGCCGTACGTAATGGTGACATGAGTTTATTTTTTCCCGATGCAGATCGAGAAGGAGGAGCAGGCTGCGGCTGAGAAGGCTGTTGGAAAGGAGGAGTTCCAGGGTGAATGGAGCGCCCCCGCAGCTGAGTTCACCCAGCCTGAGGTGGCTGACTGGTCTGAGGGTGTCGCTGTGCCATCTGTGCCCATCCAGCAGTTCCCTGCAGGTAAGAACACTAGTTTTCTCTTTAGTGTCCAAACTTCATCTTTAATCAAAACTGCATTTTGATGTTTGTTACCATATTTGGAACTTAATCTTTTTTACTCTTTGTTACAGCGGCTCCAGCTGTCAAGACAGGTAAAGTATTTTCTTGTGACTTATATAAATCTCTAATTATCTAAATGTGTATAATATTATATACTCAATGCTGTCAGTGTAAATTTAATTTTGTTTGTTTTTTCCCCTGCAGAGGACTGGAGTACTCAGCCTGCCACAGAGGACTGGTCCACTGCCCCCACAGCTCAGGCATCTGACTGGGGTGGTGCCACTTCTGATTGGTCCTAAATCATTGACTACGGCAACAATAAAAGTGTTTTTCTACACTTGGACTTTGTTGTTCTGTTGATTCTTTTGATATCAATCCACATCAAATGCAGTGAAGATAAAAGTGATAAAGCCAGTAGAGCGTGTGACACTTGCACTATGCTGAATGCAGTAACATTGGTGTATTCACATTACCAGTATTTATTATTCCAAAGTCAAATCCCTCAATACCACTGAGTATTAAAACAGGAGTTTATTGTGTTAAACTTATGCAATTTGGTTAAGGAGAAATAAAGATGGAGAACATGAGCAGGGCTTAGAACTGTTAAAGTGTATGTATATGACTAGTAACTGGGTATGAGTATCACCATTTTATGCAACTTTATATTTACGATCTGCTACATTTCAAAGAGAAATACTATACTTTATTTAAATACATTGATCTGAGAGCTACTGGTTACTTATCGGGTTAAGATTTAACAGAAAAACCTGTACTTTGAAAATGATAGTCAAGAAAATAACTGAAATGGCAAAGTTTGGTTTGTGACAACATGAAAATACTGTTTAAATCCTAAAATATGAAAAGATAATATAACACTAAAAGGGGCCATTCTGAGTATTGAATACTTTAAGTACATTTTATAAATACTTTGGTACTTCAGTTAAACTTTATTTGTAACAGTATTTATGCATGTTGAGTCTTACTAAAAGATCTGAATACTTCTACTGGTAAATAAAGAATATCGTGTGACTGGGTGCTCTGTCAGCCCAGTACAGGTGAAAGAGGACACGACTGGACTTGTGCTCTCCATAGTGAGTGCTGTTATAGTTCCAGAGGACTTGTTCACATACTCACATATTTAACTTTAACTATCTGTTATGTGTCCACCAACCAAAACTGTCATCAACAGTTCAAGTTTTTATTGATTTAATTAACCCATAAATGCAACTTGAACAAATAACAATTGGTGCCACAATTTTAAAACTTTCTTATGACCTTTTCTGTCTGTTTTTCTTTTCTTTTCAACATTATTTTTATTGACTTGTTGACATAACAGCCCTTTGGCTGAACAAAGCAGGTAAAATACAAAAATACAGTAACATAAAAGCAAAATCAGCCCCTACAAGAAATAACTAACAAGACAATCAAACCAGGAGTTAAATCCCATCATATTGTGTGATTACTGAGAATCATTTTTGAAAAGAACGCATTAAAAAAAGTTTGCCAGAATAATGAAATTGCAAAATCCCTGTTGTTAAAAAACAAAGCAAACTTGTCTTTTCGTCACAACTGTCCTGGGAATTCATTAGACGGGTGAAGGTCACCGAGTGCTCCATCATTATCCGTTTCATTCCCTCCTTCACCCTGAGGATCATGACCCCCTGAGGATGATCCCTCCCTGCGGACGGTGCGTTCAGGGGCCCTCCTCCACATTCGCGCTCGCGTGTGTCAGGTGGGCGTGTTTCCCGCTCCCTGATTGGTCGGACGCGGTTCCCCTTTTTCCTCCCCGGCTTCCGGTTTCTTTTCCTACGCGACGCCCAGCCACTGAATAATGATAATAACGATCAAGATGGCTACTACGGAGTCCTCCTTGCGGTAGCCGACCACCACTTTCATGGAAGCGCTCAAAACTGCGATTTCTCTCAGTTTAAGTCCCTCGTAGGTGCCGGGGTCCGTGCCACGGGCGCTACTTTATGGACTAACGCGGGCTGCGAGGAGGTAAAAGTGGTCCCGGTGCCCGCAGCGCTCATTCACACGAAGCTAACTGGCTAGCAGAGAGACGAGCCCGCCGTGCTCGTCGAACCGTCTCCGGGTTTAGTTTCGCGCGGCGCGCCCCGTTTTTTGTGCGCGGCCGTCGGACGGACGGAGGAGCGACAAATGGCCGAGCCGAGGAAAGTGCCGTTCGTCACCATCTCGTCCTTCAGCACGTCGCCGCCGACGCCGGAGAGCAGCAAGAAGCGCCGCCGCGAAGATGAGGCCGTGGAGATCACTTTTGGGAGAGATGGAGGTGGAAGCGCGGCGGCGGCGGCGGTGGCGGTGGTCGTCGGGTCGGGAGGCGGCGGAGGAGGAGGAGGAGGAGGAGGAGGAGGAGGAGATCCGTTTGGAAACGCGAAAGCAGGCGACGGGGAGACCGAGCAGGCGAAACCCACCGTCCGCCTCAACCTCCCGCTGACCGAGCCGAACGAACGGGGCTCCGCGGAGTTCAGCTACGGCGAGCTGGTCAACTCAACTCTCACTCAGGTGAGGAGGGAGCGGAGCGGCGGCCTGAACTCCGCGGGGGAGACGCGCTCACACACGTTGTTGTTACAGATGTTGTTGTTGTTGTTACAGATGTTGTCACCAACTACTGAAGAGAGGCACTTGTGCACACGTGGTGTTTATTTGTCACTCAACAGCAAGTGAATTACTGATGTTAATGCTCAGTATTTATTAATTATTATGTCCCTGGGCCAAAAGTTGCATGTGAAAGGGCCAATCCGGCGATTTTTATGGTGTATTTCCATAAAATTGGTGGATGCGTGAGACAGAAAATTAATATTCCTGAATATTAGTCCCTTTGATGAGTGAAAGTCCAGAAACACAGGAATCCCTCTTCTGTTAAACCTGCTTAACTGCCTAGTTAATGGTGCGTTCATGTCATATGGGATGCATGGTAGAGTTGGTAAGAATTCCCATGTTTACGACTTTGTTTGACAGTTGTATGATTACACAGTTGGTCGAGTGAGGGTTACAAATACTGTGCAGTGACAACACAACACTGTGTTTATTAGATTCACATTTGCTGGTGTGAGGTGTCCCTACTTCCAGAAAAGTGTTTCCCAGTTGTAATTGCAACTTGGATGTTGACGTGAACTTTGTTTACAAGCCCAAATCTCGTACTTACAAGTGCTTTACATATGACGTGCATAATGCCAACATTCTTCAAAGTGCACGCCCCGATTTTGTGATACAGATTTTCTCCGATTTTAAAAAGCTGAAGTGAAACTGAACTTCATGTGTCAGTGGAGTGCCCCTTTTAAAGAAGACCTGACTGATGAGGCTCATATCCCCGGGTATCCAATAGGTGCTGCGCTCTCATTTAATTCCTTTTCCGATGTCCTTGTTCTCCTCAGGTAAAGCTTGCAGGTTCAACAGTCCCTAAAGGACTCGCTCCCCCCCTGGACCCCAACGACCCCTTTGCAGACGACGAGCGGGAGAGACGGGAGGTGGAACAGCTCGCCAAGAAATTTGAGAACAAATATGTGAGTGTTATATTCCCAAGATAGACGAATATATTGTCACAGCTGCAACTGTGAGGATGTTGTGCATGCAGAAGCATGTCTAAAATAGATATTTTTGCAGGGTGGTGCCCCAAAGAAGAAGAAAAAGGACAGGATGCAGGATCTCATTGACATTGGCTACGGCTACGATGAGACCGACCCTTTCATAGACAATTCAGAAGCTGTGAGTTCCCTTTTTGATAAAGCACACACCACTTTCTGCATTGCTCATATGGCCTCACTCATATCTCTTAGAGTTACCAATCACCCTGGAATTTAAAATAATTTAAAAAAGTTAAATTCAAAAGTGTGTGCACCCACAGTCCTTTTTTTAGGATGCATTTTTTTTAACAAAATATGTGATGTTCTGAAGACTGGGATCAAATGTCACCATTGATCATTTCTCTTTGACACAAAGTCAGACGTGTCCCACTTCCAGTTACTACAAACTATTTCTAAGTGCATTTTGAGTATGTCCCGTGATTGGACTGGAAGAGGAACAAAATGAAGTATAATCACAGCTTTGGTCGATTTTATTTTATTTATTTATATAGGTTTTGCAAGTTAGTTACTGCTGGGACAAAAATGAAAATAATTGTGCTCAGTGGTAAAACTGCTTTAAAAAGATCTTAGAAGACAAATCTTTGAGAAAGCATTTCATTATTTGTTAGTACAAATCCGTAAGTATTACTTTCTTGTATACTTACTGCAAAAACGGTCCGCCGCAAAGATTAGAATGAAGTGCGTACAGTTAAGTATTATGTGGAATAAATTTGGGAGAACGACAGTGTAATTTCTGTTGTTTTTCTAAGTAGTGGTAAAATGTTGTGCGCAGCACGCAGTAGTAGAGGAAAACTAACAGTAATTATACTTCTCTCCCTGCCTCAGTATGACGAGCTGGTGCCGGCCTCTCTCACCACAAAACATGGAGGTTTCTACATCAACACGGGCACTCTGCAGTTCAGAGCGTTATCTGACTCTGAGGGAGAAAACGCCGGCACGGAGGATAATCACTTCAAGGTTGGTTCCTGCTTCTCTGCACTCGCACTATGAATACAAAGTAAAATATATATACAGGCAGATTGTACACATTAAATATTTAATGTCAGAGTGTTTTGTGACTGTACTGATATATAATAATATAATAATCCCAATGTTTTTTCGCCTGTTTGTAGAAGATGAAAGATGGTGAGGAGCGGGTGATAAAAAAACGCAGGAAAAAGCCAGATGGTATTCTGGAGGAGAAGAAACCCAGAAAGAATAAAGTACCAAAAACCGGGTGAGATTTTAATTTTTCTTCAGTGTTTCTTCTCAGGCTTGTTGGTTCTCCAATAGTTCCCATGCATAAAATAGTTCACAAATAGTTCATAGTTCAAGTCTGTGTGGTAATGTAGTTAAATGTGCAGATTCATTTAAACGTCTACCAGTTGTGCCGTCTTATAGACAATAAGTCATGATTACCCATCAGCACCTTAAGAGTTAATCATCACAGTTCATTCCTATACTCAATACTTGTTCTCTGAGCTGGTCTGTTTAATGTCCTTCTTCTTATTGTGTCTTCTGTCCCAGCAGAGTTTCAGCTCTTAATGTTCATCGGCCAGAAAAGAAGAAGAGGAAGAAGCTGATGAAGGATTCTCTGCACCTGGCCAACATGCTGCGTCGCTTCACCAGGGAGAAGGAGGAGATGCGCAAGAAGACCGTGGTCACACCCGGTCTGACGCGACCCAACGCCAAAGTGCCCAACACCAACAGCACGCTCCTCAACACCCACACCAAGGCTGCCGGCGGCAACGACTGCAACATGGCCGACCTGTCCGCCGACCCAGCTGTGATGTCGCTGCTGGGCACCGCCAACAACGACATGCTGCAGGACATGATGGGGGACCTGGACTTTGGGATGCTGGACTCCCCTCAGCCGTCCAGTCCGGGGCAGGGAGAGAACGGCTCCTTCGGGATGGGACATAAAGCGGGCGTTAGCAGAGTGTCACAGGGGAATGTGTTGACCCCCCCTCTTCTACCTAGTGGACTCCCAGGCCCACTCACGAAGCGCATTGAAGACCTGAGAGCGGTACGAACTTCAATAATCCACTGGATCACATGTTTTAGACATTATTTTCATTACTGATGAATCTAGTCAATGAACCGTTTTTTCTACAAAATAATGAAAATTGCCCAAAAAGCAACGTATTCAAATAACCAAAGAAATTAATTTTATAATGCTATAAACTTAAGACAAGCAGAAAAACACTACGCATTTTTGACAGTTTTTGCTTGAAAAATGACTTCAATGATAAATTGGTTATCAAAATAGTGGCAGATTAACTTTCTTTTGATTGAGTAATTATTGAAGCTCTAGTGTTAATAAAATAATGAATTCATTTGATACAAAGAACTTTAACATTTCAATATCCTCACCCTTTGTTGAAAGCTGTTTGTGAGGACTATGACACTTTCTTTCCGAAATGTGGACAGTAAATTAACAAAGACATTGTTTAAATCTGTCTAACGCTCGTCTCTTGACTCAGGCGTCCCGGCTGTTTGATGAAGAGGGCCGGAAGAAATTCTTCACATTGGACATGAACAACATCCTACTGGAGTGAGTACCATTCACATTTACATGTTCGTAGACTAGTATGAAAACATATATAAATCTCTAACTTGTGTGTGTGTGTGTGTGTGTGTGTGTGTGTGTGTGTGTGTGTGTGTGTGGCAGTATCGAGCTGCAGGTTCAGGAGCAGCCTTCAGAGGTGCGTTCAGCCGTCTACACTCACCTGGAGGCCTTTGTGCCCTGCAATAAAGAAGCTCTGCTCAAACGCCTTAAGAAGCTCAGCCTTAACATACAGGTGTGTGGGAGTCTTATTATTATTATTATTATTATTATTATTATTATTAGGAGGAGGAGGAGGACTACTTTCTGCAGTTTTTGAAGGATATTTGATGCTTTAAAAACAGTCCTCTGCAGAATCGAATTGCTAGATGTTGTGTAATGAAGGAGATGTGTCCGGGGGACCGATAGTAACCAGAATCTTTTTCCAACTTAATTTTTTTAATTAAAATGATGCCTAGAAGCTTATGTTACCCAGTATTTTCACAGGACCTGAGCAGTAGTAAGAGCCTGTTAGCTGGCAGGTGCGTCTAAATGTAACTGTGTGAAAGCCAAGTCATTGTTTTTGCTGCTGCTGCGTTTGCTGGCTGTGCGCCCGTTGTCCAAGTCTATATTTAGCATGCGAGCGTGCCGCCCAGCATATGCACGTGTGATTTCTGACTGTGCTCATCCGTGTCGCCCAGGACGACCGCCTTCGCCCGCCCCTGCTGAAGCTGAAACTGGCAGTGTGCAGTGTGATGCCCGAGCAGATTGCTCGGTACAACATGGACTGCATCGCTAAAGTGGCAAAGTAAGGAGTTGTGGCTCTCATTTTGAACTACAGATAATCCCACTCAGTGTTTTTCTTCTCCACAGAGTTTCTACAGGTGCTCTGATACATGATGTTAATATTTCTGTTCACAGGCAGCAGTCTGAGGAGGGAGAGAAGAACGGGTCGGAGGACGATGATGAGGAAAAACCAGGGAAGAGGGTGATGGGCCCTCGAAAGAAGTTTGTCTGGGACGACAAACTCAGGTCAGTTTCACAGAGGAAGAGAAGTTAATTTCACACCCAAGTGGCCGTAAATGTACACAATGATCACCGTCACTGTGCCCTCTGTCGTGGTGGAGTGCTGACTGTAGATTGTGTGCCGTCCAGGTTGTTGCTGTGTAACCTGGTGCGGGTGAAGCTGAGCTGCTACGAGCTGGAGGGCAAGAACTCACTGTCTCTGGAAGACTACCTCAAAGCCTTCATGGAGACTGAAGTTAAACCTCTCTGGCCTAAAGGCTGGATGCAGGCCAGGTGTGTGTCCCGCTCAGATGATTTATGTGCAGGTTTATGTAGCTGCCTCCCTCAGCATGAACATCTCGTGTGTTGATATTTCCCACATGTTTATTTCTGTCTACAGGATGCTGTTCAAAGAGAGCATCATGGTTCATGGTCACCTCACAGGCTACACGTGAGTCAACTGACTTATAATTAACCGATTTCTTTCTTTCGTACCTCTGACTTGTCGAGCTTGTTCTCACTCACTCATGTTGTTTTTTCACTCCAGAGCAAAGAAAAAGATGGTCACTACTCCCAAGGCCAAGCCAAAGGTTAGACCTGACTTACAATTTAACAGGTTTAGTTTATGATGAAGAGATGACTGTACTAAATTGTATCTGTATGTGTGAACGCAGTGTTAGAATTCCTATTATAATGTCTGTTACATAGATTGGAAAATATGTGAACTTATCCTTTAATATGACTGGGAAAGTTAGGTTGTAATTTAGTGTGTAAATGTTCTTTGTGTGTAATCTGTCCTCCCAGGAGGCCGTGTGGGTTCAGCGGTCCACACCTTCAGGCGGTGCCACTCCTTCTCCCGCAGCCCAGGTTGCCAAGCGACCACCTCAGTTACCGTCTGAGCCCATATGTCTCGATTCCCTCGACGAGGATCTGACGGCTCCCTCCCTGGACTCCATCTCCCAGGCCCTGGCCATCCTCGGCAGCGCAGCCAAGGGCCTGGCCCACGGGGACAGCCCCCCGTCCCCCGACGGACCCAAGACGTCCACCAACCCCTCTTCCCTCCATACCTCGCCACTCATCCAGCAGCAGAAAAAGAACTCTGTCAGCATTCCCAGCTCCAACGCACCTCACTACATCACTACCTCTTCGTCTTCCTCCACCCCTCTGTCTCGGCCTCCCTCCATCACGCCCTCTCCTCTGCCCTCAGTGAGGGTGGATGGTATGGGGGTCGTCAAGGGCACGGTGCAGGTGCACAGACACTCAGTGCTGAACACTCAGAGAACTTTGGGTTTGGGTGTGGTTAAAGCCAACATGCCTGCCTCAGCGTCGCCACCTAAACCACGTCCACCACCCACTGCGTCTCCGCTTGTGCCCCCAGGATCAAAGATGGGGGTCTCCGCTCCCCCTTCTGGCCTCCTCAAAGGCAGCAATAATAATAAAGCCAACAGTGGTGACACACTCATCATCACATCGCCTCAGTCTCGGCTGCACACCCTCTCATCCCCCTCACACCCCTCACACATCAGCCCCAAAACCTTCCAGACGCCTCGTCTGCCCCAGACCCCACAGAGTAAATCCTCCCCCTCCCTCTCTCAGACGCTCTCTGGAGTTCAACCCAAGCCGCAGTCTAACTTCATCACCCCTATGCACGCTACTCTCACCAAGTCCACCCACAGCAGCATCCCACCCATCGTCAAACTCACTCCCCGCACCCCCAACCCTGCTGTGACCACCACCACCTCAGCCTCACCCTCCATCTCTCAAAGCCCCAGGTCTCAGGCAACCCCCTCCATACACCAGTACGTCTCCAAAAGCCCAGCAGGGTTCCGCCCGCCGTTCTCAGGTGCCCAAGGAGGAGCAAACAAGACGGGGCAAGGCAGCTACACTTCTCCGGGCAGCCAGAAGACCCCCAACAACAACAGCACCACCAACACCAGCCTTATTAACACCATATCCATAAGCAAGCATTCAGGATCCAGTGCCTCCCCCGCAACGGCCTCTGCCAACCCGGGCCAGCGTCAGAGGCCAGGGGGCGGGACACCTCAGGGGGCCAAGCCAGTCGCGTCTGTCCCATCGTCATCGGTCTCCTCTCAGTTGCCACAGGTTTGTACTGCTAGCACGTCCAGGTTAGTGACCTGTAGTCTGTGCTTCCTTTTGTCCAAAGTCCACAGAAAAAGAATATATTAAATATTACCTACAGTTAATACTGATCAAAGGGGATCACTGTTTTATCACCAAACTAATACTTCATTTTAAGGGTCAGTTCACCAAAATCACAAACATTTTCCATTTACTAGGGTCGGGTACTGACCGAATTATGTCAGTACGACTTAGTATCAATTCACGTTAAATCAAACGGTACCAAATTTCAGTACCCGAGAGCATCTGGGTGAGAGAGAAGGCTAAGCTAGAGTACGACTGGGCTTTCTTCACTGTCTTTGTTGACATCAGCTTCACATTTTTACCAGTGTTTTCCAACAATGAGCTGCTGCCTCTGAAATTCCTTATAACAAATTACAAAACGAAAACAGTATGTGAGATTTTTTTGTATGTTCGAAACCTTAGTGAAACTAACAGAGTGAGAGTAAAGTACCAAAAAAGGTTCCCACTAAATGGTGTGTAGCCATGTGGTTTTATTAGCTGAACTTCCCTCCTGAAAGTTCCCCTGCCAGTACAATGAAAGATGTAAACAAAATTTTGTTTTTGATGCTGAAATACTGAAAAATGACACTTGAAGAAAATCAATGGCAGCGTGGATTTCCAGAAACTGTGTCCTGTTACTGTTTTTCATTTTTTATTATGAGACGTTATTATAGAGCTGAAACGATTAACACAAAATTAATCAGCAACTATTTTGATAATTGACTAATCGTAAAAAGGCTCATATTTGTACTTGTACTATATTTGGTTTAAACTTTAGGATCTGCTCTGTATTTGTTTCACTCCTGCTGAGTAGGAAAATATTTTATGGTGATTTGGGTGAACTGAAAGTCACATATATGTGAAAAGGTGCAGAAGTAAACTGGGTTATCAGAATAAGGGATTGTAGAGTAGTCGTCCACTTTACTTACATAGTTACTGTGATTTCTGACGCAGCATCTATTTGCAGTTTGCATTACACTTATAAGGTTATTAACTCTTCTGCTCAGGTCTCCACGGCAGGTAGCGGCGGTCTGCTCGGCTCAGCCACGTCTCTTCCTCTGGGGTTTGGGATGCTCGGGGGCCTGGTGCCTGTATCCCTGCCCTTCCAGTTCCCCCAGCTGCTAAACCTGCCTCCACTGGGTACAGCAGGCTCCAGCACGGCAGCCAGTGGCTCTGCAGCCAGTAGCAATGCATCGTTCTCCACCCTGACACAGAGTGAGTGATCCACGCAGGGCACAAACATGGATACTATCCTGAATCCGTTTAAATTATGCACCACACATAGAGTTAAAATTGGTGGCAGGTACTCCATCTAATAAATAGTAATAGGCAGGCACTGTGTGTAGATTGCTCTGCTGTTGTCTGTTCCTGTATAGGCCTCGTTTTGTGTTGTATGTTACAGCATCATTTGTTTTATCACCATACTGTGTGTCAAATGTAAGCTTGTGATTTTTTTTCTCCTGTTTCTCATTATTCCATTTTGTTTGCTTCATTTCTCCAAATTTCTTCTTTTCCATTTATTCTGCACTCCTGCCAAAATTACGTCAATCCTGTATGGTTGCTTTCCCCACCTTGTCTCATACTTCTATCTTTATTCCTTCCTCTGTTTGGCTCTGTCATTCACCTCTACGCCATCTTGCTCCTTTCCTCCCCATTTTGTTGGTATCTGTTCCTCCCTCCCCTTCCCTCCTTGTTCCCCTGTCCTGTCTCCTCAGATCTGTATAAGAGTCTCCAGTCAGGGTCTCAGATTGCTCTGCCTCCTCACTTGCAGCTCGCTTTCTCAGGTAAAATCTGACCCCTCCCTCCCTCCTCAAAAACTGCTCCATTTACTCCCTCCCCTGCCTTCCTCTCCTCTCCTCAAGTGTCTGGTGTTCTGTCTCGGGTTGTCCTTTTCCGTCCGGTCCTGTTCTCTGCTTGTCTGTTGGTGGCCGCATGCCTTTATGCTTAGTCATTTTTAGCCGTCTTCCAATCTCCATAATGTGTTTTATTTTTTGTCTGCACGTCACCGACATTTCAAGAACTGTATTATTCCTGTCCAGATGTCACTCAAAGCCAGGGGGGAGATGCCAAGAGGAAGAATCTATGATACGGACTTCAACGCCCAGCGGATGCTGTCTAATGAAACTGACAAAGTGTGGGGACAAATCAGGAAGGAGCGTGACTGTGGGTGGCACATGGACAGGCCACTCGTAATAAGGGTCTGATGAGGACCGGGTTATACTTCAGATACTTGATCTGAGAAGATCAGCTCAACTTTTCATGAATGCCACAGCTAAATATAACTTTTTAAAACAATTTGATACCTTTTTAAATACTATTCTTCATAGAACTGTTAATTGAAATGACAAATACAGTTTGTCAATGTTTACAAGCTAGACCTATATCACTGTGGACAGGGAGAAGTAATGAATGGGATTTTTAGGCGTGTGTGTGTGTGCGTGCGCACGGGTTTGAATGTGTTTGGCTAGTGGGACTGAAAGTGTGCCTTTGTATGCCTCCCTTTTCTGATGCATGGTCAGTGTGTCTATTTGGTGCTGTTTTTATCATAATGTAATTATCACTGATACCTGTAAGAAATGTAAACTGCAAATTGAATTTGAGCTTTTTTTTTCTCAATGAGAGCTGTACACCTTTTCATTGTACTTGAATTCTTGAATGAATTCATTTCTGTATAGAACTCAAACCTACTTTTAATTAAAATCTTTCCCTTCACAGTGTAGTAATTTTGTGAGTTTAATATCTGTAAAACCATGTTTCCACTCGTTTCCCTGCAACACACAAGTCTTAAGGTACAGTCTGCAACAGAATCTAACAGAACTGAGGCACAACACCACATTAATGGGCAGTGTAGATTTAATTGACACCTTGATTTGGCTATTAAATCAAATTCAATTATTAATGAACCCTAACTTAACCCAGACATGACAACTTTGAAAATACTCAACATTAATGATCAATGTATGCAAAGTTTCTGAAATACCTTTTGACACCAGATCAAATTACCAGTCCAACAAATAAACAACACAAAAACAATACAAAAAGAGAAAACAGTCTGTCAATCTAAGCAGTTTGTGAAAGACTGAATGTGAAGGGTATCTTGAACTGGCAGTATGAGAAGGTCAGGATTGGCCGGCCCTCCCGGAGCTTCTCCCAGATGGTTTTCCCCCTCAAAACATTGTCGCTTCACGTTCACCTCAGGGGGGAGGGGGAACTTACTTGACCAGAGGTCTGGTTTTATCGTCATCGCCACACTGGTGGGCTTTGTACTTTTTTACCTCAGCCATGTACTTTGACCAAGCATCGCTCTTGCCTGGCTCAGCCTGGGTGGAGGAAGCACAGGGTGATTAACGGTGGATTAAAGAAAAGGCACACCACTGAAATCAACCACCCACCACCAAACCCCACTCACTTCTGTGTCGTTTTTCTGCTTCTTCGCAACCATGCCGGTCTTTAGGAACACCCCGCCTCTGCGCTTCCCCACCTGGGTTAGGGGATAGAAGACTGAAACCGTTATAGGAGCCCTTGCACATGGACTGCCAATGAAGGAGACTACACCAGAGCAGAAGGTCTACACTTAGTCTCTTGCCGCACCACCAGCGAAACCATCATCATTGAGGAGCATCCCTAGTCTTAATGCCACCACTTGTGTCTATAAAATAATGCAAATATAAACAAACGCACTGGCTTGTGTGTGAAATCAATACTGGAACTATGGGCCATTATTGCAGTTAGAGTAAGACTGTCAAATCAGTGTGCAATGGTGCTTCAATTTGGATGTGTGTCGAGCTACTGCTATCTCATCTTACAACTGCCAAACCCCTTACAAAGCTCGTCACGGGAGGGGGCTTCTTTTCCACTGGTGTCTGTCCTTGCTCGGTGGCACTCGCTTCTCCACATGTGTGCTGCGTCTCCTTTTTCCTCTTCTCCTCCGCCTCCATCTTCTTCTTGAACATCTCCATGAAGCTGCCGTCGTTGGCGAACACGTTGCCGCCGGGCGCCGCGGCTCTGCTCCCCGCGCTGCTGGAGGGGGACGCGGGGCTGCCGCAGCTGGAGTCGCCGCTGCTGCTGCCGCCGCCGCCGCCTCTGCTGCTGCTGGTTTGAGTTTTGCCGTGTGAGCGCTTTGACTCCATGTTTCCTGGGCGTAATGTTCACAGTCAGGCGGCAGTCCCGCGGCTCAACGCGAGTATGTGTCCGTTTTCTGAAAGTGTGGCTGCTGACGCTGCAGGGCGTGCTGCACGCCGCCCGCAACACACTGTTAAAAAAAAACGCTCCGGAGTCCAAACAAACTGCTGCACAGACTAGTTCAGAGAAAAGAGTCTTACTTTTATGTATTAAAAAAAAAAAAAAAAAAAAAAAACGTAAATAAAAAGGCTATAAAAGGGCGTCACGGTGTCAGCTCCGCCGGGCAAAAACAAAAGCAGGCGCTGGTTCGGGCGCTAATGTGGCTAACCGTGCGGGCTAATGCCCGGTTTAGAAAGACTTTCACGGACGAACAAACTCAACTTGAACCTCCAGTTCACGCGTGGGACGTCTCCAAGTATAATAAAACAGTTAGAGGGCGCAATAAACTTCGAGTACCTGCAGCTCAGACTAGGAGCTCGCCGGATTTTAGCAACGCTTCTCGCTAGCTTTAGCCATCCGTCCGTCGCCGTCGGCCATGTTGAATTCCCCCCGTGATGACGTCACGTGGCGTCACGTCGCGCCGCCTGCCCTGCCGGAAGTGGAGCTGATTTTCAAAATAAAACATATTATCCTTACTGGCGAATTTATTATGCTGTTGAAACATGCTGCACTTCTCGCAGTATAATCCAAACTTTGTGTCTTGAGCGTGTGTAGGTGCACATATACTTCACTGTGGTAATATCATAAATCAGTATTAATCTATTACCGTTATCTACCGCATTTTTACCTGTTTCCTTGGGGATCAATATAATCATTTTATTATTTTTCCTTATTTGTCCCTGGGTTTATGTCTTTACAAGTTCTGAGTAGAACGACGTTTGGCAGACTTGTATATAGGGGGTGTATAATATTAATCACAGTGGATTTCACGCAATTGAATGTTAAACTGAACAATTTTCAGCTACAATTTATAGTTCAATTCTAGGATTAATAATAATCAAAATCATAATTTCATTAAGAAATGACAATAACTGTAGCACAATTTGTAAAATGAAACACTACTACATTTGTCTCCTACATGCCATTATGTTTTACATGATTTTGTTTAGTGATAAATTGTTGGTTAGTTAGATGTATGTATGCTGGTTATCAAGTGTTTGAGACATGCTTGTTAAAAGTGGTGTGATAGATGAACAATGCTTTCACCATTTTACTCAACTGTTCAGGCTGTTGCACAAAGGATGTGACAAGTCTGACTAATGAGCTTGGCCTTTAGATCATGACAGAATTAAAGTGTACTAACAAGAAGGGCCAAGGCGATAAAACCTGGGTCAGTCTTCTTTCTCATCCTTCTGGATATGTTTTTATAAATGGTTTAGTCAGTGCTGAGTGTTGAGTGGTTCTACAGTTTACTTCAGATGTATTGGCAAAGAGAACACCAGACTGTTATCTTAAGATCCCATTTATTTGTAGTGCAAAAGAAGAACAGACAGGACTACAAATCTTTAACTTGCCTCGGATCCCTGTGTGAAGTACACTATGCTATAATCTACTAAACCATTATATGATACAAACAAACACTGACAAACCTAAAGTTAACCCCTTCACGCCATGCAAGTGTGCAGCAGAGATTGTGACTTAACACCATAAATATCAATTCATACGATGAAACATCAGTAGAAAATACAACAGCAGGATTCTGGTCTGCGTAGACCATAGCACAAACATTTACAGGGACGAAGTACAAGTCAGAAAAAAGCAGCTCTGACATGGGAGAGACTAAAATTATCTGTTGAAAAAGAAAATTAACCAGTACGGAAAAAGTCAGACTTAGTGTTAAAAGAGCCATTTATTACAGGCTCAACCTTTGTACCTGCCTCTGACTTCCTGCCAAAAAAACAATTCCAGCATATTGATGAATATGTCTCCTTCCAGTTCATTTAAACTGTATATGAGGTTTAGCAGCGGTAAACGGCCCTTAGCTGAGTCATTATTTTTAGTGTTTTTACCATTATGGACCTAATCACATTGTGTATTGATTTTTCAGTCTTTGTGATAAATTAGGAGGCCTTCACTTGCCTATATTCACATCAGATCAGAGTCTAAAGTAGTGAGTGCAATTAGTCCTACCCACAACCAACACCCTGTTTCAATCTTTGGGAAGAGGGAAGGGAAAGAAAAAAAATTATCTTGAAGTAATAATCTAATTTTTATAGGCAACAAATTAGAACATTGTTAAGAAAAATCATTCCCATTATCAGCAGCCATATGAAAATGAGCCTACAGTGGGATGTATTCTTTAAGTAAAATCTATTCGTGTGAACTGAGACAGGGAGAAGGGGTTGACACTGCAAATATCTTCAGTCTCACCCATAGAGGGAGTATTTTTAGTATTCTGCGAGGCACTGAACAAACCCACCCTTCTAGGAAAGTGCTTTGGTGTATTTTGTGAAACTTACCACAAATTCTTATTATGAATATAAAGTTTAGAGAAAATGATTCAAGTGAATACATAGGAGGAAAAAAAAAAAAGACTAAAGCCATTAACACACCCTCATGGTCTTTACATCTTTTCATATCCTTCAAATTAAAACAAAAAAAACTCAAACTCACCTCAAAACACATGATCAAGAAGACAAAAGTAAAAGCTATGAGAAAATTCAAAACAAATAAACAAAACCACAGAGATGTATTAACGGCTTTCTATAGTCTGTGTCGCTTTAGGACTTCTTCAGCACTTACAATAGTAATAAAATAGTAATTGCAATACCCCTAATAACTCCTCTAACCAACCTTGACAAAACTAGTTCACATTTCATCCTATTGTATAACATAAAAGATAAAAAAAAAAAAAGTTTAAAACAGACCTTAAAGAAACAGATCCAAGAGGCTGAGGAGGAAATAAAAGTCACCTTAAAAGGTGAAACAGCCTGTTGTCGGGCCCTAAAACTCCTTCTACTCCATTCATTTCAGTTTTACGGGTTAACTCAGAGTTAAACACAGTAGTATCACACTCCTCTGAGGCTCTGCAGAGAAAATAAGCATTCTCGTACCATTAAGAGCCAGCAGGGGGCAGTAGCAGCATGAGGAATACTCTGAGGTGCAGCGATCCAGTGAGGGCATAAAGGCAAAAAGGTACAGAGAGTTCAGATGAAGTCTACTGCAGATCACCTCATCTTTATGCTTCCCTCCACATGTTTGTTCTCCCGTCTGGACGTCTTATCTCGGATGGTGTCGTGCCAGGCCTCTCCGGGCGTTGGTGGATTGCCTCTGCTGGGCGAGGAAGGACATGGCCTGGTTAGAGGGTCCCAGCCGCTCGCCGGACACTTTCTGATGCAACGCCATCCCCTGAGAAAGAGCAAGACAAAAGGGAAGAGTGAAGAAGAATCAGCTGTGGGTGTTTAATATAATGGATGTGCAGAGTGAGAACCTGTGTCTCTTGCAAATCGTCTCTGTCCAGTAAAAATCCTTGTTTGGCCTCAAAACTCTTTTGAGTCTCATAAAACCAAAGAATTGTTTTCAACTACAGATTAAGTGTTTCCACATGAAAACCATGAAATGCCATCCGGCATTCATGTTTTTATGCATTTGTACACTCACTTACCATGTTGTACCATGCACTAATGATGAGTTTCTCCTCCTGGTCATGCCTGGCTCTGCTCTTCTCATAGTCATGCTGCACAAAAGAACAGATCATCATGCATTAGGGAGATTTAAACAGCTACAGTGACCCAATTTGTCCCTTTATATCAAAAGTCCATGCCTCCAAGTGCTGGATTTTCCTCTCCTTCTCTGTCAGCTGGTTCTTCAGTGCCTGAATATCAGGAGTCGCAGTCACTGGCGGCTGTTTGGGATCCAGGGTTTTGATCACCTGCACACACAAAGGACACTTCTTAAAAAGGAGTACTCCACTGATTTAGAATTACACTCCAATAGCAGTGTCAGACTCACATTTAGCGGTTAAAAATTATTTAAATTGATTGACAGCAGAACCAGAGATATTGTCTTCTTTTAACCCATGCATTCTTCTTCCTTGTCAAAACCTGGTGTCTACATTACCCACAATGCAACAGACGTATCGTAAACTCACATCTTTGTAACGCCACGCCCCCAGATTTAATGTGTAAAACTGGTGGAGTTCCCCTTTAAGCAGACTGAAAATGAACATCCCATTTTTATTTTAGAGCCATATGCTGAGGACAACATGTTCTGTTTAGGTGGACTGACCGTTCTCGCCTTCTCCACATAGCGTTTGTATCGCTCCTCCATCTGCTTCATGTCCTCATCCTTCTTCCGCAGGCTCTCCTGGAGTTCATCTATCTTCTTTGCCACTGAGAGGGAGAAAAATAAAGAAAGTGTTAAGAAGAAGAAAGAGGCAGAAACTGATGGAAAAAGAACAAAAAATTACATTTTTAAGAAATGACTTACTGTTGCCGTCCACTTTGGGCTCTAGGTCATCAATGACTTCCTTTTTCTTTTGGAGATCTGAGTGAGCTTCATGGAGTTTCTCCCTGCAATAATCACATATCAAGAGTGTGTGAATTCACTTTTGTTTGGAACCCACAGGGACAGATAATCTGTAGGAAGCAGCAGAGTACTTACAAATGTTCTTCAAGCTTTTTCTTCAGTAAGGAGGACTTGAAAAAAAAACAAAGAAAAAACACATTAAACCAAAAATTAACACACAAGTCTTTCTAAATGGCACACACACAGACACACAATAAAAACTGTGAAAGTCAAGCTGTCAAAGAGTTAAATCATGGGCCAGTTGGACAGAGGGTGGCCCGTACTTACGATGGCCTGATTTTGGCAGAGTTGATCGATGGGGGCAGGCAGAGAGAGACAGACAGAGAGGGGCAGGCGTTAACGGTGAATCACCACAGCAAACATGGGTTACATTCCCACACAACATGTATCAAAGTAGGAGAACAAACACTGCAGTCCTCCACAGCCAAGTGCTCTCAACAATAATCTTTTCAATGTACTCAAGATGCCATGCAAACATTTAGCATTTACACTTTGGTTTGTGACGAGGGGAGTCATAACAAAAGTGGGCAGAGGAGGAGGAAGAAGAAAGTCTCTCCACTCACATCCTCAGTCTTGCTGTCCTGTTCTTGGAGTGCTCTCTGGAGCTCCTCCACCTGAGAACGTAGATCTAAAATCTGCTGCTGGTTTAATCTGGGAGACAGAAAAGAGCAGGGAAGAGAAAAGACGAAAGGTTAGAAACAGAAGAGCAACAACAACAACAACAAAAGATAGAAGAAAATGAAAAAGGTTTAAGGAGAGGAAACAAAGAAAATGGAGGCAGATGGTCAAGATGAAACAAAACGTTATTAAGTTGATACTGTGGGTGGAAGATGTTTGCAAAGTATCATGTGGATTTCTGTGCATCTGCTGCAGGGAGTGTTCATCCATTCCACCAAGTGTGCTGCCTGGCCATTCACAGCTCTCCTCTACTGAGCATGCTCACTATACTCCTCTCCTCCTGTTACTGTTGCTGAGGATGCTTCCCACACCCTGGGCCTGGTGTTGCAAAGAACACACACACACACACACACACACACACACACACACACACACACACACACACAGTCCACCCACATGTCCACATGCCCACAGGCATGTAAACACACACATACACACACAGTCAAGGGACAATCTGGCTTTCTGCTGTCTGTCCTCCAGCCCAGCCCACACAGCTCAGTTGAGCACACAGTCCAGAGGGTGAGTTGACATTTAGGCAGAAATCACTCCTACTATCAGCCAAACAACCAGCTCAATGTCCAGGAACACACAATATGGTGGCCTAGAAGGGGAATAATTACATAACACTTGGACAGTTGGACTGTATGTTAAGTACACAGACGCCCCCCCTACCTGTCCTGAGTTTCCAGGGTGTTCTTTCTGCGCTGAGCCTCCTCCAGCTCAGCCTGCACCTCCACAAGTTTCTGCCTGTAGGCCTCCTCCTGGACACACAACATCTTGTTTTCACTCTGTAGACGCACCACTGTCTCCCTGTCGAGGAAACAAACGCGATGAGTAGAGACAGGGGGAGTAGGAGGTGAAGGAAACTGAGGGGGGGGGGAGAAAGAGGAGGACAGATGAAATAGGTCAGATGGCGGCTTCTGAGTCGGCCGAGCCTTCTATCTGACAACGCCCCGGCCAAATGTGCAGCACTGACATGTGTTGCTATTTCTGGGGCCAACTGCGCCTCATACTGTGGAAGATGAATATAGAGCACAAGTGGGCTACTGATAGTGACACCAATGCATGTCTGTTAGAGGTTTAGAAGGAAAAGCTCATCTGTTACGCTTAAATTTGGTTTGCTACGTACACATTAACCCCCACACCACGGCTTATACACGCAGATACAGCATAACAGACATACTTGAGCTCAGTAGGCATGATCTCTGCAGCGAGGTTTCCTACTGTGACACCATTGTCACACAAGCCTCCTGCAGAGAGAGAGAGAGAGAAAATAAATGTCAGCTAGTAATTAAAATCTATTAAACAGCCCTGCTTATTTTGGTTTTAATCTGAAAAAATTATATTTCGCATTCACAGAATATCTTCACATGTATATAAGTGTACAAGATTAATCAAAGGTCAGCCAACAACACATGCTGTTCCAAAGTGGAATTTTGCTTTTGATTATTTTACCATCTTGCAGTTTAGTTATTCGTTTCTAAATTGAATTCAATTCTCACCAGCTCCACTGAGACACCTCTGTTGGACTTGTGCACATCTGAGCTCATCATTTGTCTCCCGAAGTGTGTCTCTTTCCGAGATCAGACGCTAAAGAACAAAGACTGCATTAGTTGGCGTGTTAAAAGAATTATTAGGATACCGACGGCATCTATAATTTCAATCCAATAAATTCAAAATAAAACAAAGGCTCCCTGATAACCTAATGGTTAAGATGCATACCACATGACCTCTCTCCCTCCAAATCCTGTGTCTATCTTCACTGACTGTCAAGTAATGACTAAAATGCCAAAAGATAATTATTATTTTTTAAATCTGATGTTTAAAAAGAAATGCTTCATGAGGTTTTGTTAAACCAGCTCTTGTATGCACATGGACATTGACCTGCCCCTGAAAGAGAGACGAGTTTTCCCATATGTAGACGCACACACTAGCTAGAGGTAGTACTAAAGGGAATGCACACTTTGTGTCAGTACAGTATGTATTTCTTAATTACTCCCACAAGTAACCGAGGACATTAATCACCACTGTCAGATTGCAGGAGGTGCTAGAATTGACACGGGACGTGGGAGTCCACTGAAGAATAGTACGATATATGCCTGGCAACAAACTGAGCGTCCTGTAATGATAACAAATGTTGATTTACACTGGACTGCCATCACTGAAATAAAAACTATGTTAGTGAATCTTGTTTAGTTAAATTGCTTTAGTGTGTGACCATGATATAAGACAGAGCCTCCACACTGACAAAACTGCACAGTAAAAGCCCTTTATAAGTCGCATGTGCTCATTCTTTCCCCAACACAACTGAACTTTTATTTCCCCACAATGTTCGCCAACTCACTTCTTTCTCCTTCAGCAGTGCGTCATACTTGTCGTGAAGGTTCTTGTACTCAAACTGCCATTTCTCAGCTTTCATGGCCTCTGCAGAGTGCTTGGTGTGAAGCTCATGAGCCTGCAAGTCAGAGAGCATAGCAACAGTCTGCATTGGCAAGAGCTCCCCATAAAAGCTGCAAGGTTTTCCAAACACGTGCACAAGCCAGACTGTGTTTAACATCACTTGACGTCAACACGGGAACAAGTATCACCCTCCCTCCTTCTTTCTGCCCACAGCTTGCCTGTCTCTTGTAGGTGTCCAGCTGATTGCGGACGGCGTTGGCCCTGCGGAGCTCCTCCTCCAGCTCGCAGGTGCGCTGCATGTACACGGTGTTGCGCTCCTCCAGGAGGCGCACCTGTCTGCGCAGGTCTCCCAGATCCTCCAGCTTCCTCTTGTACGTCTCCACCAGCGCTTCCAGCTGGTTTACCCGGTCAGACGAGTGCCTGCGGGGGAGGACAGTGTGGGAAGCCTCGAGTACCAGCTCAGGAACCTGACTTTTACACAATACATTCGCGTGGATGTGTACTTAACTACTGAAAAACAACGACTCTGACGCAAGCCAGTGTCAATGCATCAAATTCATATTATCAACACAGATGTCAGATAGAGGAGCTGAATGGACGTCTGTGTGTGGGCAGTGTGGGAGTTGTTTCTGTGAGTGTAAATTGATAAAACATGAACTACTGCTTAAAGGAAAAGGCTGGTGATATTCTGCATTTCTGATGTCAAAATCCTTTGAAAAGTCCAACCCAACAATGTGTTTGTTTGTCTCTCAATACTTTTCAACTTCTCTTCTCTTCTCTGTCTCTCAGCCCCAAGCCATTTGATTCAACAGAAGATATACATCTTTAAAAATGGGTTCAGGGAGATAGATAGATATATATATATATATATATATATATATATATATATGTGTGTGTTACATGACTGGGAATGCAGTTTATTAGCAAACGTTACAAAAACAGGAAACAAACTTTTCAGCCACAAAAATAGTGACTAATGAGCATCTGCAATGTATGTGGGATTTACTCAAAATAAAATGCCAGCGGCCTTTTTATGGGATTCAGTGATAGTAAAAGAAATTGATATAACCAGACTTATCCTTTTAAGAGACAAGAGATATATTTTCAGCCAAAACTATGCTTTACGGACCTGTCTCAATAAGGGACTGGAAGATTTTAACTATATAAAAAGGCATTTAGTTGTTTTATTCACAACAATTCCAGAAGTTGACCAACTATTGGCTCAACAATAACTGTAAGCCAATATTTACAATATATTTCAGAAAGCAAAAATCTTTTTTTATGTAAGCACCTGAAGCAGTCTGAATGAACTGCATTTAAAAAAAAGCCCTCAATGCATTAAGTCAACTCCAATTGCACAATATCAAACGGTCTGCTGGAAAGCTACAAAAGCAGAGAACACAAAATCCTCAATGTCCAGAGGATTTAACCCCCACCATGCGTGACTGTTTTGGCTTCCACTATAAATTCAATGCTCGTGCCGGTCTTACCTGAGAATGTCCATCTCATCTTTGAGGGCCTGGGCCTCCTGCGCCAGGCTGGTCAGCTCTTCGTTACGTTGCTGCAACTCGGTCACCTCTCGATGCAGTATCTCTCCCCGCACACGCATATCATCTCTGCTGTTCTCCAGCCTGAGATATACATGATACAAGAGCAGTGGTTTTAGTAACGGAGCGAACTGAATGGACTCATTGTGAGATATTAATTGGAGCGAAATGACACAGCAATAGCATCTGATTTGCACGTGTACATGATGTTAACTCATATGTGACATTTTTAGAAAATCTCATGTGACATTTTTTAGTAAAAAGTTTTTAGTTTAAAAGTTGAGCATATTATGGAAATGTGAAAATGTCTGTTATGTAAAGGCATGATTGTTTTCCTCACCAACTCTAACTCTATGTGTGTGTACAGCTTGTACCTGTAGTTCTCCTCCTGAAGCTGCTCCATCTGACTCTGCAGCAGCAGCAGCTTCTTGCCAGTGATGGCAGTGGTGGAGGCGTCCAGAGAGTCGCAGCAGTTCAGCTTCTCCTTAAGGGAGAGAGTCTCTGCCTGTAGGGACGACTTCTCCTCCAGAGCCACCGCCAACTGTGGGAGAGAAGAGGGGGGAAACACTGTAAAAAGAGGTGTAAAGACTGGGAGATTAGGTACTGTACTGCAGAGGGAGAAGTGATGAAGATGCACAAAGTGAAAATAGTATAGCTGTACAAAGGGAAGCAAAACAGAGAAGAGATAGAATACACATCAGAAAAGTCCTACACTGGTTTAAAGAATAACATAACGAGGACGATGACATGACTGACATCTTTCTGAAAACAAACATGAGAAAGCCACAATACTGGCACACGACAGATTCACAGAAGCAAAACACAGATACGCAGTGACAAACTCACCACTTTTCATGCTTAGAGGACCCGCGAACACATGCTTTGTTCTCATTTCACATGCTCAGTGGTCAAAAGCTAGTTAGTCAGCTGATGTGCAATGGTCTCAGGCATATGGAACTTTCTCAATAGTGAAGTTGTTAGCATTACCCTCAGGGTCAGATCTTTCATGACATAAATTAATGAAAATGCACAGCTCACTGAGGACTACTGTTATAGTTCAGGGGGCAAAAATGTTTTAACTTCAGGCCAGATAAGTTGGTTGGATTGTGAAAGAAACTGCAGTTAGGAGTTTCAACAATATGCTCACGAAATGTGTGTGTTTGAGTCAGGCTGCACTGATGTTACAGTTAGACAAGCTGGCATTCCAATATGAAAATAAAAAAGGGGGGGGGGGGGGGGGGGGGGGGGGTATATACTTACCCGCTGGACATCTTTCCAGTTTGAATTCAGCAAAACCCTACACTGAACTTTAAGGACAGATTGCATGCTTTAGCACAGGACCAGGAACAGTAAATAGCTTTCAAAACAACACAAATGACTAATCCCTAATGCGTGGGCTGAGTAAGTAAACAAACAGGTGGGCTGAGAGCAGTACAAATTATTGTTGGCTACTGCTCCATCCCAAGGCAACGTGTCAGTTTTATCTTGATGTTATGCAACTATTGACTAGAATGTATCTTTAAAAAATACTAAATTAGTCCCCTCTCAGTCAGTGGTGCAAAAACAAGCCATGGGAACACAAACAAAGTCTCAGGCGGGCTAATCAATAAGGGCTGGAGCACAAAAGCAGCAGGCACACACATTCAACAACATGCTGCAACCACAGCACAGCAAAACTAGGCCTCAATGTATCTGAAAATCAGGTACATAAAAAGGTGAAATGGTTCTATATTAGTCCAAAACCACAACATAGTTTGCCTTTTAAGATACTGCCAAAGGCTCTATTAGAGGAACAGAAGATAACACAAACCCAAGGCCCAGTTTATCGTCTTAAAATTATAATCAATGGAATCAAACCCTGTTTTTGATTCTATTTATGGTCTGCAGTTTTTTCCAGCAATAGCGGTTCAATGTATTTATATTCAGTAATGACTTATCTATACAGTAGTTCTCTTCGTTAGTGGTGGAGTTTGCCATTCCTGCACTGAAATGAAATTGCCTACCAACTAATCCAGTGTTACTGTTTCTAATTTTATCTCAGGGATATCAGCCTCACTGTTTACTGTTCACTCTACTGACACATATCAGAGCTGGATTAAGTTGCGGCTAATGCAAAACCAGCGATTGCTCATCAAAAATGTGTTTACAAAACAAGACGATAGAAATTTGGGGCATTTTTTGGCAGGCTGCACACCAACTCCTCAGCAAGGTAACCTACTTTACTGTGTCCCACTCTTGTGTAAAAAAATACTTTTGCTGGGTGCAGCATCAAATCAGAATGCAGTTGTTCAAAACATAATGCATAAGACCTATTATTGCCTGACTTCTTTATTAAACCAATTCAAGTTTGTTTGGCTGTATTGTAAACATCTACAACAGTTGTTGCTATTGTATTGCTGTTAAAGGAGTGTTTGCTGCCTCTAAAATTCTGCGTCCTGTAGCATTAAACTGCACTTGACCACGAGTGTCGCCAAATCAACCAGGACTGAAATCTTAAGGATTCTAACTTTAAGGTCTCAGGAGATATTTGCCAAGTAAGACGTAGACCTCATTTAATGTACCAACCTGATGTTCCAGGTCTCGACAGCGCTGGCTCAGGTCTTCCTTCTCGCCTGCCTCCTCACTTAGAAAATAATACTTCCTGGACTGCAAAGACAGAACCAACAGAACATGGAGACAGATATGTTATACTAGTCCCAGTGGGAGGGAGTAAACTTTAATGAAAGAGTGAGGGAAAACACAAAAGGAGGATGTAACAGATCTGCTGAGTGACGAACAAGTATACAGAGGGGGAATGAAAGTGTTTCGGGTTTCACCTGATAGTCGAAGTCCCCATAGGTCTCCGGGCTTCCTGGTTCAGAAGAAGGCTCCTTTGATAAAAGCTAAAACAAAGGCACCATAAAAAAGTAAATAAAAAACTCAAATTACTGGAAGAAATACAGGACCTGTTCCCAAAAGCAAGTTTATTGGGTTTTCTGAATAACTTTGTTTGGTAAAACCTGGAACAGGTTATTTTTTTCCCCACGTTCATGCTGTTTTTCCAGTCGTATGAGTGCCAACGAAACACTAAACATGTTCTTGAAATAAATCACAGACGAGGGTTTCTGGGACTCTGTTCAGTCTTATGCTTATCCGGATTTGTTTGATTGTGAATTAACCATGACTAAGAGCTGGGATTAATGCAAAGTAGAGAGAACCGAGGATAAGATAGATGCTCACTCACCTCCTGAATGGCTGTCATCACAACGTGCTGGACAGATTCCTCAAGTGTCATTATCTGCTGGATTTGCTCTGTGTTTAGGAGAAGACAACAGAGAGCGGTGAAGGTGCAGCCAAATGCAGATTAACACAAATACTCTCCTAAAAAAAAAAAAAAAACAGCCCTCATCTACCGGTATTTGCAGAGACCCTGTGCTCATTGAGCTAATCAGAATGTTTAAATAGCAAATTATCAGTTTTCCCTTTTTCTGTCACGTGGTCGGTTTATCACCTTATGAGGCCATGACTGATATAAAACAAGAACCATGTGATTTGACTTTGAGTTAATCGTGTGTGTTATTTTCACAGATGGCTGCATCTACTTGGTTTTCATCCTATTTCAGCACACAGTTTACCTTGTTTCTTCTCACAACTGATGGCACAGCCCAATACGAGCTGTACAAGCTTGCCCAGTTCAGTGACATCTCCCATCTCTCCTATAAGGTTGACGTCGGGCATGTGCTCATCTGATACCTGGTGACCGAGCACCTGTTCATGGAGAGTAAGGTGAGACATGGGGTTTGAGCATGAAGCCAATTTAAAAAGTGTACTAGAAGTGGAAAAGTTAGTAAAAATAATAAAATCTTCTTACATCATGATAATATTCCAGCATGCTAATAAGAATCTTTTTCAAGTTGCTGACCTGAAACAAAAAAAAAACAGAGTTACAATCTTGGTCCTCATTTTAATCAGAGAAAAGGAAGTTTAAAAAAAAAAAAAAAAAGACTTGACATCTTGGTCATGCTAGGTTACCGTAGGGTATTCTGTCATATCCTGCTGTTTCACAAATTACCTTGAGGCGCCAGTTGGCTCCGCTCTCTTCCTTGATCCTGCCTAGCCATGTCTCATTAAACCAAGAGGGGTCTCTGTTAACGAGAGCACAAGAAAACTCTAGTGACAACAAGGACGACACATCTCCAGACATCAAGATTCACAGGAGGCCACAGGGCAATGATGCCCTGTGCTTCTGTTCTGCTAAGCACAATGACACATGAGTAGAAGAGTTCATTAAAGTCACATGTCATGGGGGAATAATGCTCTTGTTGTGAAATAACTCAAGAAGCAGTTGGGCATTGGGTTCTGACCTTAAAATAGAGAGAACATTCGTTTCAGAAATAGTTATGTTGTCTAATTATCTATCGGGTTTGAACATAAAAGTCACACCAACATAAAAACCTGTAATCACAAATCTACTCCATTCTTTCACTGGTTTACATTTTGCATAGATAATGGCCTTGTGCAATTTAAAAGGGCAATTTAGTGCAAATCACACAGATAAGCAAATTTCAGGGAGTAAATTCTGAATGAATTTCTTCCAGAGTCCATGTCGTGCAGTTTGATGAACAAGACAACACAATAACTATGTAAACACATCAGTGCCCTTACATTCTGTGCAGCACATGTGCGATGGCCACTCCACTTGTTAGGTCGTACTTGCTGTTGCACGATGGCACCTGAAACGTCTGCAACTGAAAAAAAATTCATTAAAAATATGTAATTAAAGAAGTAACCTTTAAAAAAAAAAAAACAAACAAACAAACTTGTACAGTTGACGTATTTTATTGAACTAAAGATGAACCAGGGTTACTCATTGGCTCATATGTTAATATGTAAAAAACAACTCCTTTATCATAAATAATAACAATATGTGCATACTTTCTTGGCAAAGAAACAGCTTATAGTGCATTACAGTGGCCTGAATTTAACAAAAGAAAATCCCTGACTAATAAAATCCAGTTACATAACTTTGTGTAACCCCCTTCAGTCTTTGTAAACACTACATGGATGACAGATACTAATCAGTTATAGGGGATTACTAGTCCTACTGAGCAAGCTATTAATAATACTGTGTCTCAGTTTAGTCCCACTCTTTCCTCTGTGTGGAAAACAGCCAAACAGGTGGATTCCCCTTGGACAACCTCTGCAGACACGACTGCACAAATCTCCCAGCTACCTGGCTTTGTTTTTTCCGGCCAAGTTTTTGCTGACACCCGCAGTCAGATAACGAGATAAAAACAAAACAAAACAAACAAACAAAAAAACCCACCAGGATTAAAAACTTCCCGTGTGTTTACCTGCAGCTAGTTAGCATGGCCACCTAGCCACATTAGCTCCCAAACACAGACAACTTTCACACCTGCCGACCTGCTTACACGTGGACCTGCTTATCCCCTAAGAGGACATGTTTGTGGAGTACGCGAGGCCTTCTCTTGCACAGGTTTTGCCAACAACCTGCTGTCACCTGTTCGCCTCGTTATTGTGAAACTTACCCACGTTAGCAGAGAGTCACACAGCTCCGCTTTATCCAGACTCATCCTGCCGGACCAACACACGGCGCTCTCTCTCTGTCAGGAGGACCTCGTCTTCTTTTTTGTTTTTTTTTTTTTCCCTTCCACCGAAGTTTGTTACTCACTCCTGACACTCTCCACGTCAGTCATTGTCCGGCCATGGCCTCCTCCTGCTGCTGCTCCTGCTGCTCCTGCTGCCGCTGCTCCTCCCCTTCGCGTTTCAGCGCCTCGTTGTCCAAGCGAGCTTCCGTATTAAGAGCGTTCCCATGGAAACGGATTATGTTGTAGGTCAGCGTGTCTGGTCAATAATAATAATAATAATAATAATAATAATAATAATAGGGTGATGTCTCTATAAGCCCTCATAATCACGCTGGCTTTAGAGTAACAAAAAAATATGTATATTATTTTTTATGGTAGCACATTTGAGCCACTGTGATGAAAAAACAACGATCCTGTAAGTCATAATAATGGCTAATTATGAGATAGTTTCTAATAATTATGACCTACAGGATCGTTTTTTTTTTTTCTTCACAGTGGCGCAAATGAGCTTCCATATTTATTTACCCTTTAGTTAACCTGAAAAGCCTCACTGAGATGAAAATCTCCCTTTAAAGAGCCAACATGGCCAGCAATAACAATGAGTCACAGACAAACAAAACAAGAACAGAGAACACAAGAAAATCCCTAAATTCAAGACAAATGTGGCTATAAAACCAGGAATAATATTTATAATACAATAATGGCACCGTAAAACATCCCAGGAGCTATCCAAACCCATAAAGATAATTCAAACACAAACAATCCAAAACAATGCTGTCTAATGAGACTAATACATCACAAAATACTCCCAAAACATCAGCAGCCAGCAGAGAAAGAACACAGTTTCTACTTTAGACAAGTGAGAATATATCAAAACTAGTGGGAGACACTTTTAAATCAAATTTAAAGGGAGGAAAGTGCTCTGTGTTTTGATTAATAAATTTCGTTATTTCCTATAAAACATCTGCCACCCTGTCACCTGAGTAGAAAGAAAGAACAGTAGTTCTAGACTGCTATTTAGTTTAGTTTTTTATTTATTTAAGGGCAATCCCAACAATGAATGGTGGCCAATATCTCTGTTGAACGCCCCTCTTGTTGCCTTTTTACATTATTCAAAGTTCCTTAAAGCACCACTGGATGGCTCTAGTTAACAAATAGCAACTTTGCACAACTGGCTGCCCATAACAGGTGTTTCGTAAATCTTTCTAATAAGACCTGTTCTCTGAGTAGCTCACATGAGTGAGTTTTAAAACAGCAGAAACTACATAAATCACGTCATTAGTTCACAGTTGGCATTTTGTAATTTAATATGTGACACTTTATGTGACATAATGGTCCACAGTAAGTATTTTTTCTTGTAATACGGATGACCAGAGTGTCTATGAAAAGGTCTCCAGGGTGGGAACGACCAGTTCACACTAGTTTGTGATTTTCGGTCAGATGCCTCGCTCTCATATTATCAACATGCTGTCACACACGTACGCTCTTTCCCTGCTAATCTGCATATCTCCCTGTCCACACGTCGCCTTCCTGCGCTCTTTGTCGCTGTCACAAATCAAACTAAAGCAACCAATCACAGTGAAACACTGCCCACTGCTTCCTGTTTGCTTTGGCAAACCCAACCAGTGACTGTGTACTAAGTCCACTGTGCTTGTTGAACACCTGCAGTAGATGAAATATCTGCTATTCTTCCGCTCCTTCCCATCCCAAACCAGTCTGGTCACAACACCGCCTTACATCTGGCTTTGCCATATTTGTCTGACCAGAGTTCCTGTTTTTCTAAATGGTTTTTCTAGCCAGAGGAATTCACATGTTTACCCATTCTTCTCCGCTGGCTGTTATTATAATTTATACCTCAATCACAACCACTCTTGTTATCTGTCAGTTGAACTTTGATTAGTTATTTGTATCTTTCCATTTAGTTTGTATTTGTTTGTACATGTCTATCTCATTGAAGTTTCTTTTATTCCTATTTTATATGTATGCTTATGTTGACTTTTGCACTACTTGTCTCCTACTTGTTACGCACGAGTACACCACAGCAAATTCCTTGCAATAAACCCGATTCTGATTTTGATTCTGATTTATGTTTACTTCAGGAGAGCTGACTCTGGGTGGGGGTGAGGGGGTCTCATGTAGAGTAACCTCGGACTGGATTAAGACACCTGGGAGGAAGTGAGGTTCAAGAATTGGGGGGGGGAGGAGGAGGGATTAGTAGAGAAGTTAGTCATCCACTGAGGGATAGGTCAGGGCTGACTAATGCTTGAGTGGAAGGAGGTGTGGTAGGGGCTCTGGTAAAGCAAGGCTTGAGCGGAGGCTGACTATTTTTGGCCAGCTGCTCTTCCTCCACGCTAATTCCTCTTTTCACCCGTTCTCTCTTTCCTTATTCCCCAGATGTGTTTCCTTCCTGAAAGTCAAAAGGCTTTACTTCTCCTCTTTTCCAACCCCACACTGACGCACTTGCATCCCTCTGGGGGGAACTAGGAGGGTGGAGGTGGGAGGGCCAGCAGCTAAGATTGAGTAATTATTCCTTTTTTTGAAGTTTGTGGTTTTCTTGTTTGGAAAAAAACGGGGATAGTTCCTGTTTTTAAAAATTCTTTAAGTGCAAAGGGCAAACTGCGTTCTACACTCTTCAAGGATATGTGGTTTTTTGAATTTTTTCTGAATAGTAGACAAGAACTACATGTTGACATTTTTGGCATTTTAATTTTTCTTTCCACTCAAAATGCTGTTTTTTTTATTATTACTTCACTTGGATGTTTGACCTTCACTGTACAGAATGATGTATGTGCAAAGTTTGACAATAGAAGGCTGATGTGCCATTCAGTTGCTGAGGGACTTTAAGATGTGTATGTGTGCTTGATTTTGCGACATTGCAACTAGTCTGGAAGCCAATCGTGGTCCAGTCTGCAACATGGACAAGTGTGAGGTTGAAACTCAATTCCCCCCATGCACACACACTGAGAACAGACTTTTCCAGATTTCTTGTGTCCAGTAGTTGAACTTTTGAAATGAAAACCTTTTGCATATTTATAGATTCTGGATTTGTCAATGAGAGATTAGAAATGACTTTGAAGCCCCTAATAACTTTGCTTAAAATATTAGTATTTCTCTTTAACATTAAATATTCATGACTAAATAAGCAAAATCAAAGTTACAAATCAAAGCATTATCTATTAAGATCTTAACACTAAAAACACTCAGTTCATCAAGGCCTGTGTGGGTGGATTAGAATTGATTGACAACAACTAACAACAACTAATTCAAACGTTGAATCCAATCCTGACTGGAGAACCACAGAAATACATTCAATCTCTAAAACTTTTCTAACTTGGCAGAAAATAATGTGTTCATGTAGGATCCCGTCATTTATAGTAAGCAGCTGATTAAGAAAATTTGTTTCCAGGACCTTTAGGTATCTACACAAGGACCTTACTTTTATCCCCTTTGTCCTTACTTTCAGTTATAGTTCAGCCATGAAAGTCGCCAAACAACTGTGTAAACCTAACGCCTAAAAAGGTCCCCACATGCCTAGATTTGAATTAATGGTGTGAGAGGAGAGACAAAGACATGCTGCACCTCTGAATGAAAGAATGCCGACAATGTGCGGCTGTGCCCGGGCATTTGGAGCTGGAATGTGTTGGAATGCTGGCAGTGGTTTGTTTCCCCTGCAGCTTTCCCAGGTGTTACAGGGAAAGGAAAACAACTAAACCACGAGGCAGAGATGGACGAGGCTGAAAAACACCCAGTGGTCTGATCAGAAAGTCCCTTTGTAGACATGAGGTCACCCATATATTGTAGGTGCGTGCTGTCAAGACATGCAGAGGAGGGAAAAAACAGAGATTTACAGCCCTCTCTGCCTTCTCAGCTGTCTCCTCCCTCGCTCTCCTGAACCACAGATTTATGTGTTTGGTAAGGGGCAGGCAGTCAGTAATAACCTCACCTCTGGAACCTGCCTGGTAGTGTTCTTTAGGAAATACATGCACGTGACTACAGACAGGTTATTAACCCATAGATAGAAAGGGTGTCTGCTTTTAAAAACCAGTTCTCAGTTAAATTGTAGCACGTGTTGAGCACATTTCTCCAACATTAGAGAATATGCACCCAGTAAGTTCAGCTATTCTCTGGTGACTCAGTGATTGTTGTGTCTGTGCCACTTAAAAACAGCAAGTTTTACTCATGTTATGTAAGAGGCACTGAATGCCCCCTTATACTCATAGATCTTAATCTTAACATGACTCATGGCAACAGCAGAAACGGCAGCAGTCAAGCCCCACTCCGTTCTCCTCAGGCTTGACCCACTGTAACATCAAACCAGAGGCCGAAGAGAAGGAGCAGGAGCAGGAGCAGGAGGAGGAGGAGGAGGAGGAGGAGGAGGAGGAGGAGGAGGGATCAGCTGGGATGTGGTAGCACTAGTGGGCACCCCCAACACAATCCATCATTGTCATGGTATCTGCAAAACAGGTGTACTCTGCTTGCTTTTACTGTCGCTGCACAATTAAGCTTTGATTTACTTCTTGTTTGTGTTTTTGATAAGTCCCTCTCTCGGTCTCTGCCTCTCCCTCTGTCTCGCTTTCTGTTTCGACACCTCACCCTCTTTCTCTCTCTCTCTCTCTCTCTCTCTCTATCTCACAAACAGGCAGCACATGGCCAGCGTGAGTGAGTCACAATGGTCTGGTAACAAGTGCCTCTTCTCAGGGGAGAGTCCCTCCATGTGTGTCCTTGCAATCAGGGCCAATCCCCTTCAGTGTATCAGGTGCACTACTCCTCTGGGCAACGTGAGACTCGTCGGTTCTATTGTCTGCAAGAAGAAGTTAACTCCTGCCAAAAAGCACCTGAAAGAAGATACAAATTCTTTCAGATATTAAATGTTCTCAACATCTTAAACTTCATGAAAAGCATCAGGCAGCAATAGTAGTTTTATGGCTTTTTGTTGTTTGACACAGTTTTGACACTTGTGCATCTAAAAATAGAAATATTGAAGTGTATTCTATGAGACATTGGGGCTGTGGAGGATGCAACTGGATGTCTCACTGACATGGGCTCATGCAGAGAGGGTCGACCTGCCCAGAAGCAACACGCACTGTGCCTGCTACACGCCGTATGATAACAGTATGATGACATAGACTGGCTTTTGAAAAAAGAATAATGATATCTACTGTACTTACTTTTTCAAAACTATCAGAAAAGTCAAGGGTACACAGATTACTAATGATCGTAGGACACACTTAGTGCATAAAACGCAACATATTGCCCATATTTGTAGCTATTTTGCAACAAGACAAAGGGTCTGCAGTCATACTAGCAGCTCTGTGAGGCTGTACTTTGGCATGGTTGCTGTGCTTTAAGCACTAAACACAAAGTACAGCTGAGGCTGATGGGAATGTCATTAGTTTTGCAGGTATTTGGTCTTAAAGTAAAGTACTGGACACATTTCAATTCTCATGAGTGATTACTGTGATTAGAGTTCATCCTGCAGAGAACATGAATGTCTGTTGGGTCACGCGGTGGACACAGCGCAGGCATAGCTATAAATAAATGACATGACAATGTTATTTACTGCGGCACATACTGTTATGAAGCATAATTTTTTATTACAGTATAAGCTAGACCCTTGATTCCTTATCTGAATTGAGGGTCTATATGTTGCATTTTTCATTGTAGAGCAGCTGCTGTTTTGCTCACTTGTATACACCAGTTGTTTATACTATGCAGGCACGTTGAAGCTTGCTAATTTGTGTTTGTTTATTTTATTGCCATATAACAAGAGCAAGTCATATCGCTGTCATCAGATGGAAATACTATATACTATCTGCTAATATCACCTTTTGATGTGTGGCTTAAAGGAGTTTGAATATGGTGTTATTTAGTGGTCATGAATGCAATAATTACCGTGCATCACTAATAACAGGCTATTGGCACAGTACTTAAGCCTGCTCCTCCCAGCACATGTTCACAAATCAGCAAACACACCTCATACACCTACGATCAACTGTAACAATAGTGGAACGTACAGTACCTTCACCTCTTAAATACAAGCCAGGTGTATCTTTCCTCCACCCTGTTTGCCTTTTCAGGCACACTCCACACACCCTTTACTTTAGACTATTGTGTCCTATAGGGGTGCTGCATGTGTAACAGGACTTGGTGGCGTGGTCAGGCTGGTGGTAGCTGACAGGGCGTGTGGTTAACAAGACTGGGCCTGCTAGAAGGCCTCTTATCCCAGTAAAGCCAGCCATTAATGTCAATACTGCAGAAAATGGGTGAAGTTATTGCAAAGGTAGAGGTAACTGTCAGATTTCTCTGCCTGTGTGTGTGCGGATGTGAGGAACTGTCTAAGTCCAGTGTTAAAGGTACTATATATAACTTTTGTATGCAAATTGCTTTGTATGTGTGTATGAGACCTTCTCCGACCTTCTTGGTTGCCTTTGCCAGAATTTGGACAAAGAGAGTTCAAAGTAAAGATCTCGGGACGGTTTGTCCAGAAAAATCCAAAGGATGTTTTGACATTTATGCATGCTCCTGAGTGCTCTTCAGATCATATTTCATATCATATTTAACGTAAGTCAAACTGTAATAGCAGCCGTAGGTCCAAGCTGGGTTAGCTAAGCTTTTATCCCGGCTCTCTTCCCTCTCCTCCTGGTGTGAACGCACCACCCACGGCTGTGTTTGATCCTGCTGGTCTTAATCCCAAACCCTTGCTTCATTTTCCAATGCCTATGAGTGTATTTCCACCATAGGTAATACGTGTTTCAGCAATAACGTTTGTGTCGATGGATGATGTCCAGGATGCTGGAGGAGAGCGACAAGATGCTGACTGCAGTTCACTTAACGGCCATGGTGTCATTAATAACAAGTATTTTCTAAAAGTAACATATAGTACCTTTAAAGGATGGCTTCATGTATTTTTTAAAGTTCAGCTGAAGCTAAAAAATTATTTTTATTTTTTTGGAAAAAATGTTGTTAGGAAAACATCTCTTTGCAGCCAGTATAACTGCTGTCACCAATAACTCTTGAAATGCATATAAAGAAATGTGTGTTGAATTAAGATTCATATGGAAAAATGTGACCCTATTCTTTAACAGCCACCAATAGCAGTGATCGCAGACATCACCATACTTGACCGTTTGCTGGGTGTGAGACCAGAGCCTACTAAGTTGTCAACACATGCCAAAAAAAATCAACCACACCTTCAACCTTGCACAACTTCCCTATTCTTTTGGTCGGCACACTCTCAAACACACCCAGACGATCTTCACCCTGCAGTCCCTCGCTTAGTCTTCTGCAGCCAGCCTAGTTTAATTGATGCCCTTCCCTAACAACCTAGATTACACAGCCGGGCTTTGAGGTCAGAGAGTGGGTTGTCAACAAGTGTGGCCTGAGTGAAGCCGCGGCCCTTCACCCGGAGTGACACTCCACCTGACTCAGCAGCACACAGGCACTGTTTACTGATCCTGTCCACCGCAATCAACACGCCTGCATCTGGCCTGACTGTAATTCCACTGTTAACCTCATCACTGCCAAGAGAGGGCAGAGCGGGGGGATGGGGGAAGCTCGTCTCCCTGCCTCTTTTGTCCTTCCTCATCCACATCAGAGTGCATCCACTCGGGCGTGCAGGGCAACAAATTAGGCAATACTTAATCAAGCAAACACACAGGCACATACAGTGGAAGCATCTGCATAAATTATCTTGCTGAGAATGTTAAATTAAATTGCACTTAATTTCCCTGACTGCACATAGGCTAATGCACAGCAAATCAAATTAAAATGCAATATTCAAATTACAGACAAAGTTAAAGCCTTATTTAGACCTGCATATATTTAACTATGTTACAGAGCATAACCCTGCAGAAAAACAAAATCAACTGCTCACATTTGCATTTCTATTGTCTCACTGTGTTCACATGATTTAAATGTTTATATATAATATATATTTTAACTTCCTTGATTTAGAAAAACTGCTTTCTTGCTGGTTTGGTCTTGCACTGTCGATATGTTCATATTCGTCTGCACACATGCACCTTGCTGGTTGCCCACTTGTTGCTCACCCCACTGTCAGCACAAAGATAAAGTGGACTGTCCATCTGAGACTGATCCATTCAGACAATCACCTATAGTGACTGATCTGGACCCAGGTGAACTATCAACTAACTGTCCCATCAGCTCACAAACACAAGTGATGGAAGGGAAGCTCCGCTGACTGACACGCCATGAGACACAGTCGGCCGACCTGAAAGAGTGAAAGCTGCTGACCCCACATGTTGTCTCATTTCTTAAGGATCCATCATCCAGTGTAAACCTGCGTAGAGCTTGTCATGTCTCTGATCTCCGTTGGGAAAAGCCTAGTCGCTGATTGAGAAGCTGAGTCGGACTCTGAATACAATTCAAAGCCTCTTTGAAGTTGCGATAGCTATCACAAGGTCAACACACAGTAAAAGGTATGTAGTTACACACTGCTGCTACAAAGACACATATACACAAAGAAGACGTGATAGCACCTGTGGTTTAGGAGATAATTACAGGAGAGTGAATAAAGGTTCAGTTTGAGAGGTGTTTGAAAAGGGAGTTGTCATGTAGGATTAGAGCCTTTTTGGAGCGATAACTCCCACGACCTTTCAACTCTTGTTGTAGGGTCATCCTGAATTCCTTCACTGCTCTCCCTAACCGGAGGATCTCACTCCCACCATCAGCTCACAGTTACACCACTGTTACTGTTCTCTGTGGGATAACTTGCCAGTAATCCTGGATTTTATTGTCTTCACTGATGACATTTTAAGGTGCCACAGTACAAACATGAGAAATCTGGTATTCAATATAAAACTTTGTAATGCAAAAAATTTTAGAAGCCAGACTAGCCCTATGCTTATAATGGTAGAAGAAAAATCTAAATATTATCATATTACACTACATAGTTGCAACCGTTTAGTAAAATTAAGCAAATTATACTGTTACTGAATATTTACATTCAATTCTGGTAGATTATTGATGTGTACTGAAAAAATTTGGATTTATATGGAGCCCTTAAGTGTTCAATATTAAAAGTATTAAATAATTCTAGGAATTGTTAAAAATGAAAATGTTATCATTACATTTTAATACAACATTCTTTATCATAACTGAATTTGAGGTTTATTTTTATTTAGTTACGGACATTTTTATTTAAAAATGCCTTTTCAAAAAGTCAGTTTGAATTCAAAATACCATCTCACTTTGCATAATGGCACATTTTTAATGTAAACAAGGCTACACATGTGGGTATGAGCTTGGATTGTTACTCAGCATCAAAGTGAAGAGACAGTGTTAGCATTGTTATCTAGATCCTGCAGGCTACAGCGACCACAGATCTTTTTGTTCTTGAGAGTTGCCTCCGAATTAAACAGCTAATGTTACCTTCTCCCTTTAACACCATCTCTTCACTTTGAAACTGAGTAATAATTTAAAGCCTTGCTGGTTATATCCAGATAGCATGTGCATGTTTGTCGAATCCCTGCTCCTCCCTCTGGCTCTCAACTTGCTCTAAATCATCATCCCTGAGTGTTAATGTTCTCCTAACATTAACAACCACACCCTCAGTTTCCACATCTCTCTCTTTTCTCTTAGACGTTTGAATAATTGTTCTTTGCATTCTGCTTAATTTATGTTTTTGGAATTCTTCAACAGAAATCCAATCAATCACAAATATGCTGGTAATGTGTCAGCTCACCACAAAAATTTGGGGAATTTTGGTGGAATCATTTGTCCTTGCCCTGCTGCAAATTACATCAATGAAGTGCGTGGTTTGGTTGTGAAGAAATCGTGAAAAGTACGGGAACAGTAAATCAAATGCACCCCTCCAAGCTCTGTATGTGTTTAGGAAGTAAAGCTGTGCACATGCACCGTTATAGTGATGTAGTGACGGATTCTCGTCACAGAATTGTTTCTTCTAGTTGATACATGTAAATGTATTGAACCTTTCAAGTTTCGATACTTTTTGCAAAAGCTGGCATCAGTTCCTTCGTGACTCTCTGTTATGGTGCTTTTTGCTTTCAGATCTCTAAATGTTGATTGCACAGTTCAATGGCTGAGGAAAAATGACACCATCTGTGTTTAGACATGACATGGTAACAGGCCATTACAGTTTAAGTGCTAAAGTTTCTTGTCGGGTATCACAAACAACAGAGAGTGACTATTGATACTAAATAATGTTTTGGGGTGTACACTAAAGTGTCTCATATTTGCTAGGCTGTGTATATTATATATATAAATATATTACATTTCCTAAGTAACGAGTCCATGCTTGTATGCAGGTTGGCTATGTAAGCCCAACACGATGTTACAGAAATGTGATCTGACCGTATCGATCTACCGTTCTTCCTGTGCAGGTAGCAGACGTCCCAGTTCGAGGAAACGGTTCATTTGATTCGTTCACTGAGGCTGTGTTTACTGTGTTTACGTCCTCGTTCGAGACAATGATTCCTGCTTATTCACTGGTTGTCCCGCTTCCTATGTTTTGAGAGACTGCACCACCATAGCAGGCAGTGTGTGCAGGACCCTACGGAAACAGTAAGTGGTGAGGTTATTGCCTGGCACCCCTCCTGGAGTGTAGGCCGTCGACAAGCTTTCTTTTCAATCAGTAGTGTGTTCCTCATCTATCAACATCTTCTTCCGGTTTCGTCTTATGCTGGTATTTCTTGTGTCCTTGTCCACAGCTCGTCATTGGTTGTTATAAAGTTGGGGAATAATGAGCACTCGGCACGTTCGACAGGCTGACCCAGTACATACCAGACACTAAGAAGTTGTTCAAAAAAACATTTTAATCCATCACTTCACCGTTATTATGCCAGAGTTACACAACAGCCCAAGGAAGTTGCATAGCTTGTTAGACCTGCTGTCCATGTTGTTGGAATTATTTTGTATGTCATTTTACCTAGGAAATTTTTTAGCAAGAAGCGACTGCCTGCCAAAAAAACCCACAGCACTCGATGTCAGACAGTCAGCTGCAGCAGAAGTTGACGTTATCCTGCAGTAACTGGACAGGCAGCGGGGGTTCCTTCCAGCATTAAAAACCCACAGCTTTGTCCTGGGCACAAACACACTGGAACCGTTTAGAAGCAATTTATGAGCTGTTATGCTGACCTAACATTAACAGATGTGTTTTCTTGATGGAAATGTGATTGTATCAGTTTGTTGTATGTGGGTTTTGGCAGGCAGCTGTTGTCCCCCTCTTCCCTGCACTGAATCTCTGAGTGCCGGCCTACTTTCACCCCTGTTGCAGCCTTGTTAAGCCACATAAATTAAAGGAGAGGTTATGTATATATTTTTTTTACTGTTCAGTTGATTCAGAATGACTTTGACATTGATGTTGCTCTACCTAGCTCATGTTAACTGGCTTTTTCTGGTGGCAGTTGTTGAACTTGTTCATTTAATAGTCAGGGGACACGTGATTGGCTGAAAGGTGAGGGGGCGGTGGCAACTCCAACGTCATGAAAAGACCCAGGCCGTTATGAAATAAAAACAGACTTACCACAAACCCTTGAGCACCTTAAGACCAGCTGGTACGCCCCAAAGACGGGACCCAGCCTGAGAGGTAGACTGGCGTATGACATCATTATGACATCACATGAAACAGCTGTGGGACACAAAACGACCGCGAAACTGCAAGGGCCCGGGGCCAGAGGCTGAATGAATACCGGCAACAGAGAAACATCAGACAACAGACAATGTCAAGGGGTCGGGGGGGGGGGGGGGGGGGGGGGGGGGGTCAGGGGTCAAATGTCATGAGGAGTCAGTGGACGGCCAGAGGAAGATCAATCAGTTCATCCACATCTGACACCTTGAAATTATTTTCTCATAAATTGTATAAATATTACAAGTTTCACACAGGACTTTTAATGCTGAGGTGTTTCTTTTATTGTGTCCCACTGTCACACACACCATGCACAATAGTTCCATGTAGGTTAAATGCCATGAAATCACCATTTAACTACTTTGTAAGTGGCTTGTTTGCGGCCTGAGGAATATTTTTAAATAGTACACAGGCCAAACAAAACAGCTTATGAAATTCTTCAAGTGGCTTAAAACAGTGTGGTCTATTAAAATCTCTTTAGGAAACATAAACCTAAGCAGCTCATTTGAATTGATCCTCTAATCCCTTTTAGATTAACAGTGAATTAATTTGGCAGTTGGTAAATCCCACCCTCACCAGCATAAATCACTGGTATAAAATGCCTGGTTATGATGCAGAACAAAGGCTTATCTGTCTCACAAGCCAGTGCTCCATCTATTCATTCCCTCCCCCGCACTGCTAACAAACTTTCAAATGTCCGCCTCACATAATTAAACCCGTTCGCCGGATTGGCCCCCACAGAGAGGGATGAAACAATCCCACAGACAAACATTAACCCAGGGCCTGACCCTGCAGCCTGTCAAGAAGATGAACGTCTGAGACTGGAGGGGGAAAAAAACAGCATTCCACTTCCCGTAAACCAGTAAGGGGGAGGGAGGGGGATTTTGGGAAGTTTCGTGAGTCATCACTTTTCTTTTCTGCTGGCGCTCCCCCCTTTGGCATCACAGCGCAGAGCCTGAATACCTCCACGGCAGATTGCCCCGTCATGCTTTCAATGGGCCCTCTTGAGATTTGACAAGCGTCTCACATTGAACGTCGCTGCCAGAGTCGCAGCTGTCTGCACGGCTGTCACCATCATAAGCTCTCTTTGTTGGTGCGCACGGATCCCTCACTTTGAAACCTGAGGAGATAACAAGTTAAGACTTAGAGCATGAATAAAAAATAAAACATGCAATGACTTGAACCGCTGCTGGCTCAAACCCTCGGTTTGTCACTCAGGTTTGTTCTTGTGAGTGTGCATGTGTTAAACAGCTTCTGTGATCAGGTCAAATACAGTGGGTGAGATGAGTCAGTGGATATCTGCTACCATGCTGCGAATTTATTACTTGCAAACTTCTCTTCATCTTGTGTGACAATAACATGCTGACGAATGCTTGTAAAATGATGACATGGCTCAAATTTAGGAGCTTTTACAGCAGTTTTAAGAACACCCCATAATGGAAAGTGCTTAAATTCTCATAGAGAAAACCACAGATGTAATTGCTCTACTTTCATCTCCTATTTTTATGTCAGCTCTTTTGTTTGACCACTCATTCGTCCCTAAAGCGCTCTCTTCCACTAACTGATCGTCGACATCATTTTGTGGTTAGGGACTCTCCCCAGCGGGGCCCCTGCACACCGCACAATAACACCCTCAAACCTTCTATTAGGGTCCACTTGGCTCCAGGGGCCGAGCCTCTCTCTCCACTGTTGGGTGCTACACACACACACAGGATATTTATCACCCTTTAATGACAGACTCCACAAAGGATGATGTCACCGGCCGCAACACAACAACGTACAACAAAAGGGCAGCCGTCCCACTCCGCTCTCAGTGACCTCACTTGATTGATAGGCCTCAGTCTTACTGGGCTCTTTGTGCCAGTGCGGCTGTCGTGGTATGTGGCACATGAGCCCTCGATGCTGCTGCTGCTGCTGCTGCTGATGACTAAGAGTGAGTAATCAAAACAGTCGCTGAAAACTGCCGTGCTTCACAAAGATGGTTGTTACCATTAAAATGTCATTGAGCACTTGATATAAGGCAGTGTTTGCTCTTGTGGACGAGCTCCTCTCGCCTCTCTCAGCTGTGGTAGACGGTCAGTTTGTGTTGTGTCTGCACAGCTCGTTAAAAACATTACATGCAGACAGGCGAAATATGTGTCTTGAAGTGTGTGCGTTTGTACGTGTGTGTGTGCCCCATGTTGGGGAGTTTGGATGTGACATACACATGTAGGCCTTATTGGCTTTGTGTCACCTGTCAGGTTCCCTTTGTAGACGTGCCAGTAGTTGTCGGGAGGCGTTTGTCCATCATCAGTCATAAACAAACATTGTATTCATAACATCAGCTTGTACTGTATGGTGCCCCTGCTTTAGCTCCCCTCTCTCCTCCCAGAATATGTGCTTCATTGATTTTACAATAAGTAGATAAATAGAAAAATTAAAAAAATCCCCTTTTACACACACAGATCTAATCAAAAACACGTCGCTTTTCACATCACTGAAAGTGAAAAACGAACTTTATTTCACTGGAAAATGCTTAAAATAACTTTTTTTTCCCTCTATGTCTGTGTAACACACTGCTAGCCCACAGGCTCATTAACACACACACACACACACACACACACACACACACACACACACACACACACACACACACACACACACACACACAGTCCCATGCACACATTAATAAGCCTGTATTAAGTTAAAAGCACGAATCCTGTCCCAAGGCAATTACACACAAGCTTCTTTCAGTTTCCAGTAAAAGGTAAATAACTTCAACAGCATTTCTCTGAATGTGTTCCCATGTGCATAAACACACATATTTAACTAATGCACTCATCAAAGACCTTCCGTTTGAAATATAAAAAAAACCCCAACAACCTCTACTGTGATTTATGAAAAACAAAATCCATTACTTCTCCAAACCCCTGCTTGTGGGTTTTTTTTCTTCAAACGGGTGCTTTGGTAGCTGACTCACTGGCTGAAGTACAGCGGATTTCCACTTCCACTTTGGCCCGTTCATCTGAAACGTTACAGAAAAACAGCAAGACGGGGAAGGGGAACGGAGGGAGGAAGAGACGGAGATCTGAAAGCCATTAGAAGCTGGCAGCTGTGGCCTGGAGTGGCTGATTCAGAGAAGGAGAGAGAGGAAGAAAGAGAGAGGGAGGATACGGCACATGACTGCCATAATGACTTCAATTTCTGTGCATGTGTAGGTCATTAATGCAGAGCCTTGTGATTTAGCAGCAGGGAAGATGAAGAATGTAAAAAGTCATTTTCTAAGAGCAGTCGTTTCTCTATACAGCTGCTACTGCTCTGCCTGCATTTCCTCTTGAGAGTAGTACAGTCTTATCTGGCTGTTTATCCATCTTTCTAGTCTGTTATCTATTTCTTTCATGCTTCCTGCCTTTCTTGGTAAGTGTGGCACACACACAAACACACACACAAAGTCGTGTTTCCATCACTCTTGGGGACAATACATTGACTTCCATTCATTCTCTGGAGGCTCACCCTGACCTTAACCATAACCACTACTTGTCTAAACCTAACCCTAACTTTAACTTAAAGTCTTCACCCTAAAATTCAGTGATTTATGTTACAGATACTTGCATTTTGTCCCCATAAGGAGGGCGATCCCCCAAAAGTGTGAGTTATTAGTAATACACCCCCCCATCTCTCTCTCTCTCTCTCTCTCTCTTTCTCTTTCTCAGTTCAATTCAATTTAATATGCTTTATTGGCATGAATGTCAGGTCAACAATATTGCCAAAGCATCAAAGATAATATAATTCAATAATGAGATGAAGCAAAAAAATACAATTCATAAAATGAAAAATAAATACATAAAAATAAAGAATGGCAGAAAGCAGCAAACACGTCTCTCTCTCTCTCTCTCTCTCTCTCTCTCGGTCTCTGCCCAAGGGTTGTAAGAATAATATTTTAGTAACATTTTTATTTTTAATACTAGCTCCACCCTTGAATACATGACCAATACTGCTCCTTTATTTCCAACCAAGTCAGTTTTCAAGGTGACATTTTCTGATTATAATCCCCCATATTCATATTCTTCACAGAGATGGGTCTCATGGTACAGTATCAACTTCTGGTGGATCCATGTGAGTCAAGTTTCATGTGAGGGTCAGGCAGAGGAAGTGAGACCGGTTTGCCATAAACAAAAAGCAGTTAGATTCCACAGGAGTGATTCCAACTCTCCCATATCCTGTTCAGAAAGCCCATGGAGAGGCCTCTCGTATGAGACGGGGACCACGGCTGGACTCTGGGTTTTCACCCGTGACTCATCCACTCAAATCACAAAGACACACAGCACACGACTCATCAAACACACACACACACACACACACAAACACACTGTACGTATGCTAATAATGTGTGTAACATACTGATGGATGTCATAAACAGGTACGCAAACAGGGCAGCACACAATATGGATGTAAATATTCATGGTTTAGCTTTGAGTGGTGGCCGCATTTGGGATCCAGGGCGGTGACGTTCGGTGATTGACAACCATGTGAGGGAGAAAATATTACTTCCCCTGACGCTCCATGGGGGGATTTCTCCCGCTGTCACAGGCCTGCCCTCATAAATCCACAAATACACACTAAAGCCAGGACCATGAAATCACACATTAACACACAAAGAGAGTTTTATTTGAGATCTTCATCACTTATACGCTCTACTAACTGTGTTGTGTCAGCTTGGTTAACCACTTCAATTTTATGGTGAACCATGAGCACCGTATGTGAAGTAAATATGATTAATTCACACTCTACTGCATATAAGTGGCAGAATCGTCCCTGCTTTGTGGTGGAGGAGGCTGGTGAGCAGCATTGTTCAATGAGTTACAATATGAAAAGTTGGGTCTGTCCCTGTGTCTGTATCTAGATTTGATATGCTCACTCCAAAATAACTAAACCATTTTCTGCACGGCTGATTTTCAGTTTTACTCACACCAAGAGCTTCTCCCTCCTCACCTCTCAAGCTCTTTTATTCACCTACATTTATTTCACGTTGTTGTTGTTTTCCTACTTGTTCCCTCTACTGCTGCAACATCTCTGGTGGTCTGAGATCATCACGGCGGTGGTCTGACACCCGTGTGGTCCTCCAGGTCGACAAGGGGAACGCAGGCGTTAACCGGGTCAGAGAACACACGCACAGAAAGAGAAAGAGAGAGCGGGTTTTCACCTGGTATGAGTAATTTTGATGGCCTAGAAGAATACTCCTGCTTGTAAGACCCCTCATGGATTGAAAACAAAGATCATTTAAAGAGCCATGGTGGTAGTGGTAGTATAGATAGAAACGAGCACAGCAGTTCCCCCAAAGCTCTTCAAAATCTGGCAAAGATACAAATAAAAAAACAAACAAATAAAAACATGGGCATGGGCCTCCACCAGATTGTATATATAAGGTTTAATGGAATTTTTTTATGGTTTGATTGTAGGAGCAAGAAGTGGGTGTGAAATGTACACACCCAGTCAACTGCAGACCTGCCTGTAAAAGTCCACAGTTATGAAAGAGATCAAAGGAAAGCTGTCTGGATCTGTTTATGTCGCAAACATATCTGTACTGGTATTCAGTTTTATACCTATTTGTATACCACCACAACTTCTCTATGTTTGTACTCATATGTACAGAAAGATTAGCTGCTCACACAGTAACATGAGTTTTAACAGTGAAACATACAAGTCAGAATTGTGTATGCAAAGGGAGGCGGTCCAGAGGAGAAATTGGTCTGAATTGTCTATGATAAGAAGGCTATTGACAGAAAAAGCGCCCTTGGCCATTTTGCATGCACTCTTGACACGGTCCATAAGTCTAGCTCATCTACTGTAAAGTCACGCTTCAATATCATCAAGATCATCAAGATCATCAAGATCATCAAGGACTGGGAGGCAGGAAATTATCGCTGAAATTTTGATAGATAGATAGATTACTTTATTCATCCCCGAAGGGAAATTAAGTCGTCATAGCAGCCGGTATATTTGAATACAATAAAATACAATACAATAGAATAAAATAAAATAAAATAAAATAAAATATTGAGGTAGAAAGAATAAAAAACAGAAACACAAGAAACACAAGATAAATAGGTAATGATTGATGCTGTCTGAATTAAAGTTGTCAAAAGTATCGACTCTTTTCCATACCACGTACAATCTCTGTTAACTATACATTTGATAATATTGAAATCTATAAAAAATCTGATCTACAATAAAATTTAAGACGAGTAATAATAATGTTGAGTACTATTAACATGATTACGAATGTGTTGCTATGTGTTTGGTGACTTTTTTTTCATACCAGCACTGTGTGCAGTTTGTTAGTACATTTAAAAAAAGAAAAAGAATTATCCTATTTACTGTGTCTGAGACTCTTTTTTTCCTTTTTTGCTGTGGTATCGAAAGAGGCATTGAGTACTTTTTTTATACTAGTATTGTATCGAGGTTTAACGTGACAACCTTAGTCTGAATAATGTATTTGCTTGCGTTTACATCCCTACAAAGGAGATTGGCAGGATTAATTCCGGCCTTAAAGTTGGTACAACACAATGTTTTCCTGGGCAGATGTTCACTACATCATAATTTCTTTACTTCAGGCTAAAGGTAAAAGGTTTCTTCATTCAGTATATAATTCTTAAGAAGTTGGAGGCGGGTGGAAAACAATACGTGCCAACTATCTCATGTCACAGCTGAACTTGTTTTGACATTGGCGTAGAAATATATCACTTCCTTTCTGCATTATTTTTAGCCGACTGTCATGGAATTTGGCCCAAAATAACACTATTTTGGTCAGATCCACCCATGATCTTTGCGTGCTGAGGAGGTGTGAGGCATATGCGTTGAAGAGAGGTTGTGCGCTAAGACGATAGAGCAGTTTATCATCGTAACATGTCATCATTGTGGGTTTTTTTTATTCGAGATTGTTCTGCAGTTGTTCAAAAGGAATAATGACACATGATACATATGTGTGAACTCACACATCCACAAGCTGTAACAACTAGTAAACAAACTGGAGTAAATCATTTACAAAACACTGTTTTTAGGTCAGGGATCACATTTTATGTCTGATCAAGAAAAGGGGCAAAAAAAACATGGTCAACACAACCTTCTACCAATGGAAAAAACACCAATGGCCTCATGACTCACAGTAGCAGGCTATAATTCTTCTTCTATTTCTTTATGGAAAATGTTATATTCTTCTGAACTTTGTAGTGTTACAGCTATAAGCTCATATTAATTGGCACAAGTGTTGAACTGATGAAGTAACAACTTCCTGGGTTGTGGTTTGAGACGATTGAGCAACGTTGTTCATTGACGTACACAACCTAAACTTGATGACTCGACTTCTGAAAACTCTTGGCGTATGTGACAAGGCCTTGGAAAGGAAAATTGCTCCAGATAATCAAAACACTGCCGTAGGCTTTGTTGCATCAGCTGAACACCACAAACAGATAAGTTAACAGTAAACTAAATGAACAGGGGGTGGACAAAATAATATGAACTCCTTTACAGTGTAATAATCTGCAATAACTACTGCCTTTGTGGAGGTTGTAAAGTTTTTTGTTGAGACGGTTGTCTGTCGGTCAGTCAGTCCACCACTTTGGTCAAGAGTGAAATATCTCAACAACTATCAGATCGATTGCTATGAAATTTTATACAAACATTCATGATCCCCATTTGATGAATCCCCCCTCACTTCGGTGATCACCTGACTTTTCTTCTAGCGCCACCATGAGGTTGACATTTGTGATTTTGAATGAAATGTCTCAACAACTATTGGATGGATTGTGATTAAATTTTGTTTGGACCTTTGTGTTTCCCTCAGGATGAATTGTGACAACTTTAGTGATTCCTTAACTTCTCATCTAGCATCCACTATCAGGTCAAACCTTTTATGAGCAAATACCTGTGAAACTAATGACACACCCATCAGCCAGTGCATAGTTGTATCTGTAGTTGAACCGTCACAGTCAACACGCCATGAAGTGGTATGAAGGTTTCAGAAAGGTACAGCAACTGTCAGACACATCCTCCCAATCCAGCATCGGAAAAGTGTGGGAGGAGGGGGTTTCAGAAGCTGTCTTACCATCCGATCTTTAGTCTTGTTGCCATAGCTTGTCAGATATTTCATTTATTTTGTCAAACATCTGCACATCATGTAAATCTATTCACACAAAACTGTTTTTGCCTTGGATTGGCCTGTAACCACCTTTGCTGAAAGTGCAGCGAGAGCATATTGGACTCGGCTTCCCGCTGCTTAATGGGACTTTCTCATAAATCCATTGTGAAAGCTTTGGAGCGCTGACCAGGACAAGCAGAGAAAAATGAAAGTATGGACAGCTGGCGTTTGAGGGAAAAATGGAAAAATACAAAGACAGGAAAAAGCTATCCGCCAAAACAAGGGAAAATCCAGGAGCTCTTTCCCGGTTTTGCTGGAAACGCTGCATAGTTTCACTTCCCTAGGGCAAGAAAGAAACTATAACTGTTAGTCTTTTGTGATATGATATTTTAAGCAGTTAAAAGACAGAAGATAATACATGAGATGTTGATATGAAGATCAGATGACAAATGTTGTATTGTGTTTGGCATTCCGCTCTGTTATCCAATTCCACACATCTATTGTTTGTTCTCCTTGCATGTGTGTGTGCACATGGTGGCTCTATATAAGCTTTAAAGTGGGTAGCTCTTGATAGATTCCTGTTTGTTTTCTCGGCACAAGATCAAAGTCAGCTGCCCTTAAAATTAGCTCGTAGGGGTTTTGCACTGAATGTCACCGCTGAGCAAAGACCTGGAGGAGCGAGCGAGTTCTTTAATGTTGATCCAAAAACCAGACTATCCACTTTGTAACACCATTTCACAGGTGAGAGCCATGTCAGCCTCCATGAAACTAATTCTCACGGTGAGCCTTTGCAGTAGCACGGTGAATACTAAGGTAATAATTCTAGGTCCAACCTGTTAATTCATATGGATGAGGAAAAGCTATTCTCAGTGAATCGGATTATGTGACGATCCATATGCAATCACTTTATGCCAAGGGAGAAGACAGACGTGGAGGAGAGATGGCAGAGAGGAGACAGAGGGATTAGAGATGAGAAGGAGGTGTGGGGGTGTGAGAGGAGGAGGAAGAGGAGGAGGAAGATGGAGGGTGATGGGAGAGAGAAATAGCAGGGTTGCCAGGACTCCAAAGCTTGTCTGTCATTCTGTGCGTCAGTCAGCCTATTCCCAGGCTCAGACGCAGGTACAGTGTCTGCGCAAATGAGAGTATATATACACACACATGCACGCAAGCGCGCACAAAACACACATTTTCTCGCTCATCAACGCAAGCTGGATGCTGGAAATATCCTTTTTTATCCCCCGTCGCAGTCTAATTATTCCACCACCACAGCAATCCTCTTCCCTCCACAGTTTTCTCTCTTTTCTTACCTCGCTCACACCATTTGCCACACAGTAGCACTGCAGACCTTCTGGCTGTTTCCCTGGCAACAGCTGCTTCCTGTTTGTCTGTCTGTGTTGCCATGGAGGAAGGGTAAGGGGGATGGCAGCAGCGGCTCACTAATGATAATAAAGTGGCCCTGAAGTGAACATCAGGTGTGTGTCGCAAGTACATTTTATCAGCTGCAGCTAAGTTAAGTCTAACGGTGAAACTCTGTGAGTTGGCTGAAAGAAGCTGACTGTTGAATGTGTTCAGCTGATTTGTGATAAAAGCAGAACCCTCTCTCAAATATGCTCTTGATGGCTGCATGCATGATATAATGCTGAGGCCAAAGATACAGACATGCCCAGGCAAAATGTCAGCATCCTCACCAGGCGACGATCCATGTAGAAGACACTGAAATAAGGAGCAGCATTGTACATGTATCCAAGTGTTAAAGAACAGTATTTTAAATAAAAATGTAAGTAAAACATTGTTGGTGTATGACAGAAAAACATACTTTGACAAGCAACACAGTGGATTTATGATTTGATTTGAGTTTGTTTAATCATAAATATATCCACCCAATTAGAAATCACAGGACCCCATCTGACCCAAAGGGTATAAAACGTCACTCTGTAACTGATGACTAATTACAGGATGGTGGTTTGAGATTTGTCCTTTCATTAACAAAAACAGAAGCTCTGCAGTGCCATGTTGACAAAGCAGTCTGTTCTCCAGCCTGCCACATGTGCCGTAAACAAGTAATGAGTTGTACAAGCATTGTCCTGTTTTCATGAAGCCATAATTAATCATTTGTGGCATCTGTTCTCTGTAAACATTGATGTGGGCACTGCCGACCTGTGAGATGAAGTAGCTCATCGCGGTGAGGACGGTCAGTGCAAGTCAACCGGCACAAATTAGACCCTGTAAGTGCGCAGGCCATTTCAGTAATTACTAGCCTACTGTGATGTAGACCAGAGTACAGGATTAAATTATACAGACTTGCATAATGAAGCCTGATGCACAAGTGCTGCACATTGCTTAATTTTAAAGGAGAATTTGCTTTTACAAAAACTTTACGCTTCAATGACAAAAGACAAATCAACACAGGTTTCTCAACCATGAGGTTGGCCTCAGATTTGAACAGTTTACAGAAATATTGCAGCTGTGTTGTTTTTAACCAGCTGGGAATTTGCACAACCCAATTCAATGGAAACAGTCATCACAGTGTTGCAATATCTGCACCAAATGATGTGTTTATTTCTCATTAACCTATCTAAGCAAAGCATGTTTTTTTCATCTCTGAAAAAAGGGAACGTCAGCATCGGTGGATCGTTTGTTCTTGCATGTGAGACTTCTCCACTTTAGCAACACATGAACGCTTTGAAGTGACTGTGTCTTTGTAGAGCAAGAAGCCCTAATGACACCTGGCATATTTGTCGAAGCATACCAGACATAGCTGAGTGCAACTTCCCTCACAAATGGTGTTTGATAAATGCCTGGAATGACATCAAAACTTGCTCCCGAGGCATTTGTTCAAAGAGGTGCTCTTCGTCGAAAGCGACTGCAGTGTTTTGGCAAGGGGAAGGGAGGGTGTACTCATATCTTACAGGAAACAATAGCTCCTACATGAGAAACTTCTCAAGTTCACAGGTACAACACATGGTAAATAGTGTATGTGGGGCAAGTATCTTGTTCCACACCGGCCTGTTTCCCTCCCAACTCGCACACTGTCAGAAGATAAAAGAGGAAACATAGCAGAACGAGAGTGGGAAACACAGAGCGACTTCAAAGCTGGAGAAGAATTTCTTTAAACATCGTCCTCCAAAGACCACATCAAACACAAGGGGAGGCGAATGGGGGAGGGAGGGAGCCGGGTTGGGTTCATGTGCAAGTGTGTGTACATGGATGCGTGTGAGCGTTGAGTGCATCATAACATAGCACATAGTTGCACAGATGCATCTAGGCTATGCCGCTCCAACCCAAGTGTGGGGAAGAAAAAGAGGCTGTCAGCTCGGATAAAGAGTTTGGAGTGTGTGTGTGTGTTTCTTCTCGTTCTGGGAGGCCTCTTCAGCACCCAGAGAGCACTTCAGCACAGCGGCTGCCAAGGAGACGATCAGAGGGTGGCCCCGCAGCCCACACACACGCTCACGCATACTCACCCTGCCGCATCAGGGCTCCCATCATGTAAGTGCACAGCCACACACACACACACATACATCAAAACACACACTTCATGCTCTTTTATTGTGTATAAACCAGAGAAGATATTGATTGTTTTAAACAGAGCATTTAGGACGCAAATGCTATTCCTAGGGCTTAGAGTACACCCACACACGTTTTCCCCCATGACACACGCAAGCAAGCAATACGAGCACACACACACACACACACACACACACAGACACACACACATAAAATGCACAAACAAACAGCGATACATTAAAACAGACATTCTCGGCATTCCTGTAAAACCCTCTGGTATCATCCGCAGGCAACACTACACAATCACCTCTGACTCAATGGCCCTTTGTCAGAAATAAACATGACCTTTCTCCTGTTTTAACCGAGGCTGTCTGTGGCGTTTCAGACCTGGCGTTCAGGGCCTCACTCAGCAACAATGGCACTGGTGGAAATAGACAGCCTGCTTAAATGGAAACTGTGTTAGGTATTCCAGTCTGAGGTTTGCGTGCTGTCTGACCCCGTGGCTCCTGTTCTTCCTTTCTTTTCATGGCGTTCTTCCTATTTCTCCGTTATTCTGGCAGACGAACCATTGTGAGCCTGTATCCTTCCTGCTGGCCTCCTCTTAATGGGTCTCTGCCCTGCCTGCCGCTGGCCTTTCTGCCTGTCTGTCTCGCTTTGTGTTTGTTTCTTCCTGCTCACTGTCAATGATTATGGTGGTGTCTCTCTACCTATTTTATCCTGTCTATGTGATCACACAGCTGTGGGCTCACTTGGTGTTTGTGAATAGGCTTTAAAAAGTATTTAGATTTTTAACAAGACTAACTAGTGACGTAAACGTTGTCATCCGCCCATGTCCATAAGTGTCCACACAAATCCCAATGTGTACTGTACGCACAGCAAGTGCGCCAACTGTGCATGCTCCAGATAACAAAATGGATACCTGTTTTGAAGAGAGGTTGTGCCATTACCCACCTTTATATAATACAGTACAAAGACAAGAAATCACGCAAACGCCTGGGAGAGATGAAAATGCCCAACGTGCATGCTACTTTTTTTTCTTCCTCTTGATTTTTATGGCGGTTGGCAAACAACGTTATGGTGCATGAGCCTTAGTTTACAGCCATGCTACTGTGAGGCTGTAATTGGGAACAGTGGTGCTTTGAGCTAAATGCTAACAATTCACCCTGAAGGGAACATGAATATCACTTTTCTAAATTTCATGGTAATCGATCCAGTTGTTGAGGCTTTTCACAAAAAAAACAAAAATGTCAACCGCATGGTGGCACAGCATGATTCATCTTCCGGACACCATGAATGTCTCCACAAAATTTCATGGCAATCCATCTAATAGTTGTTGAGATATTTCCGTTTAGTGAACTGACTGACTAACCGACCAACTATGCCCTCCCTAGAGTCAAAATGTGTGTTTAACCTTTAAAAATTTCATGGCAGAAAATTAAAACCCTTGTTGATTATATGGGAAACAATTTCTTTACAGCACAAAACAACTCCTTAACTTTTAAATGAATACTTCAGTTTATTATATAACTAACTCTTTTTAACTTCCCTTTTCAACACTTTCAGCTGGATGTGGAGTTGGGTGGGTGGGGGCTTGGTGTTTGACACCATCATCTTTCCAGCAGGAAGCATCAAGGTGTATGGAAGCTGTGGTCTGGACACAGATGTGACTTGGAAACCTCTTTAAAAACATGCATCAGTAATTCCAGCTGAGGTAATGGCTGTTACTTTTGAGAGACAGTAAACTACACAAAAAGCTGAAATGTGGGAGGAAGCTCCTTTAGTACAGTCTGTGTCAAATCACTGTATCTTTCCACGGTGTGCGGGCTGATTCTGGTATAATTAAACAGTACAATCTATTACCACAATAAACAGAACACAAAAGATGTCCATCTCGGTGTTAACAAAAGTGTAAACATTGAGTATATTACTAATACTTACTAATACTTGACCTTTTCAGCGCATATATCACTGCAGATTAATGGTGCGTCCATGTTTGTTTTGGTTCAAGAACAAGATTTCTTTACAAGTTGGTGGGACAAATCTTTATGTGTGGTTAGTCCAGTCACGGAAAACAGGCACAGTCACATACCTGTAAGGCTTCTCAGGCTATTCTGCTTATTGTTAAGTCCCTGCAGGAATGAATGTTAACATTTTGTATAACATCAAAATTAGTGAATCAGAAAAATGTCAGATATAAAATACACCCACCAAAATCCAACACCTCAGTTGTGATAAACTGGTAGGAGTTGGAAAGATTGACCTGTGGAAAATGAGACGTTAATAATCTGTACAGCTGTGTGTCTTTTGATGGCACCGATAAATGCTGGAAGCCTATCGAAGACACAATCAGTTCACACATTTGAGTTTACGTTTGTCATTTATCATTTATGTCTTCCACTGAATTAAATAGCAGACACAGGCAGGGATACACACAAACACACACAACCACAGGATGCGATCAAAAATTGAACATCCTCTCTGCCCCCTCAACATCCTGTGTGAAAACCCTACTACCGCAGCAGCACAGGAAGTCACGTCTGTGAGGAAGGACACAGGGGTTAGTTGGGACGCGACATGACTACAGCACAGAGAGCTGAGCTGAATGAAAAAATGATGCAAATATTCAATCAATACAAATAGAGTTTAAGTGCGGTACAACTTCCCCCTCGATGCCATATGCAAGCTGGGAGTTGAAAAGTGTGTGACAAGCGTTAGATAACATCCATTCATTACCACATGAGACACTCAGCCAGCTGAGCGAGTGTAGCAACCTGTGTGAAAGAGTCGGTACTAACGTGATTAGGTTTGATGCTGCAGATGATTCGCCTCGGGACATCGCTCTGCTCTCTGATCCTTCTTAATTGATACGAGGATGCGGTTGGATGGCGAAGGCTAGCGAGCAGGAGGACAGGGAGGAAGATGAAGAAGGGAAGTAAAAAGGGGGGTTTTGTGTGTGCAGAAAACAGGGTAGAAGAGGCACCTGCTGGGTCCACATGGCTTTGAATGGCCCAGTTTAAGTGCCTACACTCACGCATGCATTAGTCTGAAGCGCTGCCCATGCTGTGAGCAAATGTGGTTGCGAGCACATGGTGCCTCTGATCAAGGCTATTGGCAAGGTGGTTTGTGTTATCTGGGGGGCGGACCAGAGACAGTGGGGTAGGTTTTTTATTTTGTGGGAGTTGAAGCACAGGTGCATGTTGTGAAAGAAGGATAGTTAAGGGTGAAATGCTTATAGAGGAGAGAGAAAGAAGAGACACAAACAGAGGTTGGGGAAGAGAAAAAACAAGTACAGGAAACAACAGAAAGGAGAGCAAAGATAGATGTCAATGTTTAAAAAAATTCTAAATATATAGATATTTTCTAAAATATCTGTGCATGGCAACTACAGTATGGTTAAGGTGAGTGAAACATCGTAGTAAAAGCAATATTATATATTGTCTCTCCGATATTGTCTCACCTTTTACATCTGTTTTGGTCTCTGCAAACTCCTGAGGGAAATATCTGGCTCTTTATGTTGCTCCATTATGTTCACCAGCCAGTCGCTAACCTTGACAGTTTGTCGGTTGGTGCTGGACAGGATATGTATAATTGATTTTTAGAGCTTTTCCTTGGGAAAAAGCTGCCTGCTGCAGCCATGAGAGCCGTGAGAGTGAACAAAAAAGAGGTTTCAGGCCGTAAAATCAAAACAACGAGCTGAAAGACGCTATTAGGCTCGTAGAGCTGAGGGGGCTGCAGAGTGGAAAAAAGCAAAAAAAGCAAAACTGTATTTTTAATTTCTGCTTTAAGATGGTCTCGTCTGCTAGAGTTTTAACTCAGGTGACCCCTGGAGGCCCTCTGGTCAGTCTGGGTGTCCCTGTAGTCTGGCCATGTCGCCCTCTGGTTAGGCTTGGTGCCAGTCTGGTGTGACCGTACAGCAAAAATGAACCCTTACCACAACAGTACACTTGCACACAGTGGTGCCCTTTTTCATTTTGCCCCCTGGCCCTTAGAGAGTCTGCGTACGCCACTGATGAAATCTTTAGTGTCATTACTGCTCTGTTTCTGTGCCACACTTTTCATAGTGTGACGTCTTTCTCCTTAGATTTTCTTTATGCATTCAGTGCCGGGAGTGGAAATTCATCAATGAGCATCGCTTCCTGAGGATTTTTTTCAACAAAAATACCTTCACATTGCAGCAGCATATGGGGGCATAAAATATAATTACCTGGCTAATGGTTGAGATAATATTACTCAATATTAGTTGATGATATATATAATACCTTCTGAACTGCACTGAAATTAGCATTTTTTCCAAAACAACTCTTAATATGTCTGTAGTATACAGTATACTGTATGTGAGTGTATATACAGTATGTGTGTATGTGATGGAGAAAGGAGCAGATGGGGGAGACAACCACTTTGTGAGAATGTGTGTTTTTGAGCGAGAAACATCTGTGTGTGGATCCACCTGCATGCAATCATCTACACACAACATCCGCGCTTCTCTGTCGGTAAGCACAAAGAAACCAATCTACTTATCCAATACCACACATGAACCCCCAAAATTACTTTTCCATTTCAATTCTGCACCACCGTACACATGCCCGTGTATATATTCAGGATCAGATGTCAAGAGGGTTTCTGAGTCACAGATTTTGAATGCTCATGGTCTTGGCAGAGGGTACAGCCGGTTAACATCAAATGAAAGTTGACACATGCACATATACACTGCTGGAACGATCCTCTATGTGAGTAACTGCAAAGGCTGAGCTGAGAAGTCAGTTATCGAGTGCTTGTGGTGGGATAAAGACGCAGCCAACGGACTGCGCAGATGCCGGCCAAGTCTGTGCCTAAAGTTTCTTCTACATCTGACACCGAAAGTCGTTTTCCTCTTTAGTGTCATGGGGCGTAGCAGCGTTTCAAATATATGAACGGAGACACTCTCAAACAGTCACTTGCACCGCATTGTCGTCTCAGAACGTCAATGGGATGAGAGTACAACTCTGGTTATTACTCACACCAGAAGAGAAAGTTGACGGCTCCCTACAGCTGCTTTGTGTTTTTTTTTACGGGGGAAATCTTCAGAGTGACATGCAAGAGCACTGCAAGCTTGTAAAATGTTAAATAAAATGAGAGGAACCTGGTTACAAGTGCACAGAAAGAACCAGAAATAGAAAAGAGTAAGAATCAGATTCGTCCCCCCGTGTGAAATGCCTTTTTCACTGTTTCACAATTATGAAATAGTGTATCTATGAGTGAGCGTTACAGTGTGAGGGAGTGAAGTGAAAAACATCTACAGCAGCACATACACCAACAGTGTGCGTGTGTGTGTGTGTGTGTGTGTGTGTGTGTGTGTGTGTGGTGTGCAGGTTGTGGGGCAGCTATGTGTGCATATGCAGTGTGCAACGAGTGCTGGGGGGAGACCACCTACACTTCCACCTGCTCTGCCTTTTAGAGGGGCCTCTTCAATCACAAGGTTGGGGTCATTATAGATGCGAGCCTCTAGCCGCCAGGCATTGTTTAGCTATTTCTGTCTTCACGCTTTACAGTGAAACATCCAGCAAAAGCCCCATTAAAACCTGTGCTTCAAAACACGAACAGGCACGACAGGAAATATCAGGTCCTGTACATCAGACTCTCCCTTTTCTCGTGTGGAAAGTAAAATCCTGGATAGTGCTTTCTGAGGCAACATCTGAACTGTTTGTTCCACTACAGAGGTTAAAATGCATGCAGCTCTGCAGAAATACAGCATTACAAACTTCCCTTTATTACAGAGGTAGATGTGATAATAAACGAGGACACCTCTGACTTTGCCCAGACTGGCATGGTGATGAGTAATGACAAAGCAGTGAACTGTTTGACAGGCACTGTGAAGATGACTAAGTCCAAACTTTCAGTGAGATATGAAGGGGGAAGATGTTGTTTGTTCTTCACTTCAGGGAAAACTATCTGAGGGCTTCTGATGCAACATTATTTTATTTTTCCCTGTATTTTGGTTTACTTAAAATCAACCACATGCTGTATTTCTTAGTTTGGGCGAGTTGAAAGGAGAAACAAATGTATCAAACATAATTGCAAGATTTAAGGAATAGTTTGACATTTGGGAAATAGTGGGTGTGTTTGTTTTCTTGCTGAGAGCTGACTCCAGCTCTTAGCTTAGCTTAGCATAATGACTGGGAGGGAAACAGCTCACAACACACACCTGCCAGTACCAAAAAAGACTCAATAATAAACAAGTTATATCATGTTTGTTTAATCATTACAAACACCAAAGTGTGTATTTCACGACAGGATTATGTGCTGTAAAGTCATATTTAGTGTACAAACACGAGAGTGGTATCAGTCTTCTCATCTAACTCTCGGAAATAAAGATTATTTCCCAAAAAGTAAAGCTATCCCCTCAAATCAAACAAATTTACAATGTTTTCTTAAAGTTGTGACAGCCTCCAAACTTCTCAAATCTCGCCAGATACCGTCTCTGTTTGAAACACGAGTAAACAACTCTGCCGTGCAAACATTAAACAGTGATTTGTGACCAAAGAGACTCTTAAATTGCCCATAGAGAGTCTATATTTGGAACACAGCTTCCTAAATGCACTACTTAAGGTAAACTACATTAAATGTGAGGTAATTAGCGTGCCACATAACAGACCACAAACTGCTAATTGTGCTGCCTGTGGTCGTCTCTGCTTGTCTCCACCCAACAGACTCTGCAGACTGCTCTTAATACTAACCTCGGCCTCTATTCTGCACGAGATCATCGTCCGAGCGCAGAACACGCAAACAGTAATTGTCAGCTGAGGTGAGATACAACAACATGTCTGATAGCAGGCTGAGCTGAGGCACGGGGCACTGTGAGGTGTGTGTGTGTGTTTGTCTGTTTGGTTCACACTGTGCACAAGGTGGTGCACAAGCAGAAGTGCATTTACGTGTGTGAGCAAGAGCGTGACTGTGAGCGAGAGTGGAGTGCAGTGTCTGTGTTTGTGTGAGCGGATGAAATATGTGGGTGTTTGTGGGGGAGTAGGATGATTTTTACAGGCACTGATTCACTCGAGGGCGTCCGTGTCCAGGCTTGTTTAAGACGTGCCGAGTCCCAGGCGTCGGGAATGGCGCTCAGTTACAGGATCAGGATCCAGGCTCCCTGAGGCTTAACAGGAGTTGCCGACGCAGACAAAGTCAGAAAATCTGTGGTCTTTTCTGTTGACAGAAAAACTTGCATGTGAGTGTTTGCTCCCAGAAACTGCTGGAGCTGCACCTTTTCGCTGAACTATCCTTAACCTGAGAAAAATCCCAGTGGATTTCTATCACATGACTCAAGCAGAGTAAAAGCACGACATTTTATGACTGATTGTGTTGCTGTTGTTTATATTACTTAATGAGGGTGTGTGTGTGACTATAAACTTACTCACTGCGCTCTCATCGACTCAAACTCCTCACCTCTTCGTCTCTATCGACCAGTCACGTTATTCTAATCAAGGTCATGACCTTCCCATCATCCATATCCCCCCTGAAGGGATTCCCTTGTCTGGCTTTACCTACAGTATGACGCGCTGGTGTCTAGCTCCACAAAGTTTCCGCTGTAGGATATTTATTTGGACTCTGACTAGGAGGGAAACCAGGAAGTGGACCAGACACAAGATGAGACTCAACGCAGACAAGAAACAACTGCTGACAGACAAAGAGGAAAGGGGAGTTTTGCAGAGCTTGTGAGGTGGTTCATGCACACAGATTTCTGATAAAAAAGATTTTCTTGGTTATCAAAGAAATGTGGGCTGCAGTGTGAGCAGAAATGATAGAGCAGCTGCTTTCAAATCTGCCAAAGAGGGAAATAACTGCTCGGGTTGATTTATATTATTCTAAGCAGCCTTGATCATGAGCTCCACGAAAGCTGACATGGCAATACTCTGGAGGCATTTTGTTTTAATAAAAGCCAAAGCCATGAATTGACCATGTGGCAGCAGATAAAGACCCAAAAGGAAATGCACACATAGCGGAGCGGCTGTGGCTGTGTGACTGAGCCAAACCATAAGAGAAGACCCACTCAAAGGAAATCTCAAAGTAGCTTGGCAGACGGCGAACACACTGGGATCAAATGTGCGCAGACTTTGGTGGAGAAGAGGAATTCATGCCGTATTTTATTTCCCACTTCAAGAGTGATGTGGATAAAATGTCAGCTATCTCAAAACCCTGCCTCTCTTTGCCCTCCTCCTCCCTTGAGATGCACACACACACACACACACACACATAGAGGAAAGATCTGGAGCCAATTGTTCTCTCATGCCACAACACCCTAACCCCCCCCACATTCCCCTCTGGTACGCTCAATGTCCTCTTTTGCTACAGCCTCCCTGGCTTTTTTAACTTACAACCCTGAATTGGGCAAGCTCATTAAGAGCACATTCTGCATTCATTACCATGATTGCATGTTCCTGCAGTAGAGACTAATAAACAGAGAAAAGAGGGAAAGCAGGAGCCAAACAGGGTTGAACGGAGCCACGAGACACAGCCAAACACGCTGACCTCTGGCACGAACGTCGGTGACCCACACTTTTGACCGACTAACAGTTTTTCTATCACTTGGCCCCTGTCGCTCTCTGCAGAACACGGCTGCCCCCTGAAGCTCCTGTCGGCCACCTGACTCACTGTTCCTAAAGCGCAGTTTCAGGTTCACCGAGCAGGATGGACACGGGACCTCGCGAAGGGAGATCTGAGAGTCACTTCAGTCAGCGCCGCCGTGGCACAGCACTGTGCGGGAGACCATGTGGCTGCCCCAAAGGCGCCCCCTCCCCTTCTTTTTTATCATAAAGACATGAGCAAGAGGTTGTGACAAGCCTGATGAATGCAGAGGTTACAAGTCCTCCAGGGACGTAGGAGACAAGTTGCCCTTTTTTTTTTTTTTTTACTACAAAACGATCAGAGGATTTGACTTTTCTGGTAAATGGAAAAAAGTTTTTTTAGTGTCAGCATGGATTTCATGGCACGTAACAAAGATAACTATTTAAAAATGTCAGCGACATATCATATAAAATGTGTCTCCAAATGATAGATGTACAGATTGTTCACCATAGATCATTTGGATCTCACTGAGGACTTCCTCGGTACACTGCCATGCCTTTTTCCCTCCAACACACATCACATAAGATCAGCAAGATCTTTTTTTAAATTGCTTTGGCAGCGTTTTGAGGCTCATATGGGTCCATCACTGTGTCTGATATATGTCTGCTGTTAAGCCTGGTGTTGATAATGATTTCAGTCCAGAAATTTGTCAACCTTGTGTTAAGATTGTGTTAATAGAGCCTATCTAAAAAGCAAAATAAAAAATAAAAAAATATTCTACAGCCATACTGGCGGTTTTGTGAGGCTGTAAAATGTTTTTTTCCAAATAAGAGAGTGGCTATATTATCACCATTTTGTTGTTTGCCATTAATATATTGATTTGAGATATTGGGTTGGTAACAGCTTTTTTTATAAGTCGAGGGAAGACTCGAAAGTGTCATGGACTCATGGTTTTTGGGTTCTTGTGTTCAAGCATAACTAAAAATAAATTCTAATAACAAAAGAAAAAAGCAAGTTCTTGTTCTTACAAGATGCTTTCCATAAAAGAAGATTACTTCTATGATTATTCTATACGTTCCTTGAAAACAAGTCCCAGTACAGTTGGGTCTTTCACTGCGACACAATTGCAGTTCCTCTACAGTATTAATGCAGATTGAAAGACCTCAAAGATGCCCTGTTATCGATGCTGTCATGCAATAATAGATGCATTGATGCATGTCAGGCTGGGAATCAATCAAGCATCTCCGATTACAAAGCTCACGAACTTCAAGCCTTCACATCAGTGGCACACAAAGGTTAAAGGAGGTGGAAGCTGTCAGTAAGATCAGCAGACTGAGCGGTAATAGATCAACATCGTCCACTTGGGATTAATAGAGTGGAGAGGAGGAAAACACCACCGGGCCGTCATGTGATGTTGACGAGCATGATGTAAACGATGATGGATCCCTCTAATAATAGACCAGGCAATAAAGTGACCACAGTCACAAAGGAGAAAGCGATGCTATGGATGAGAGGCCCCATTATGTCCAAATGAAGGAGTCAGCCAATCTGTCAAGAGGGCACTTTACAAACAAACCTCATTTGACTGAGCACGTCTTTCTCTTTCGCCTTGCCCACCCGACTCTTTTCCTGCTGAGTGGGTGTTTGGAGGAGTTGTGAAGGTCAGGGGAAGGACTCTGAAGTGAGGAGCGAGCTCGGGGGGCTTTGACCTCTGATTGGCCCCTGGCTGACCTCGGCTGCTCTGAGTCACGGAGATGGGGCCGTCGCTCCGACCGAAAGGGCCCCGCGTTGTTGTGGAGAAGCAGACGCCGAGCATGGGCCGCCAGCCGGCCGGCCCTGACAAAAGGAGAGCTGTGCAGAGGTGGCGAGGCACAATGGGACGGTTTGAGAGGAGGAGGAGAGCTCAGTCCCCAACATAAGCACCTTATTGTGAAAGCCTGCTTTGTTAAAAGACAGAATCTATAGGGTGAAGAAATTAAGGGGATTTTCTTGTGTAGGAATTTGTGATATTGTTTGAATAAGGAAGGAAAAGATTTACCTTTTGGTTGTGCATATATTCTATAGCCTATTATTTATTTTGGGTGTCACAAATAAAGTCTCTTTAATGACAATGAACTGACATTTTTCAGCAGTGGAGATGTGGGAGGCAATGGATAAAACATTTCAACTGATAAAGATGTTACTATCCATCCCCTCCCTTCATCCAGATGTTCACATTGTGGTCAAAAAATTTCTACACCCATGAATACTCCACCTCAAGTGATACGTGCTTGCACACGCACACACACACACACACACACACACACACACACACACACACACACACACACACACTTTGCTTAATCTTACGGTAAACAGCTTCCTTTCCCCCTCAGGCCTTGCCTTTCCCAAACTCACCCAGGAACATGAGCAGGTAACACTCAGTTGGGCTTGGCAGTCGTCCATGTGATCCCGACTGTTAAAACCGAGGCCGTTGCCAAAAACTCGTCCTGCCCTGGAACTCTTTGAATGTTTGCCCAAAAAAAATATATGCATACAAAAAAAACAAAAAAAACATCAACACAAAATCCTGGAGCAGTTTTTGGGACTTCTGTAGAAAAAGAAAAAAAAAAAAGCAGAAGTCAGAGAAAGGAATTTCTGTACTTGAGTACACAGAACAACTCTAAATCTAAACAGACTAAACAGAGATCTGACTAATCAAGATGTGACTAAGATGTCGGCCACATTTTCTTTTTTTTTGGAAAAGCTGAAACCTGACAACTGAAGTGTTCAACTAATTGCCACATGTCATTGTTTAGAGCCGAAATTCACAGCAGTGCTGTTAATAATTGATGCAGTGATTAACAGAGCTCGTTCGGGACAAAAAAACAAAACCATTTCACATATTAATCTACAACACCTCGTGCATCTGTCCCCACGTTTGGTAACATGAGTGTTTTTTTGACTAACATTTGGCAGCGTGGCACGGTGCCACCTCACAAGCGTTCCCGTAAACACTCACCACTCTGGACCCTATACTGTTAGGCTTTGCCAAAATGTCACTGGGACTGTGGTCAACCTCCACCGCAACGCTGAATAAAACTTAAACCTAAGCAGCAGCAGAGACAGGCAGCTGCACAGAGAATAGAATTTATAAGGGAGGTGGCAAAGTGGAGGCATAACACTGCCAGGAACTGTTGTTTTCCTCTGTTTATTCGTATTCCCATGGATACTGACAAAAAGGCATAGAATTAAAATAGTTGCTCCGAATACCAGAGAATTACCTGAGATGAGGCCATTATGATGAGGCACGGAGACCCTAAAAGTGGTGATTTCAGACTTTCCACATCACGTCAAGATGCTGAAGAGCTGTATTCTCCTTTCTGTGGCATTTGTTGAGCAACTTCTGCTCCAGCAGTAGTATCCCCCTTCGGGGCCTAAATTGGATAACAGGGCAGAGATCTCTGCACGTGCTTTTCCCAACAAGTACATGTCACTACAGGGTAGTTGTGACTGCCTGACCCAGCCCTCTGCTCCAGCACAGGCTGGATGTGTGTTACACTGTGGATGAGAAGGGTTAAAGGTTAAATAATCAGTGGTGGGGCTGCACTGAAATATTCAAATATGATGGGGTTTCTTGTTAAATGTGGCAGGTAATCTCAAAAAGAGGTAAACTTTGTCACTCGAAAAATCTTATAACTAAAAAATGGAAATACTGTATTATTTATCACTGTAACAGTATCCACTTTTGTATAAGTCATAGTGTTATATAATACATAAGAACATATTTGGAACATGATGGTGTTGATGTGGGGGTCTCTGAGCTCATCTGATGGAGCTGTTGGGGTAAATCAGACTAAAGACTTTAGGCCCCACTGATCCAGACCGATCGCCTGCCTGTTTCTATATTGTATTATTCAGTTGTGGGATATCTAATCTATTCCGGACATCTGCTAATAAAACATTTGTTGTTGATGTGTTTTCTGATTTGAACGACATGTTGAACATGATCAGAGATTCATCCTTCAGGTGCAGCCAGAGGATTAAGTTGCTGCCGAAAGCAAAAGCATCCTACCTGACTTGTTTGGTCTGTGCGGGGATGTGGGATATATCGGTGGAGGCATTTGTGTTTGAGTGGGCGTTGGAAGAATCACAAGACAAAGGTTCCCTTCTCCACAACTAAAACAGGTGCACAAGTGAGGAATCACATGTCCTTTATCTGCGATTTCAGACAGTGAACCACAGTTGTTCTACCTGTAGAGCAACACCAAATGAAAGGTGATTTTTGTACAGGAGGCCTTTGAGATCAAAGGGCTAAATTACTGAACACGAATCTTCCTGTTTGAGATTATTGACTGTTGGACAATGGTTCCTCTATTTCCCATTCATGATCAAAGCAGGGTTATTTCAGGCAGCATGCCCAACATCAGCAGTGCCTCATCAACCTGTCAGGACACTGTAGGAGGAAGTGTTCGTCCACAGACGCGGTCCTCTGCTCCAGTGGCGGGGGTCACCTGTTCATTTTGGGGTCCAGTCATTTTAAAATATCAGTGACTTAGACTGTGTAGGACACTTTTCTAACTCGGATTGTTTTAACCTGTCCCAGTGAGTTAACCCAGATGGATGCTCCCTCCCCCTCCTGAGGCAGAAAGTCCCTAACAGCCCGGGCCCTGGATCTGGTTTCGGCAGGACCGGACCCTGGATCTGGTTTTGGCAGGACCGGGACCTGGATCTGGTTTTGGCAGGACCAGGAACCTGGATCTGGTTTTGGCAGGACCAGGGCCTGGATCTGGTTTTGGCAGGACCGGGCCCTGGATCTGGTTTCGGCAGGACCGGGACCTGGATCTGGTTTTGGCAGGACCAGGACCCTGGATCTGGTTTTGGCAGGACCGGGACCTGGATCTGGTTTTGGCAGGACCAGGAACCTGGATCTGGTTTTGGCAGGACCAGGGCCTGGATCTGGTTTCGGCAGGACCGGGCCCTGGATCTGGTTTTGGCAGGACCGGACCCTGGATCTGGTTTCGGCAGGACCAGGGCCTGGATCTGGTTTCGGCAGGACCGGGCCCTGGATCTGGTTTCGGCAGGACCGGGCCCTGGATCTGGTTTTGGCAGGATCAGGGCCTGGATCTGGTTTTGGCAGGACCTGGGCCCTGGATCTGGTTTCGGCAGGACCGGACCCTGGATCTGGTTTTGGCAGGATCAGGGCCTGGATCTGGTTTTGGCAGGACCGGGACCTGGATCTGGTTTTGGCAGGACCGGGCCCTGGATCTGGTTTTGGCAGGACCGGACCCTGGATCTGGTTTCGGCAGGACCGGGACCTGGATCTGGTTTCGGCAGGACCGGGACCTGGATCTGGTTTTGGCAGGACCGGGCCCTGGATCTGGTTTTGGCAGGACCAGGAACCTGGATCTGGTTTCGGCAGGACCGGGACCTGGATCTGGTTTTGGCAGGACCAGGGCCTGGATCTGGTTTCGGCAGGACCGGGCCCTGGATCTGGTTTCGGCAGGACCGGGCCCTGGATCTGGTTTCGGCAGGACCAGGGCCTGGATCTGGTTTCGGCAGGACCGGGCCCTGGATCTGGTTTCGGCAGGACCGGGCCCTGGATCTGGTTTTGGCAGGACCGGAACCTGGATCTGGTTTCGGCAGGACCGGGACCTGGATCTGGTTTTGGCAGGACCAGGGCCTGGATCTGGTTTTGGCAGGACCGGGCCCTGGATCTGGTTTTGGCAGGACCGGGCCCTGGATCTGGTTTTGGCAGGACCGGGCCCTGGATCTGGTTTTGGCAGGACCTGGGCCCTGGATCTGGTTTTGGCAGGACCGGGGCCTGGATCTGGTTTTGGCAGGACCGGGGCCTGGATCTGGTTTTGGCAGGACCGGGCCCTGGATCTGGTTTTGGCAGGACTAGGGTCCTGGATCTGGTTTTGGCAGGACCGGGACCTGGATCTGGTTTTGGCAGGACCAGGACCTGGATCTGGTTTTGGCAGGACCAGGGCCCTGGATCTGGTTTTGGCAGGACCAGGGCCTGGATCTGGTTTTGGCAGGACCAGGACCTGGATCTGGTTTTGGCAGGACCAGGGCCTGGATCTGGTTTTGGCAGGACCAGGGCCTGGATCTGGTTTTGGCAGGACCGGGCCCTGGATCTGGTTTTGGCAGGACCAGGACCGCTGCTGGAGCCGGGCCCGGTGGGCGTGGCTTCCCGGTTCTCCCTGAGAGGAACTGCTGCGTCATCATGCCCATATTTGGCGTGAGGACTTCCTCCACAGCGTGGCTCACAATAAACAACAGCGTAGTTTATTTACGATATAATCCACATATAACAGAGCCGGACGAGTGTACAGATGAGGTTCTGATGTTGTGACATAAAATCAGCTCCCGCAAATAAGTGCGATTTTTTTTTATATGGATCTTTTAACAATGTGCCAACACGGATGAATGAATTACGAGCACTGACTTGGTCTTCGTGGGTAATCTCACCTCTTCGCTTAGGCAGCGACTGCTTATTCTACACGTAAACGTGCAATTCGCCGTCTAAATAAAGCGGGCTGCTGTGTTCCTGGCCCCGGTGCGCTCCTCCGTGCGCTCTCTTGCCTACAGGCTTGTTTACAGTCGCCTCTTCCCGGCATCAGCGTCACTCCACGTCGCGCTCAGCTGGGCGTGGAGACGCAGCCAATCACGGCGCAGCTCTGCCCTTTGCAGCAAGCCCGTGTGCAGGCCTGTATAAAAAGGCAGGGAACGCACCGAGCGAGGATACCTTCAACAAGCAGCCCGAGCAGCGCAACCTCGCAGGAGTTCCGACTTATAACTTTTCCCTCACAGGACTGCGGAGACAAACGGCAGCCGCACGTTGGAAAAAGACTTTAACCAGCTGACTCTGAGCTGCTCGCAGTTTTTGTTGGATCTTGGACTTTCGGTCTTTTCTCTTTTTGGAGTGAATTTTAACTCCGTTTTGAATTTCGGGACACAGTTAAGAGAGGCGACGAGTGCCTGAATTGATGCATGCTCTCTGCTGACACTGACATTTGTTGACTGTGTTTCTATAAGCAGCTGGTAAGCTTTTTTTTTTTTTGTTGCTACGACTTTATGTCTACAAAGATGGAACAGCCTTTTTATCATGACGACTCTTTTATGTCGGCTTACGGCCACTCAGATGCAACCATGCACGACTACAAGCTGCTAAAGCAGAGTATGAATTTGAACTTGACAGAGCCCTATCGCAACCTGAAATCCCACCTGAGAGCCGAGACAGACCCGTACCAGGGGGGCCACCAAGACGTGGGGTCCCTGAAGCTCGCGTCCCCAGAGCTAGAGAGGCTCATCATCCAAAACAGTAACGGTGTCATCACCACACCCACCCCGGGACAGTACTTCTACAACCGGGGCATCACCGATGAGCAGGAGGGGTTCGCCGAGGGGTTTGTGAAAGCCCTGGACGAGCTGCACAAGATGAACCAGATGCCCCCTCCAAACGTGTCCATCGGAGCCGGTGGAGTTACGACGTGTTCGGCGGCGGCCTCTAGTGTCTTCGGCTCCGCCCTGCAGCCCGAGCCTCCCATCTACACGACTCTGAACGCCTACTGCCCGAACACGAGCCTCTCTTCCGCATCCAGCTACCCGACGGCCACCATCAGCTACCTGCCGCCGCACCAGCAGAGCCACCCGCAGACTTCGACGCACGGCACGCACCCCTTCCAGCACGCCCTCCCCGGCTCCGGGCTCCACCCGCAGCGGCTCGTCGCTCTGAAAGAGGAGCCGCAGACCGTGCCTGACCTCCTCAGCAGCGACGGCTCGCCCCCGATGTCCCCGATCGACCTGGAGACCCAGGAGAGGATCAAGGCGGAGCGCAAGAGGCTGAGGAACCGGCTAGCGGCGACCAAATGCCGGAGGCGCAAGCTGGAGCGCATCGCCCGGCTGGAGGACAAGGTGAAGGGTCTGAAGAGCGACAACGCGGGGCTCTCCAACACCGCGTCCGTGCTCCGGGACCAGGTCGCCCAGCTCAAACAGAAAGTCCTGACACACGTGAGCAGCGGCTGTCAGCTCATGCTCACAAGCAAGATGGAGGCGTTTTAAAGGACAGAGACTATTAACTGACTGAAAAGTAATAACACTGGAGTCATGTTCTGCATGCGCAGCACCGGGATACCGGCTGGTGTGTTGTCAGCATTGACAGCAACACAGGGCCGAGTGCTTTGTGTAGACAACTCTTTAGGCTTTTAAGGGTGAAGAGACTGATTGAAATGGTACTTCCGGATGCTGGACATCGCTCAGAGGACCATTCAACCCTGAACACCAGGGCAGCATCCAGACTGAGCAGACACTGAGCAACACAGCGGGCACAGGCCCACGAGTTGGGTTTACTAATGGTAGAAAATGGGAATGATTATTGTATTTCTTTGTACTTTTTGCAACTGATATTGTCATGCAAAGCTGCATTTATTCATTGTGTAAATTATTTTGTTTGTCCGGTTGACCCAGACAAACTAATGATGTCCAATGTTTACACTGTCTTTTTTTATTTGTGATGTGTATTTAAGTAAAGTGTCTTAAAATGAAACGGAAATGGTGGATTTGAGTGTTTGTTTCATATGTTTATACATCATTTGAGAGAGTCTAGTCGATAACACACAACACACATAAACCGCAGGAAAGAGTGGGGACGACATACGAGGTTTCTTTCCTACCATATCGTAACCATAACAGTTGCTATAGCTCCCACTGAGGAAGCCTGACACCAGCACATTCTGGTTTCAGCGTTTTTACGCACAGAGCGTAGCTGCGTACGTAGGCCTTTCCTTATTACGCACGAGCATGTCCATATACGGGCATGTTGGTGAAGACCTCATCACATGGGAGGATTTCTGGGAACCCCCGCCCAGGTAACACAAACTGGTTTCATCTCAATCCCTCCTTCTTTTGTATCAGCAAGGGCTGCGAGCGGCGTGAGGGTGGCGGAATTTTCCTTTTCTTATTATGCAACTTTAAAATGAACCTGCCTCACACGAACGGAGCAAAGTGCAGCCTTGTTATCTGGTAGATAGAAGTCTTATGACACCAGGAAGTAGATAAAAACCCCATTAATGTGGATCGTGATGATTTAAAACACTTTTTTTACATCATGAAACGACCTCAAATATAAGCTCTAATAAATCTTAACCCACATAAAGCCCCGCTGATATTCTTAACTGTGTTCGGGCGCAACCTGTCGGCGCCGCTCACGCGTCAAAGTCGTGAAAGCATATTTGAGGTGTCAGTGTAATTGAAAGATCGGACGCGAGGGGAAGTGACAGCGGCTGGAGGAATGTCGGGGGCGTCTGGAGATGCCAGGCCGCTTGGCAGATCAGTGGGTGCGAGCGGGCGTCCGGAGCGCGCGGGGAGCATCTGTGTGGATGGATGGAGACGTGCGCGCTGCCAAGGACGCATCAGAGGCCAAATATGTGCGGCATCGGGGGGGTTAAAGGATGGATACAGGACGGGGGGAAAGTCCCCGCGTTAAGCAGACGTGAGTGAGTCATTAGGCACTATTAGCCATGGGTCAGTTCAAGTCTTCATGGGCCCCAGATGCACTAAAACACTGATGGTGTGAGGTGGGGAAGTGACAGGCGGGCTTTAAAAGACCATCTAAAGCTTCAGCGTGGGAAATGTGTGAAGCCAAACACGTTGGTTAAAAACAGTCGGTGCTTTTGTGACCGAGAGAGAAGTTGTGCACTGACTTTTCGGTCTCAAGGAAAACGGAGGGGGATTTCTGTCCTGTAAAAGCAGTGTGTGACGTACAAGTAAACAACAAAACCAGCCCCCCTCCCTCCCTCCCTCTCTCTCTCTCTCAGTACTCATGAAAACCACTTCAAACGGGCCCAGGAGCGAAGGCTGCGGTTTTTGAGCTCACTCTCACCTCAGGCTGTTTTGGAGAGGAAGCCTTTAACCTCTTTTCATCCGACACGTATTTAAAATAGTCTAATTTCCATCAATAACAACTCCCCTATTTTGTTTTCGCCAATGGACGTGGAAACAGAACCATCCCCGCCCACATACCTTCTCCTTTCCTATGATTTTTTCTTTTTTAATCAAGAAACTTGTATTTCAGGGGATGTACATTTTTTTCTTTGAGCTCACTGCCTGTTTCAACCTTATTCAACACCTTTAAATATTAACGATAAGAATCAGCAAGGTCTGACAGTACTGCCGGCTGTGGATCTCAAAAATGTTTTATTTCCCATAAAATATTCATGAATATATATATATATATATATATATATATATATATATATATATATATTCATGAATATGTATTAAAGTGTCACCGGAGTCACTTCACTCAGAAACACAACGCAGCCGTTTTTATTTACCTCGAGCCCAGCTCCTACTCAGAGGAATACTTTTAAATACCACCGCAGTGTTCGAGTCTCCATTTACGCACACAGCAGGCCTACATATTCTAATGCGCGCAAACAGGCCAAAAAACAAGCCAAGTGAAGCCATACTGGCTCTCCACACGCCTCGGCCCACAACCCACACTGAGTGTCTGTGGGAACATCTGTGATGCGAACGGTGACGTGTGAGGTGCTCTGGGTGGGTTTGATTTTCCTCTCTGCGAGCCCCCTTCCCCTCCCACAGGCCCTGGCGCTCCTCTCTCGCTCGTTCGCTCCCTCTCTGCGCTCTTCTGTTATCTTCTCTGAGAACCATGAATATTCCTCCCACCTTGCCGCGGCCATCTGAGGCTTTCTACAGAAGTTGGACCACGAGTTGCATCAGCAGAGGAGCGAGTTGAATGACGCTTTGGTCTGTTTTAAAGCTTTATTGTGTTCAGAATATGGGTTCCTGACACATTAAACTTTATTACAAATGATTATGATTCATTAATCATCCGTCAGTCCAATTCAGCACAATGTCACAGTCATGCGCAAAGTGCCAGCAGCAGGAATGTAAGACAGAGCTGTGACATACTGAGCGCTGTGGCTGAATCTACAGTAAACAGACAGTTGGCATTTAAACTGCATTTGTTTGACATGTGGGCTCGTTCCAGTGTATGTTGGTGGATTAACGCTACAGCAGAGCAGTGGCCTGGAAAGCAGCGTGAGGCACAGACCTGTCAGTGAATCACTGCGTCGTTTGGAGGCATTTGGTGGGCGCACATCGCCATCTAGTGGAATAACACCGGAATAGCAGCTACAACCATGACCAATAGTAGCCTGTGCTGCTGGGGACAAGAAGCTGAGCTTTTGGAGGATTTTTTCAACATTGTGAAACATGTTGTGCTCAGTTGGTGCAATGATGCATGTTAAACTGAAGTAACCAAGCCTGCAACCAACAAAAGGGTCAAATTGAGCCCATATACAATTCATAAACATTCTATTTAATATAATGAATTCAACATTTATCATGCATTTCTAAATGAACAACTCAGTCAGGTTTTGGTCTGCAGTAGGTGCATGATTGTATTATTGTCAGTGTAATTACACAGGAGGATTAAAGTAAATTATTCCTCCTCCTGTTGCTTCAATGTAAAACATAATAAAATGGACATTGTGCCGTCTTAATGCAAGTGTGGGTTTACTGTGGAGCGATGGGATGATGTATTCAACCAGCTCTCTATTGTCGTCCCTAATACAGGGAGAGTGCATTTATTATTTATATTTGTAACTGCAAACCTGCCCATCTGCACAGCTTCTAGGATTACAACACAGTATGTGTTTAATTTCAGCAAGGGACTGTGTGAAAATGATCAGTGAGGGATGGAGCTCAGAAAGGGGGAAGGTTATGTTATATTTATTTTAGCTGATGGGAGTGTAATCTGACTCTTTTTGGGAGAGCAGGGGTTGTCTTTTAATCCTTTCTCACCCCAGATTTATTATTTTTTAATTGTAAAAATCTTAAATAGTAAGGTTCAGGTTGGGGTACACCATCTTTATGCTTTGCCTCTTTTAGTTATTATGGTGAATGGAGTTCAGTAAGTAATGATACTATTTTAAGTTATACAATTTTAAGATATAATGGGAGAGTATTTCAAAGGAAAGTTCTAATTAAATTATTCATAATGCCCCTGGCCCCTACCTCAACAATGTTCATACAGTCCCTAAAGTACTGTGCTGTGTTTCCCATATAATATCATACACATGTGTTGTATCCACAGTATTGTTCCATTGGCCGTCCATACGAATGCTTCCTCTTTGATGTGAGAGTAATCCACAGAAAAAGGACGAGAAGGAAACCTGACACAGACACACAGATGCACCATAAGTCATTGTTCAGATCCACTACTATACGTGTGTGTGAGAAGAGAGTGTGTGTTTGTGCTTCTACTTGTACATGCGAGTCAGGATTGTTTTGGGCTTTGAAAGTCAGATTTCGGCCTTGTAGGATCAAATAAAAAAAAAAAAAGTTTAATCTGTGTTACAATTTGTTCCAGACGTTGGCCTTGTCAAAAGTCTGAAACAAATTAAAAAGATAACCTCATCTCATTCATGTTACAATTTGTCTTATCACCGAAGCGCTCACATACTCACAGTCGTCAGCTTAAACGTGTGTGTGTGTGTGTGTGTGTGTGTGTGTGTGTGTGCAGAACGAAACTCATTTGTGACCCTCTCTGTCATTTGCTGTGATGATGACTTTCACAGAGGACATTTTATTAGCTAACATCATCACCAGTTCACTACAGAAATAGCTGCAGTGGATTCAAAAAGCCACACACACACACACACACACACACACACACACACATATTATTATGTGGTCTTGCTGTCAGTTCAATTGCCCCAAAACTGAATCTTATTTACTTAAATCCGTCCAAGCCCAAAAGGCATTTATTTTAAACGTGGGCCGTATAATAAAATCAGACGTTGACAGTGTTAAAATAAATTGTCCTGATACTTATTTAAATATAAAACCATTTGAATTTCTTCCTTAAAGCGAAGGGCGAGACTGAGTGACAGCTGTCTGGGCGAAGGGGGAACACACTTGTCATCCTATATCACTAAATTTGGCCAGCTGACAGTGGTGAGAGGCCATGTTTTGAGACGCCAACGCTGCAGTCAAAGTGTTTCTCAGCCTGGGTGTATGTATAAGGGGTTTGATTAAATTACTTTGAACAAGAAGGATGTCAAAATACGTTGTTATTAAGCTGAGACAATGCCTCTCTTAGCAATATACTGTACAAGAGAGTTACATTTCAGTGCAACCATCAGCAAGTGGAGAGAACCCAGAGGAAGCAAGGTGTCTGCAGTGTTGTTTTTCTATTTCCAGGGCGTTGAAGTTTCTGATGCATGGTGCAGAGAAACTCTGTGAGTAGCTCCTCTCAGTAGGGGTGTTGGTATGTGAAGGAAGGACTACACTACCATTTCTGAACAAGGCCACTCTTTTACAAAATCCATCTTCTCCCATACAGAGAAAATGGGCTACAAAAGTTTGCTTCCCTTAATAAAACCATAAAACATTTCCATACATATTGCACCAATGATTCCCAACCAGGGTACCCTAAGGGTTCTCCTTATGTACAAGTCTAGGGTTGCAATTGAGAGTGCATGAAAAGTAGTTACCCACTGAGCAGAGAAGTTGTAATATATATGAAATATATATATATATGAAAAATTAGCCGTTAGTAATGGATAAATGGTTGGAAAGTCACTCCAGGTGGTTTAACTATGAATGCCAAATTGATTTTAACATTGACAATTAGATTCTGGTAAAAATGTTTAACCATGTCATCATTTTATATGATTAATAATGTTAAATAATGTCCAATTTATAATCTTTTTAAATGAACATATTTGGAACATGACTGGTGTGAGCGTATGTCAGATATAAAAGGTTGTGAACAAGTAGAAACACAAGGACACAAGGAGTATAAAGCATCATCTTTCATTGTTCTAGGAAAATGAAAAAGAACAGGCTCAGGATGGCATTTAGAAATGTCGCCTTTATTGAGAACGTAAAGCACAGAAACACCCATTTCAGCAAGCTCACCATGAATTGGACAAATCAGTTTCCCCCTTTTTTATTTATTCATTTTTTACAAAACATTTACATCTAACAGTGTCTCACTCTAGAAATACATAATTATAAAAGGAACATCCACGGTACATTGGTGATATACGTGATCAAACTACCAGAACAAACTCATCTGGTATGAATGCTGCCTCTGCGGATTTACTCTGGTAGGCAGATTTTGTTTCTGAATATTAAACCTTCCCTCAGGTATTAAGCATACCTCTCCATCGTCATTATCATACCAGATCCCTTACAGTACGTTCAGCCTAAGTTACATTCATTATTATCACTACTCTGCCTGACCTTCCCCACTATCATATATACCTTATAACGTGTAGACTGCACGATACGGCATCACAACAGTAAGATCTGCATTTAACAATTGACTAATGCACACATTAAAGTCAACTAGATGACTGAACAGGGTAGTGAAGTACTGGTGGAGGTACATCATGTTTCCAATGCTGGCATGAAAAGTCCCCTGGTTAATGATGACGCGTTTGACTCATGCACAAGCGCTAATACTGTGGGACTTCACACACACTTCTTATCATAATGTCAGTGATGTGTTTTACTGAGCCATACAAAGCAAATAAAAAACCTGACTTTGATAAAGAGGTGGTGGAAAATCCAAAACAAACTCCCCAGTCAGAGCCCTTGCAGTATTTAGGATTTTGTGGCATCTTTAATTTGTAATTATCGTTTTTAAATCCTGGTTGTTTAGGTTGTTCGAATAACTGACATGTTGTTTATTGTAGGTGTTACAAGCTTGTCATCTATCTCATACCAGATATATTATTTAAAACCATAGAGATTATATGTAGAATGTGATGATAATGATAATGAGAGCTTAGGTTTGTGTAGTAAGGTTAGTTAGAGGAGCAAGGTTACAACTCCATTTCAAGAGATAGATGTTGTATATTAGGATCTAGACATCTCTTATCTCTAAATATATTGCCATCTATCGCTCCTCTCTACAAGCCGCTGCCACTCCCCTCCACGTCGTCCACTATGACCGAGCGTTTACGCAGCACGGAGTTCCCCTTCCTGCCGCTCCTGGCCTGCAGGGGCAGCTTGGTCTGGCAAGGGGCCCGGTACTGGGGCAGGCCAGTCTTGGTGGTGTCCAGCTCCTCCGGGTCATCCTGCTGGGCCCTGAGGGCGGCGATCACGTCCTTGTCCGAGGGACTGAGGGTCAGGCAGCCGCAGGGGCGACCGCCGTCACCCTCCGCTCCAATCTCTCCGGCCTCTCCCACCTCCTCCGGCTCATCCTCCACTGTCATGAAGGCGTCCCCCCACAGGCTCTCGCAGAGATCCCTGCCGTGCTGGTACATCTAAGTGCACACACACACACACACACACACACACACACACACACACACATAATATTTATAGAAAGTGAAGCGATATCTACCTCCTCTGACAAAATATTAATTTATTTATTATATTCTACTTGAATAAAAGTACAGAAGTATTAGCAAAATGTACTGAAAGTATGCAGAATGGCCCCTTTCAGAGAGTTAAATGATGGCACTCCCAAGGTCCCAAATCATTATCCTTTCTTTAATCTTATATGCACAACATTGTAAAAGATGAAAGTATAATATTCCTTTATGATCCCCATTAGAAGGTGACCTCAGGGCTCACAGAAATCCCAGTGCAGCCTTGCACGACTCCATCCTGAGTATGTTTATTCAGTAACATAACTGTAAATCCCTGAGTGGGTATGCAAGGCCTTACATTTATAATAATGCATCTTATTTTATAAGATGATTAAGTTTTGAATACAAAGTTAATGGAAGATTTAGTCATTACATGTAGTGGATCAAAAAGTGCCCCTGAACTGTACTGGAGTAAAAGTTTGAAGTAGCACAAATGGAAATGCTCAAACAATGCGCAAGTACCTGAGAATTGTACAAAGTCAAGGTTGTTTGTTTTTTTTTGTAACATTCATCAAGTATAGCCTTTCTTGAAAACATCCATTGGAATAATTGATTTTGGCCTTTCGGGGCAGGGCCGGCCTTGAAAACAAACACCCTCTGCCAGGTGTTAGAGGGGCTTGCAGGCACCTGGCAGCTGCTCTTGAAAGCGGCTTTTGTCTGCCTCTCTATATCGCCTCACCTCCTCGTCTCCACCAACCTTGAGAGCAAATTATAAGACACGGTGACCCTGAAAAGCTCACACTGGTATCTGAAAGGCTAGACAGAGTAGACGGTCAGATCTATAGTCATCAGAAAGGTCGCTTCCGGCACCTTTTGTGTCTCTATCTGACACATTACAACACTCGGTCTTAATAAAGATATACTTTGAGGGAAAACTCTAATTAATGCTGTCATTAGCTTTATGTTTTCTGGAGTATAAACTATTATACTCCTCTCTAATAAGACATGTACTGTATGCAGATTAAAAGGGATTTTGCACAAGGCTGCAAAAAACAAATCACAATTCAACATTTAAGCTGTTTAACTGTAAGTGGCGTAGGCCTACACGCTTAGAAGTAGTCAGGAAAGCTAATTAGTGAAGTTTCAGTGACACACATGCTGTGCTTTTCTGTGTTTAAGCTCCCATTCTCTCTCCAGCGACGGCCTCATAACCAGTCATTAAGATGTCCTGCCAAGTCGCCGTCTCTGTCTCCTACTATAGCTCATTTTCTTCCCTACCTAACTTCCACTATATCTCCCCGTTGCGTTCTTTTTTTTCCTTCTCTTGCTTATTGCTATACTCACTGTTTGTACATTTCTCTTATTCTCCCTGTTTCTCTGTAGCACACCCCCACCCCAGCGTCTGCTTCCTTCATCCTCCTGTCTGTTGGGGGATTAAGACTGAGTCACACAGGGTGCTCAGAGAAGAAAAAGCTGTAATATATTTACCGTGTTCGAAGGACAAAGAGGATGACGGCTATTTCTCTCCACTACATATACTGTCTGTCTGACACTTATGTCTTATCGCAGCGACCCCATAATACACACAGGGGCGCGCATGCACACACACACACACACACACACACACACACTGGAACATTTCTGTCCTTCCCCAGGCAGACATGGTTTGCTGCCAAAGCTAATTCAGTACAAGCACAAGTGGCTTTAGACGACATGGTGTGATCGAATAAGTGAGATACGGAAATTTCCTGGGGCTCTATCCTGTCCTTCCCATCCTTATCTTATTCAATTCTGCCCTTCTCTGTCAGAAAACCCACGACATTACACCTGGTGTGAAAAGGAAACGGAGAAGAGAAAGGACAATCTGTAAACTGGTTGGCAGTGATCAAAGATAACATTTTTCTTACAGCAGTAATATAATAGTAATGATATATTAAGCAGTTACACAATTCAATTGGTACTCAACAGGTAGAGTTGATTATTCCAAAGGTAATTGTTTAGATAATGACCCACATATTCAGTTCAGGCGAAGAAGACAAGAGGTTAGGGCATACGGGGGACTTAAAAGATTATATTGTTGCTGGGGATCAAAACATCGGGCTAAGGGATCCAATGTGGCGTCCATCTAACAATCAAAACTGATGTTAGAGAAAAACCTGCATGAGCTTTTATGTCCTGGTATGTCCTCACCAACAGACTTTATTATTTTTATTTTACATACTCTGTAAATAATACCGTGCGAGCAATTCACATGGGGAGTTTCAGCTGAGGTAATGGCCCTTACTTTTTAGTGACAGAACATTACGATCAGGACAAAGTATTGAACATATCTGAGAAAAAATCCTTATTGCTGTGTAAGTCTGTGGTGTGCAAGCTGTAAAATAAGCAGCCCCCTGATCACCCCAGTAAGGAAATAACAACATGTATGCTGGCTGTAATATATATTACTTTTGAAAAACATGGAAAAGTGAAAAACAGCTACAGTAAAAGATATAATGGCTAAGCCTGTTGGTCCCCTGCACAAACCCTGTAATTATTTATCATAGACATGGTAATTAAAAAAGTACATACAGCATAATATATATTTCTAGGCCCCCCTAAACACAAATATGTTACCCTATTATGAGGTTCAGTAGCCTCATATGATCATTTTTACCTTCCTCCCACTGTTAATTCACTACATCTGATCCTGAGATGCTCTAGATGTGTTTTGTGCCAGCGTCCGGCACAGACGTGGCCACTCTTTGCAGATGTAACCTCATTCCCACAAAATGCGGAGCGGAAAGAGTGTCTAATGTGGAGATAAATCAGACCTTGGCTGGCAAATAATGTTACCAATGAGTACAAAGAGGGAGTGAGACACGGAGTGCCAGAGGGATTTTTTGCATGCAGTGGATGCTTGTGAGTGTGTGCGCCTATGTGTGCCTTTAAATGTATTAGCTCGTCTTTATGCAAATTGACATCTACTGCAGTAAGCATTTATAAATCCTGACTGTATCTGTGTATATTTACTCTGAACACACACACACACCTACATTTTGTTTCCTCTATCAGGTGAACTTTTCAGGGTTTTGTAAAGGTTTCATGAGGATTTTTTCATCCCATAGTGAATCTGTGGATTATATCATTTGAATGGAAAGCTTAGGAATCTCTCATTTCGGAGTTGTGAGAGGTTTTCATGTATCTGTGCATGTTTGCAGCTATGCTTTCCTGTGCGGCACGTCTGCAGCCCTGAGGTGGACTAAAGCGCTGCGGGCTCAGACCATGAGGCGGCCCGCTGTGAAATCTCCCATCTCTGCCGGCTGAAGAGAAAACAAAATGAAGCTTTACTGCTGTGACCTCCAAAAATGTTGCGAGAGGCAGGCACTTGTTTGCAGTCTCTGTAAGAGGGGTGATTTGTTGAATGTGCTGAATGAGGTGACTCATTTCTTTGTATTCAGGAGCTGTTTAAAACACTTCGTTTTGAGAGCCACTTAAATTCATTGGTGCCTATTTTGTGCCATTAGTGGCGCCCTACATGAAAATGGGCCAATACAAGCACACAAAGCAGATACTAAATACAGAGGCACACACACATATAAACACACACTCAAACACTCAGATATTCTCGCCTGGCATTTTCTGTCCTACTAGAAATCCGTCATTTCCAGTCACCATCTAATATCCACTAGAGAGCCTTAATAGGTCTGGTGTCTGGGGTTGTGTGTTAGTGTGAGAGAGAAAAATACACAAAGAGAAAGAGGGAAAACAGAGAGAAAGAGAGACAAAAGGGACACACAGATATATAGATATATATATAGATAGATAGATAGTGTCATGGTGTGTGACAGTTAGTTTGCTGTCGGCCCCAGCTGCACACCAGCCCCTCAGTAACTCTGCCTCTTATTAAATCACCCAGCTGGCCTCTGCCCACTGAAGCGGCACCGAACCTTTTCATGCTTCAGCCCACAGCGCCGCCCTGCACTGTTAACCCCTTCGCCTGCCACACACTCTCTTGACCACCAACCGGGGACTCTGCTGTGACACAGTGTCTGACCTTCTACCTGCAGCACATGGCTCACGTGACATGCTTAGAGGTCTGTCAGTGGGAATCATACCTCCGACACCTCCTGTGCTGGCCAGAAAATCTCTAATCTACTCACATAACACGTCAGTTTGTGTTCCTGCTAATACTAAAACAGCTCATGGTGGCAATTCTTACATCCAGATGCTTAGCAGGTATAATGTTGACCATGTTTACAATCTAAAGCCCAAAACATGAACGTTTGCACCTTAAAGCTGCTATTGTGGCTAAAAACACCCTAACAGCATTTCTACTGATGGCAAACCCCCCCCCCCCCAAAAAAAAAAAAAAACCTACAAGGTCCCAGGTTATATAAGCAGCCATCACCGATGTGCCAGATCAAGCCTACCTGCTGGTACTGAACACAGGTTCCAGTGCAGTTCTGTCCCCGAGGGTCTTTGGCCCAGTTACGAGCACACGTCATGTCCATCCTGCAGGCATCATACCTGAGGAGAGGTATGCAAATTCCCAAAATAAAATATCTGAAATGGCAAAAATCAAACTGCTATTCTCCTAAGATATGTCGTATACAAGAGAGCTGAGGTGGACATATTAATTAGTAAATTAGAATCATGTTTAGTGACATGAGAGTGATATAGAGTAATAAGAAAAGACACATGCAACTTTGGTGTTACCTGTGTCATGCAGTCTTATGCTGTTTATTGGACACTCTGTCTTAGTATGGATAGCACAGTATGCTGTTGTTACACTGGCTGGTAATCTCTCTCTTTACAGCCTTACAGGTGAAGGGGGACAGATACTGATTTTGATTTAGCGTTGCTTGGCAATGGGTTTGGCAGCCTCACCAATCACGGCAGAAGCTGTGGCAGAGCGGCACAGCCTGGATGTATGAGCGGCGGTGGGGATGAGGCCAGCGAGCGGCATCAGGGGAGCAGCGGTAAAAACACGACACGCGCTTCAGGAAGCCTTCACACCTGAGGAGAGAGATGGGACTAGTTAGTACAAACATGATGTATGCTGACATCTGTATTTAAACCTGACCGTCAAGCTTTGTTCTTGTATTACTTTACTGATTTTTAGCCTCCCCCCTTTTCCCCTAATTCACCACCAAAGCACCTTTTTCCCTCTTCACATGTATTAATCAAATCAAGTTGGTCCTGCATGGTTAAATAAAGGAACCAAGGACCCACTGGTGTGTTGCATTGTTCAATCCACAGAGCTATCTAAAATCTCAAAGTTATTTTCTATTGTGGGCTTAAATGTTTCACTCAATACAGCTTCTCTGAATCCTTGGAATAAGTACATACAGCATGGCCATGGAAACAAGCTGTAAACACGTCACTGACATAAACAGATACCTATTTACACTTCTAGCAGATACGGAGCAACATAAGCATTAATTTAGTGTCATTTGTCCAATATTCACTCCTGGTTTAGCTCTGTTTTTGGTCTCCACCAGCTCCTGAGGGAAATATGTGGCCTTGTAGCAGCTAAAATGTTCAGTGGGTGTAGTGTTAGTTGATTTTTTATGAGACTGGGACGAGTCAACCAAAACAGTAATGTTGTTGACGTTAATTGAAAACAATGAGCCGAAATAAACATAATGCTCCTGAAGGACAGTATTTAACCCTCCCACGACCTGCCAAATAGGGTTATTTCTAACTCAGCCTGGCATGTGTGAGGACTCTATTGGATATCAGATCCAAACAAGGAAAGACGTCAACCTTTGCTGTCGTAACAACAGCATAGCCTCTCTACAGTCTCTCTTATCCAGCGTCAACAACCAGGCGCCAGCCTGTTGTGTCTAAACCCGAATACAGAAGATATCTGCAGACCTTGGTCTACCAGAGGCCAGAGCCAACTTGGCCTTGAGTCCTGTCTTAACTTACCTTTAACCTACAAGAGGGAAGTTTAACATACAAGAAGGAAAATTCCTTCACAGTAGTCATGTGATCCGATGACAATATAAAAATGTCGGTTGCTTTAAGGTGAAATTTGAAGAGTCAGGATCATGAGGATGTGCACTGGGTGAGACTTACTCAGAGCTCAGAGGCCCACACTTGTCCCAGGGATCATTCTTATTGATAGCAGAGGGAACATGGGAGATGTCCTGGACGTCTTCTTCTGTGCAGCAGCTATCTGTCAGCAGCAAGGACAGGAGAACATTTCAGCCGGCTGTCAGTCGAGACATTTAATGTAATATTTTCATCAGAGGTTGTCATTACACCATTGAACACACACACACACACACACAGTCACTCACTGTCAGCGTACAGGCCACACTCCCTCAGGTGTGGCTCTGGGCTGGGCGTGGCCTTGTGCTTGCCGTCTTGAAGACACACCCCCTCCGAGCGGGTTCCGCCAATCAGAGAAGCCGCCAAATATGCGCAAACCAATAGCAGAGGGCGAGCGGTGACACCCATGTCTGCAGCCACGAACAGGTCTGCGAGAGAGTTCAGCACATTGGACAGCGGCAGACCAAACACAGCACAGGACAGAAGATCAGGCACATACATGATAATTAAAACCACTTCCACAGGATAATTAATGCACTTACAAAACTTCACTTTAAAATCAAAAAAATCTGTAACCAAAGTTATTCTCACGCCTCCTGGTTTCAATCATCGTGTCATGTAACAGTGAGTTCTGTGGCGTGAGTGTGACATCCTGCAGCAGGCTGCTCAGCTGCGTGTGTGTGACCCAGTGGACAGGGTGAGCCTAATTACGCGGGACTGAGGCACCGTGCTGAGCTGGATGACATGCGTGCTTGTTTAATCTGACGAGCGGCTGGCCGATGTGTGGCCCACATAACACGATTTAAAATATATATATATAAATATATATATATATATATATATATATATATATATATATATATATATATATATACTAATTTACTATAAATACCAATTTGTAAACAATTCAAATGGATTCGTTTATGGACTGCAGTCAGTAGGTTAATGGATGCCTTATCCAGTCTATTAAATGTGAGTCAGTTGGTTCAACCATGAAAATAAAATAAATCTCATTCCGTAACTTATTGCACTGGATAATTATCACCAACATATATCCCCGGACACCAGCTGCACGCTGTATAAAATATAGACAATTTAAAGTAAGGCTCGGGAGGCAGTAGTCTATATAATTACAACATATTAAAAACATCTTTAAAACAGGTGAAAATCACGCAGTGGTCTAAACAAATCTTGGGAAAAAATGAACAGAAAATGTCCAGTCTTTCTACGGAGTCTGTTAGTGCTCATTAGTGAGTGTAAACTCACTAATGAGCACTTTGTGGCGTTTTTTTAAAATCCGCTGTAGCAGCTGAGGCGCAGTATTTCCGACCCTCGTCTTCTAATATCCCCCTAGAAACCTGTAGGCTAGTTTTGCTGGGATTATGATCCTTCTAAATTACGAACGACGACCTGGAGAATGAGGTGTTTGCAGGATCTGTTCGGTAAAACAGTTGAGATCGTCGTCTGTGCTCTCACCTGTCGGGGGGTGAAGGATGCTCCGTGCGGACTAGTTTCCTCTGCTCGGTGTCTTTCTGTAGGTGAGTGTTTTCTCTGTGTCTCCCCGGTGTGTTGCCGTGGATTCAGCGCCTGTGCTCGGTGCTCCGGTCTCCTCCTCTCTCTCTCTCTCTCTCTCTCTCTCTCCCTCTCTCTCTCTCCCTCTCTCTCCCTCTCTCTCCCTCTCTCTCTCTCTCTCTCTCTCTCTCTCCCTCTCTCTCTCTCTCTCTCTCTCTCTGGCTGTGATCTCTGCTGCCCAGGGGCCGCTGCTCGCCACTTTGTCACCGGTTTATATGAAGGACATTTCAGTCCCTTCCACCAGGCAACTCACCCCCTCCCTCTGCCCCATGCTGGGAAGTCCTCTCTCTCTCTCTCTCTCTCTCCTCCCTCCCTCCTTTGCACACACACACACACACACACACACAGGCGCGCGGAAAAGACTCCCTCCTTGTTAATCTCCCAATGAGATGTTTACCAAATCCTCCTTGTTGACAGCCTTCCATCTGAGTTTGTCCAAGCAATGCTGAAGACGGAAACACTGTAATAAAATTAAATAAAACAGATTTCTCACTGATTGTTTTAGAGGCAAACCCTGTAAGGGATGTGTTGCCCTTGATTTGGAGAGGATCATTCACAGGTGGTGCTGAGTCACACCTGTCCTTCCCCAGCTCTCTCTCTCTCTCTCTCTCTCTCTGGAGGTCAGGGCTTTTTCCAGATGACAGGGTCAGAGGAGGGTATGGCCGAGATTTAATACTGCATGATATGCTGAGGACAGGGAACACAAATCTCTGCGGAACAAAACACCACAAACTCACGGCGAAGCTGCTGCGCGTTGCAAAACCCGTTATCAAAAAGACAGAGTTCAATTCTGCCTGTTTTTCTCGACGCAGGTTTTCTTTTTTGCCACCTGTGTCAGTGGTCCGCATGTCGGTCATCTGGGTACAAACTGGGAGCTGGTGACCTTGCCAACATGTGCTACCAAAAGGTGTAATCCCTAAAGGCATGTTGTTAATTCTTTCCATTGGGTGGCAAACATTTTAAACATCCACGTTAAAGCCTACTTGGTCTGAATGGGGTCATACGGCGAGCCAATGTGTTTTTCCACCATGTGTGTATTATTGCTCCTGGCTTTTAATCTCACCTCCCCTTGGACCTGGTGTACCAGCCTAATCCCTGGCTTGGTGCATCTCTCTCTCTCTCTCTTTCTCTCTCTCTTTCTCTCTCTCTCTCCCTTCTCGACTGACCTCCCAAGGCTTTTGGCCACAGAGGAGCAGATGGAGAGTGTCTTGTGGCCTAGATATGTCCGCCTAAAACCAAGACTGTGAAATTGGTGACATGCCTTAGACATGATTGGTTTTGGCAACAAAACTATGCATGGAGAGGAAGGGACCAGACAGATCGGCCATCACATAAACACACAGATTGAGTGCAGATGAAATATTCTCAGTGGAGACTGGACTCACACTGTATGAAGGAGGAAATGAGGGGCTGGCTAGTGCCCTGTTGTCCACCAGACTGTTTCATAACTGCTGAGGGTTGTCACCACAGAGCATTTTATTTCTGGGGGTGAGAGCAGAGGAGCGAGAGGCAGACAAACAGCTCTCCATCTGGTAATTAGAGAAGAAATAACGATATCCTTTGTGTGAGAGCTATTCAGGGAACAGAGGACAAAGCAGGCCATCGCCGCTCTCTGTGTACCCTTGTTGTCGTTCTCATTTAGCAAGGTTGGGTCACTGCCTGTGCTTGAGCCTTAGGCTGGCCCTCAGCTGGCAAACACTGTCACCCATCCTTGTCAGCATTCATTTCCGCCAGTTAGAGTTTCTTTGATTTGTTGTTCCACTGACCTATTTCTCCAGAATGGTGGACACTTTAACCATCTGCATGAAGTGGAAAAACAAAAGGTGTGAAGTGGAGAACCTGTCTGAAAACTCATTATCGCAGCAGGAGTACAAGATGGGTTGCGTAACATTACTGCAGTGATTCCCAACCAAAGGTATTTGTACACAAGCGATGTACTTCTGCGGATGCCAGCACATGGACAGCTTGTTAACTCAACTCACGTTTAATAAAATCACAGTTGTTACTTTTTCAGTTGAGTTACAAATTGCTGTGATGCTGATCTTTGGTGTGAAAGTGTGTGAAAACAAGTTTGCAAGTGAGCAGAGAAGTTGAAATAGTTAAAGTAATGGATAAATGGTTGAAACGTCCAGATTCTGTCACAGAGTAATAGTAGTATGAATGCAAACTTGACAATATCTGTAACTGTAGCACTATTGACTTTTATATATTTAATAGTGGTAAAAACATCCAGTTTTTAATCCATTAATAACATATTTCCCATATGTTCTGGGGGACTTGACCTCATCTTGCATGTCAAACATATTGAAGAAAGTCAGAAAGTCTTCTTCAATTTCTTCATAAAGGAGATCATCCTATACATGGAAACATGGGGAACCCCTTACGCTCATTAAATACTGTGTGGTCGTTTGGAAAAAGATCCTGCACGCCGTAGTTTATATTACTTTGTAACATTTAATGATAAAATGAACCAGCACTGCGAGTGTAGAAGCTATTTTCAAAGAAAGGTCAAAGGCAGTGACCTTTCAGTTGACAGAAATGTCAAATACCAAATTGTTGGTGTTGCTAATTAAGTTTTTTTATAAGAAGAAACATTTCAAATGTCACCATGAGTCTGAGGTTTGCAGTTGGATAAATATGAGCAATGACTCAGATTATTTTTCTGTTTGGATGGTTGCTAGGGTATGTCTACCTGGACTACTCTTCCCCTTTAAATCTTTATTTTGTGTCTTTACTGTGACCTTTTTGCATCCGAAGCAGGTGTGAGAGGACAACAAATTCAAAAACATTTCAAATCTCAAGAGAAATTTGCAGAACAGAATATATTTTGTATACCATTTATTCAGAGACAATGTGTCAGACATTTTATAGCTGACAGACATTTGAACAATATGACATCATATTTAGAAAATTAACATCTCCAATCCACTGTCACACAGACTTTTCTTGAAAATAAAAAGAACATTTTATGACAAAAATTTAAAAAACATCAAAGTACGAAGACAAATATTAAAAATTCTACTTGTTAATAATCATACGAATATCTTTCATTTGTATTCAGTCTAATGTATTGAAGGGGTTGTGTTCGATAATGTCACTGTCCTGTCTTGTTGAGTTGGCAGACACATCCAGTGATCCTCTGGTTTCTTGTTGTTGGAAATCAGGAAAGCAGTGAAGAAGTCCCAGTTCTCCACCCTGTGGTCACACGGCAGCACTGCAGTATTTATGCCCTTGCATTATTATTCATGGTCAGAAACCCCATTTCATGTGAAAGGCTTACTTTGAAACCAGATTATACTGTCTTCTTTGTGAACAAGTAGTCTCTACAGGAGTACTGACTAACAGTAGCTGATTTTAGACATTTTTCACATCCTTGCAGCTTACAGTTGAGATGATTTGAAGTGACACATTTGAGTTGAGGCATTTCCTTTCAGCTCTTTCTGCCATTGATGCCATTGTTATTGTCAGAGAGAAGAGGCTGAGTCCAGATCTTTGATAAGGCCATCGCTGCTAGTTGCCGTTTGCTCTTAATCTTCGTTCCTGGATGTTTTTCCCAAAGTTCATAGTCAGGGTAGCAACGGCATAAGTGGACAAGACCATGATGGTGCTCCCCACAAACTGCGACGAGGCTCCCCGCCTCACTCCGAACCTCCAGCCATGCCTCTGTAAGTGAGTGTCTGCTGCCTCCACTGTCTGAGCGATGGGCTCCATACCTGCAAACTGCTCCTTTAACTCCTGGAAGTGCTGATGAATTCAGTCAGTGCTCCTGTTTGTCTGTCAGGACGGATGATGTCCTTCTTGCCGAAGCTCAGAACGCCTGGTTGCCTTCTCCACTCATGCTTCTTTATGTACACGGCCTTGTTTGCACACGTCAAATCCTCAGACTCAGCTGGGTGCCAGAGTGCGTCAACAGCTCCCGATGGGAGGCTGACATAATGGACAAGGTGTACACAAACTGTACAGATGGTGCTCAATAATAGAAAGAACAGAAGTCATTCAGCTTGACCTTCCTGGTATTTCAGGACCAAGGTCAGCACCAAGCAGGGAATCAAATCCTGAATACAGACTGTCCATTAAGAAACTACCTGCACCTAATCCCTCCACCTGTCTGCCATGTGAAACACAATAACATTATGTTCCAACCCTTTAATGGTCCAACAGAGCACATTTTAAGTTGTGATGTCTTGTTGAAACATTAGTTTCAGTGTAATCTTTTGCACATTCTTTTGTTTTTTAAAGAAAATACAGTCACCGATCAGATAAATCCAGGGTGATGCTGCTAATAGTGGTAATAATGATTAAAATTTAAATGAGCATAGCAACTGTTGAGTAGAGGCTCACAATTTAAAAACATTTGTTGTTAGTGCCCAAAAAAACTAAGTATGTGATAATGATAATAATAATAATAATAATAATAATAATAATAATAATAATAATAATAATACTTTTGCCATTGTTTTTTTTACTAGATGAGGCCATTCGAGGGTTAATTATGATCTCTTGATCATACACCATTAATCTTTAACTGTACTATTAACAGGGGTTACACCAGTATCTATATATGTGAAGAATATCACAGCAGCTGCTTCTTTACATTGTTGTCTCCCTCATCAACGCTCTCATATCCAGATTATTGCCTTCCTGGGATGGAGCCTGTTGTTTGTCGTATCTCATTTCCGCTGCTCACATACAGAAAGAAATCACCAGCTAGGAAAATGAAAAACTACACGTAGATGAAGAACCTCTGAGTCTGGATCAGACTGAATTTTGACCTTAAGGAGGGGATAAAGAGACACACAGACGAATGTTAATGCTTGAGCTGTGTGGGTGCACCTTTGGGAAGATATATCACATGACAGGCGCCCCAGACAGATTCATGTTTGTATTTGGAGCACAAGCTCTGCTGCTGTAGACGGATGGCAGAAAAATGTCCCGACCAACAGCTGTGTTTGTCTCATAACTCTACATCTGAAATGACACCTCAGTGGGAGCAGATCAATAGACAAACCTCGCTCTCACTTTCTCTGCAAAACTCCTGTTCTCAGATCTTCCTAATAACGCCACATCATGCTTTTAAATTATGACTATTCCAAACCTTCACACAGTACTAAACCACAGTAGACTGGTTGATTGGTTTGCTTGGTTGTTTTTAAAGACTCAAATTGAACCAACCACATGGGCATTTTGTCCTCAAGGAAAAGGTCAGTGAAGGTCGCTTCAGTCTGAGCACAAAGCCGCAGCTGTGTGCTACTTTTTGGATGTTGTTGTGAACTGTTGCAGGATTCTTTGCGTCATTGTAATAGGCTCAACTGTGTGTGTGTGTGTGTGTGTGTGTGTGTGTGTAGGTAGGTCTTTTCATCAACTGTCTGAGGGACTAAAAACACTGGTTGCCAATGCTGCTTTGAAGCTGCACCCGATTACCATCCATACCAAACACTTAACACACACACACACGTACACACACACACACACGAAACAAATGCCTTTACTTTAATCAATTCATCAACTTGCTCTCTAAAAGCACTGTGATAACATCTTCCTTTGTTCTTCTCTCTGTCTCTTGTTGACTGTTCTGTCTTCCTGTTGCTTAAGCTTAGTAATAATGAATAATGCAACAAAGTTCCTGTCATTTCTTCTGTTTTCTTTCTTTTCTCCCCGGTTTATCTTTCTGTTCCTCTGCAGATCAACTGATACTGTACAAAGGAAACAGCTCAAGCTCTCTCAGCATCTGTGTTATTTACATACTATTAAAATACATATAAATCTGAGTGCAAAGGGAGGCTGTACAGCCTATTCATACAAAAATGAAGTCTCTCGACTGTAAGAACCTTGAAAAGAATTTTTTTCATCAGCTTAATAATTATTTACTTACCAATGGCCTTGATGACATCTTCCAGTTGGGATTCTGTCACAATCACAGCACTGAAAAAGCTCTTTTTAAAAATTTAATTGATTTTCGCATAAGCTTACATGCCGACAAGACCTGTCCTTGTTCTGGACTTCAGGGCAGCACTTAATACAGATGATGGATTGGATGACAAAATATTGACTGAATAATCGAAAAAGAGGAACTTTTTTGTCTCTTTTGGAGGAGTAAAGAATCCAAGACTTTATAGGGAGTTCTACAGGGCTCAACTCTTGGTCCTGTTTCATTTCATCTCTACATGTGTTCATTATTCACAACAACAATATTCACTATCATAATTATGCAGATGATACTCACCTTTACATATCACTTTCTCCTGATGACTTCTATCCAGTTAAGACATTGACCAGATGAATGACTGTATGTCTAAGAATTTAGTATTTAGTATTTATAAAATTGTTATTTCGCTATTTCACAACATATGTAGGCTAACAATTTGTGCTGAGACTGTCAATTAAAACCTTAAGTAAAGTCAGGACTCTTGGCGTAGTCACAGACTCAGACCTAAGCTTTAGCGACCACTCTATCATTGTTAAAGCATTTAGAAATAAAAGATTAATCTTAATATTAAAAATACAACAAGAATAAGAGTTGTATGTCTGTATTTTAATTTTTAGCTGTGCTAGTGGTGTGGCAATGTCGGTCTGTCAGAAGACTGTAATAAATGAATTATTCAATGAATATCCATGAAACTTTATACTGTCAATCATGGTCCTCAGAGGATGAATCCTACCAACTTGAGTGACTTTTCCTCTAGCGCCACCCTGAGGTTCACATATGGGGCTTTTTGAATGAAATGTCTCCACAACTATTTTAACTTTAACCTGTCCAATACTTTGGTTTATGACCAAGTACCTGCAAAACTATGCATGAAATACATTTACCTTGCCATACCTAATATACAAGGGTCTATTCCCATTACACTTTTATCTAATATAATTCGCTCACTACATGTCTGGATGTGCTGACCTTGTGTGCATGTGTGGTTTGTCTGTCTGTTGATGTGCATTAGTTCATCTGTGTGTTTTGGCCAGAGTGAATGAAGCAATCCTCTTATGGTGTCCGATCGTCAGGAGCAGCAGTGTATGATGCAGTGCTGATGAGGGTTTATGGATGTCCCGCTGGGCCGGGCCTTCAGGCTGCCAGCAGGACTGAGGCACTTCCCGATTCAGAATGAGACACTGTGGCAACAAGGATTATCCACAATGCCCGCTGCCACTGTCTAGCCTTCTAATTGGTGACGTCAGTCCATGATTGTGTGTAATTAAAGATTGGTAGCACAAAGAAGGAAAGGATGGATGGAAAGAGTGATACAGAAGAAATAAAGAATAAGATGGGAACATTTTTATCCTCTTCTGTTCTACCCATAAACTGTTTGAGAGAAAAAAGGCAGAGATAAAAGTGATAAAAATGCATCTTCTCTTCTCTTCTTTAGACAAGAATAACAAGACAATCACTAAGCACCTTGATTTAAGACTATTTGCGACAATGTCTGACGCCTTGACTTTAATTTGTACCTGTAATGTGTGCGTGTGTGTTTAATTCTGGCCTTATCATGATCCTGTGATCACCTTACAGATTAAGTGGCCCTTCCAGTGCTTACTCTAATTATCTGCAGGGAGTGACGTCTACTTGTGAATGAGTGTGAAAATAGACCAAAACATAGCTCCAGTGTCCACTCAGCATCATGACTTAGGTGAGGATATTTTCTCAAGGAGTCAAAAAAAGAGTAAAGAGGAGTAAAAAATCCCTAAATAAATTTGTAATTTCAGATTTTTGCCTTGTGCAATTAAACAGAAAAGATTAGAGACGTGCTTTTTTCTGCTAGGTGAATGATTAATTGTCTTATTTGATGAAAAAATTAATAATTATTGCATATTTTAATTAATCCTTCCTTTGCAGGCATACAAAGCAGCTCACAATACTGTGCTGCGGTCATGCAAAGTATCTGTTGCATTGCCATCTCTCACCACAAGGAGTCATAGTGGTGATCTATTGGAGGTGAAAGGAGAAGTTACCTTCAGAAAATCATGGAACTTCACATTAATGTGTACTTTTATTGTAAGACAACTGGAAACCATTCGACAGCAGCCAAATACAGACTGTGCAGGTAATAAAAAACCAAAAGAAGCTTACAATAATTTCACCTAATCCACCATAATAATAATAATAATAATAATCACACACACACACACACACACACACACACACATCTTTGTTTTAAGTTGTTGCAATCCTGAGCCCTTGCAGAACAGCAGGCGCCCTGTTTGCTCCCACTGTGTCTGTTTCCTGGTAATGATGATCCTCTAGAGGTCTCTGTCAACACAGGCATCGTGTCCAGTTTGCCCAGTCCACACACACACACACACACACACACACACACACACACACACACACGTGAGTTTATGTTAGACATCATTACTGTTGGTATTGGTGCTTTTCATTGTTATGTCAATGGAATAGTGCTTGGAGATTCTGTCTGGGGATGACAAGGAGGTGTACAGATATAAGTTAAAAGATTCCCTCCAGACATGTTTTATGGTCTGTACAAATATTCTGCTTTGAAAACTAATTTGTGTCTGATACAGTTTTTACCCAAAAAATGGCATTAATCCAAATGTATGAATATGCAAATATCTTCCCTCCAGACCCACAGAAGACAACTGTTTTCCCAGGATGAGTAGTACTCCTCACGACCAGTACACTGATTTTCATGCTTAAATCGGTGGAGCGCTCCTTTTAGGCCGTGTGAGACAACAGTCATATTGTTTACTACGACACTGCAAACTGGGGCCTCAAAGATGAACACTGATTATAAAAAATCTAATTCTCTGATAGTCTCAGCAAAGAGCAAGAAACGTTATGAGCTTTGAAAGTTTAACAGTGATGACTTCCTTTTGTATATTGTTCCCGCAGTGATGCCACCTAATGCATAAATGATCCTGAGCTATGGATTTTCTTTTACATAATTATACTGTGTGTACTTGTAACACACATATAAGCTATATTGTGGTTAGTTTCGTGTTTGGTGCTTACGCTGAGTGCAATGAGGATTGACAGCTGTACAGTTGTTTTTTTACAGTTGATGCTGTGGTTGGATGAGAGAGGAGGCTGTGACCCGGAAAGCATCACTATTCCCATCTGCTCACATTTTGTGTGTGTGTGTGTGTGTGTGTGTGTGTGTGGTGGAATGTATACCAACATCATGTGTGTTTTTTCCTCATAACCCACAAAATAAAATCCAAAAATCCAAATTATCATTATCTCTGAGTAAAAACCTTGTATCTGCTCCATGTCAGCATTAAATTACACTTGTTTTCAACTTTCAGTGAAGGACTTTTTGTTTATCTGATGGATTTGATTTTTTCATGATCCTAAAGTCTATATAATCCTGCGAATGATACTGAAACAGCAGGGCTGTGCTTGAAACATAGAGATACTTCTGTCCAATCTTATCGTCTTTAGAAAGGTTGGGCAATGATGTGAGTGTGTGGGTGTTTTGGTTGTGTAATGGGACATGAATAAAAAATGGCTGTCGATGTGTGTCTGAGCACTGATCCTTAAATTTATGAGGCATGCTGCTGCTGAAAATGAGCAAGAGAAAGTGTAAACATTTTATGTGCACAGTGGACATCTGCCATTCTGTAACTTTATAATGCTAAATGTCTTTAAACTCTTGCCAGCTGTAAAGACTGTAACACCCCCTGAACATATAGCTTTTGTTAACATTGCTTATGTTGAGCATGCAGATGCACACTTCTGGTCACACCCAGAGAAACATACTTGAAACTGTAAACCAGAGAAGGCAGCAAACGTTGCTTTTCAGCCTGGTGTTACGGTACTGTTTAAGTTGATATGGTGAACTTTTTAGTAAACAGTTGCCTATTCACACAACCAGCAGATACAGAGCAACAGACATCTGGTGAATATAAGTCCAATATTCACTGTAGGATCCATTTCATTAGTTTGATTATCGTTATTTGTTATTTCTGCAATTATATTTGTAGACACTAGGGGCACTAAGCACCAGACCAGACAGGATAAAGCATAAAGGTAGCAGGTGTGTTAATGTCAGGTGAAGCACCAGGAAGGGACGTGGTTTTCTACCAGAGCAAGAGAGAAGCTGCAGCATAAATCAATCCAAACATGACTCTTGCCGGGACAATGGACTTTATAATTACCGAGTACAACCCAACTGAACTGATGCATAAGTGGCCTTATGTTGTAAGTTTATTTTGAAAAAAAATATTTTTTGACAAACAGCCACTGCATTCACTCTTATTCAGCTCGGTTTTTGGTCTCTACCAACTCTTGAGAAAAATATCTGGCTTATTAGCTGATAAATGCTGCACTATGATCAGCTGTAAAACCAAAACAATGAGATAAAAGAAGCTATGAAGCCCTGTATATCTTAGATGAACTGCAGTTGGGTGATAATTATCTGTATTCTTCACCAGGTGCGACTTTTACATACAAACCCACTGTTAATATACAAATATTGCTTATAGGCACTTTAAAGATAGATGTGAGTATTTCTTTTTAATATAACTACTGGGGTAATTAGGGTGGTTCGTCCTTTAGTTTTGCAGCGATGAACAGAATAGCATCAACTATTGTTCCAAACAAAACTGAGCAGCTGTTAGTCTCCAAATTCAAAAGGATTACAGAATCATTATGTAAGAGGATATGAGAGCAGCATCACTTCTGTGTTCAGCAGCCGCCGAGCACCAGCAGTTCACTCTACGGCGACCATAATGACGACATTATGAAACTCAATGAAGTGTGTCTACCCAGCCAGACTCCCACCTGCGCTTGGCTTTTTACAGTAAACTCAGTTTAGCTGGTGCTGGAGCAGAAATCAATAGCCTCTCCTGCCTGCTTTGTGTCCACCGGCTCCACTGCGGCACAAGCAACGCTCATGACATTGACAGAGCTGAGAGGAGCACAGAGGCAACAAGGCCTTGTGTGCATGAAAGGGACTTGACAGTGCTGCGAGAGTTTCTTCTTTTTGTCAGGGTGTACAGCATATAGACCACAGAACAAAGTAAAGCCATTAGCAGTTAGACGTTCTGGTTCTCCGACTGCCAGCCAGACGGCCCTGACAGCTCCATTTAATCTAACAAATAACAGCCTGCTTACTGGGGCTTTTTTCTGACTAGATTTGTGCGTCTCTGAACGCATTCTGCCACAGCAGGGGAAAGGTTTTCTGATTTCTCTGTTTAGACATTTGCGATATCCAGTTTTCTATCTATCTATCTAAAGGAATGCTATAGTGGTTATAAGTCATCCTGCCTGTAACAAATTTGAGATATTTTACAGGACATAACAGGAGTGAATCCTTTGACCTGTTGGAGGCGCTAAAGGAAAAGTCAGACAATCACTAACAATTCATCCTCTGGGGATCATGAATGAATGCACGAAATTGCATAGTAATCCATCCAATAGTTGCTCAGATATTTAAGTCTGAACTCAAGTGATAGACCTGCATTGCCATCCTTTACCTGTTGAGGTAAAGGTTAGGCTGTTTTGTTTGTCAGTCTTTTCCTTTACAAGAAAAAAAAAATCTGTTATTCAGTCATTTGAACTCAGACCAACAGCTTCCCTGCCGCCTTCCTGCCCATTTCCTTCGTATGGGTCAGCGTGGGCCGAGTTTGGACGCTCTGCTGCAGATCTCTCGCTGCGTCTGGCACTGATGAGGTCATGGCTGTGTGGGACCATATGTTACATAAAAACTGTGTGAAAGTCCTAATCCCCAGCAAGGAAGTATGCACTGACTTTGCCAAAGGGCCCACCGCCTGTCAGTCAGTGAAGTAATGTCATGGGTGGAAACATCGTGTTGCTCAGTGTGACCAAGCAAAGGCCCAAGTCTTTTCTAAATATCTATCTATTTGATATATTATTTTTAGACATACTGTATATTACTTTAGATTAAAAAACTTTGATATACATTCTGTATGTGTAGGTATACATGAGATTATACTGAACTCCTGATGCATTTGTTCCCCACACCCAATAATCCTGTGTTCAGGGTCACGGATGTCATGCGGATGAGAGATTAATGTGGCCTACCTAGAATCACCTATAGTATTAAACGAACAATAGTGCGGAGGCTCACGTGGCTGGATTAACCTGTTCAGGGTCCCTGAGCAACGATTGGCAGTTGGGCCCCCATTTGTTTACTTGGGTTAACACAAAGAAGGACCAGGAAGTGACAGGCCCTGGCCAGTTTTACACTTTATTTTCTGCACAGATTATAACAGATAATTTAATATAACAAATTATAACAGAAATATGTGTTCATTGATTAGCTGTAGAAGTCCTGGTAGATGGACTTTTTTTTACCTTCAGACAGAACCAGGCTAACAGTTTCCCCCTGTTTCCAGTCTTTGTGCTAAGCTAAGCTAACCACCGGCTGGATGTATTTCAGAATCGGGTTTATTGCCATGTAGGTTTTCAAATACAAGGAATTTGCTGTGGTGTATTGGTGCGTACAAGTACGGACAAGTAGTGCAAAAGTCAACATAAGCATAAATATAAGTAGTATTAAAATACTAAAATACTAAATATGTGTGTATATATATAACATATATATTTACAGTATGTGTGCACTTACAACATCATTATTTGTTATTTAAAAAGAAAACTTTCACTGTAACTTGTCCCACTGTAAATAAGGAGACAGGGAGGATGATCCTTCACAATTTATTTAACTTTTCTTCCCTCAAAGTGTAGCCCTGAAGGGAAAACACAATTGAATATACTCTTGAATGTGGACTACACACATTGTATTTGTAGTCATGTGTAGTTATGCCATCATGTTTCCTTTTTCTGACCCACTCAACAATGCATCCACCTTCACAGCCTTCCAGACGTTTGGGAAATAAGTCAACTCTAGTGTTAGGATGACTTTTAATCCTCAAGAAGCCCAGGTGAGTAATGGAGCATCTTACTGTAATACAACAACTTTCCCCACCAGGTGCGTTTACCGTGAATCCTGTGTGGCTGTCGGTGGTGCTGAATGTGGCCCCAAAGGGCCCCAAACATACATTTTAAAAGCTTGGATGTCCAAAACGGGAGCTTTGGACCATTTAAACCCTTGTTCGTGGTGTAAAAACAGCAATAGTGTGTGAGCCTTGTGTGATCCTGAGCGGAGCTGGACGGAGGAGGAGGGGCGACAGGGAATCCCAGGAACGGGTTACAAATATCGCGTTGCTGCTGCCTCCCCGTCCACTCACCGGTCTCATAGGAGCTGAAGGCTGAGGAGCAACGAATGGATGAATGAAACAGCCAAACAGTTTCAACTTCATGTGTTTCTGAAAGAGGGGGGAGGGGGGGGAGGACCAGAGGGGCGAGGACGCGCGCTCCTCACCCACGGTGATGCTCACGGGACCGGACAGGCTCCTCCGCGGCGAACCAGCGCCGATGTCGGGCCGGCCGGGCAGCGCGGGGGTGAAGCGCGTCTCGGAGCAGCGCTGCTCAACTAAGGTGCAGTAGTGTGTGAAATAATCGACCTGGCTGTTTTTAACCCCGCGCCGAGCTCTGAACGCGTCGTCCTTTTGTCACCAAATATGGGAAGAAGCGCACGTCTCTCCCGGAGCCCGCCGCGGGACACCCGGAGACCCCGGGCTCAGAGGCGGCTCGGCTGAGCCTGCGCGGACGTCGTGTTTGCGGGGGATTTGTTTTCAGGCCTCGGGTCGCTCGGCTGGACGGCGTCAAAGCGCACAAACCTCTGGCAACGTGTCAGGGATGCTCCGAGGCGGAGCGCGGACCGCGGAGACGGCGGCATGACCGGCGGCACCGAGACACGGGACCCGGGGCAGACGCGGGGCTGACGGAACCGGCGTCCTTGCTTCTTTAGAGACATTTTTATTTTAACCGGACGGAATGTGGCCGCTTGGCATTTGTGTGTTTTCTGGGGCCCCTTCGACGTGACACCGGACTCCCTCAGTGTGTGTGTGTGTGTGTGTGTGTGTGTGTGTGGATGCCGCAGCCCTGCTGGGTCAAAACACAGATTAGTCCGGGGTCAGGAGATTGTTTCAGAAAGGGGAAATCCCCGCCAGGAACCCCACGGCTCGTCATTACGCCATGGATGACTCGGGGATAATACGGCGCCGGAGGCTGCAGGTGAGCTGGTTTCCTCCCGGTTTCATCCTCTGATGTGTCTCTTACTCCACTGAAACATCTGTCCCATTGTTTCCAGGTCCAGGCCACACAGTCAGACAGCATCTCAGTACACCGAGCTCTTTTCTTTTGTTAATTGTAAAGACAGGTTACTGTGATTTTCTGTTTTACAGCTTCAACACAAATCCTTAAGATACGTGTAACCTATCAAAGAACCTACAGGCCTCAGTATATATCATGACAATATTTCCATTCTTAAGATTTTACCTCATAGTATGGCCTACATCATCATCATCATCATCATCATGGTATTTATTAGCTCTTATAAGCTACTGCCACTTATAATTCATCTGCTGATTATTTCCTCACATATGCAATTAGTCCTTTGGTCTGTCAAACATCAGAAAATAGTGGAAAAGGTGATAAAAAGCTTTTTCTTTGTTCCACCAACAGCCCAAATCCAAACATATTCAGAGTAGAATAAGATTGGGAAAAGTGTCAAGTCCTCAAACTGGAGAAGCTGGAAGCAGCAAATGTTTGGCATTTTTCTGCTTGTAAATTGACTCAATGGTTAATTGATTATAAAAATATTTTTTTCTTTCTGACTAATAGATTAATTGAGCCAATTCTTTCAGCTCTAAATGCAGTTTCAGTGTCAGAGAATAAAACAGTCTGTAAAAACATGTCCCATAAAGCAAATTTTAGGATATATTTTTTAATTTAATTTAGCTCATGACGACTGCATCGTCTCTTTGACAAAATGTTGGTAATGAATCACCACTCATGCATACTGATATGACGTGTTCAAATGACTGTGTTCATCCATAATGAAGCAGCCTGCTTAACCACGGGTCATACACCCCCCTCCATCTTTGTGTGATTCAGTCAAGTGAACTGAGCAGAGATGAGCAGCCTGCAGGCCGGGTGGAGATGCAGCCTCCTGCAGTGTGTGTGTGTGTGTGTGTGTGTGTGTGCAGTTTGTCTTTTAACATGGTGGATATATCGCTAAAAAAACAAAAAGAAGAATTGTCAGTGAGGGCTCTGAACTGCACTATCTGAGCTGCTCAGAGGCAAATTGACCCCTATTACTGTGAAAAAAGAGGGAGAGGGTATAAAGGAATCAAGGGAGGATTAGTAGTGAGGTGTGTTGATGGTTTCATGTCTCATCGTTCCTACTGCTCAGCTCGCCGCTCTGCTGCTGTGATGTATGGCAGAAGCTGCATGGGAATTAATCATTATAGAGTCAGACTCACAAAGTCACTGGCATGTTATAGTTATAGGCAGCTGAATGATGTGGTGTGTGCAGACTTAGAGGTTAAATGATGTGTGCATTTATCCTATCTACATTATATGTCCATATCATTGTAGATGTGTGTGTCTGTGTGTCTGTGTGTGTGTGTGTAGAAGAGTGTGTTGACGTGTGATTGGCTCTGCGTGTCCCATTCAACTGCCTTGTCACTCCCCTGGGTCTCATCATCCCAACCGTCACCCTCTCTCTCTTCCTCTCTTTTTGACACACACAGACACACAATCATTCCCTCAGCACCATATGGTGACACACCCTACTTCCCTGCAGTTGGGGTCAGGGGTCACACCCATGATGCATTGCTTCAACATGATTAACATGAAAAGAACATCTCTGTGCCTGCTGCACTCTGTGACACTGCATTTGGCTTGCTGGCACACTTAAATGTGCTATTTTGCACACAGTACAAAGCAGATATTTAGAAATAATAAAAATTTCTAAGGTTTTTTTCTTTGTTTGTTTTATGTGTCATATCTATGAAAAGATGAGCTGAAATGTGAATCACCCCCAGCTTTTGTGTAAGGAAATATAAATGTAATCATAATGCAGCTATTGTGCAATGTGCACAAAAGTAAAGAGCACCAGAACATCTAGTATTCATAACATCTCGTCCCCACCCATCAGCCCCTCTGCCTTTTCCATCTGTCAAACCCAGATCGGTTAGTCAGTCACTGCTGCAGATGATGACCGGCCCGGTCACTCTCTCTTGGCAGCAGGACACTCCTTGATTGATCCCCGTTGTTTGTCTCCCGGCCTACTCCCCACCATTTTTCTTTTGCAGTGTGTCCACAAACTGATTGAACTGGTCGGCTCATCCTGACAGAGCAGCAATGTGCTTTATAGGCGTGCAGCGCAGATAATGCCATTTCATTATTACACAGGCTTTTTTTTTTTATTCCTGTAGTGCAGGCAAGATGACTTGAAGGACAAAACAGCAAAGGACCTTTTATAGGTTTGTGTGTACCAGGACACAGTTTACTGCCTGCATGGAAATGTTTACCCCTCGGCTTTTGACTGGCTGACTGAATGGATGGATAGATGGGTGGAGCGATGGTGGGTCGACGAGATAAAACAAATCACATTATCATCATTTTTCACGGTTAAACTAACATCTGTCCACTGGCTCACGAAAACAAAAGAGACATTTTTGCTTTCAAATTATATAGATTAGATTTATGAAAATAAATTGAATTTCAACATCTTTTTCATCCCTGCACATTCTTGCCTTTGGTTAAGTGAATTAACGAGTGATGCATCGAAAAACAGTGACTCAAAATATGAGGCAACCATAACAACAGGCCCATTCACACATAGTACATACACATACACTATTAAAGTGCTACAGTTGAACCATAAATGAGGTTGTTTGTTGTCAAAGTGAACATGCTTTGACAGAAATAGGCCATTTGTAGGTTAGATGCTAAGACACTCAACATTAATCTGTATCTGTAAGCACTAAAACAAAACGCTCATACATTAACCATCAACGTTACAAGACAGTGGCACAATCACCCCACAGTGAGAGCATTTGGACATTCATATACATTTGCATAGTGTTTCTTATGAACACATATACACATCATTCTGTACGCTCCTGTCAGTGTGATAGCCTGGGACTAAAGGGGATCAGACAATCGTTTATAAGCTCAAACCTCAGCTCACTCCCCCAGAGGACGCGAGCTAAACCTGGATAAAAAGAGCAGCCGTTTCCTGTCAGAGGAAGGAGCACATATAGTGTGGAATTGTGCTGCTTTCTAATCTGTGATCGGTGGGCATGTCATGTTTGTGACAGAGCCTCCCATCTGTTGTCAGTCACCCTCCGCCACCGCCAGACTTCATTAGTGGGACTCAGAGAGCATTCAGCTCCAAACACGGCTACACACCACGGTGTTTTTTTAAAAATGTTTTTACATGCTGTGACGTGGGGGAATGCAGCCATAAGCCAGGGAATAAGCGTGGCATTCTGACACACTAATTATACCACAGGAGAAATAAGTCGCAGAGAATTTAGGCGTCAGAATATGGATCCTCCTGGATAATATTTCCTTAATGATATATTGTCTGCTTTAGACTTGCTGAGACTGTGAGTCACAGAAGCAGATTTAGAAGTGGACTGGTGTGTTGATTTCCTGGTACAATAAACCACAGACAAAGTCTAGATTGGAACTGGGAAATGAGTTTTCTCTCTCTGACCTTTTTACAAATTAAAGTGGAATTAAGGATTATGAGGGGAAATTAAAGCAGATACTGTGTGACACTGATTCTTATGAATTATAATATGTAAGTGAGGGTGACAGAAGAATGCTTTAATGGAATTTCTACTGGGTTAATAAAGGCCATGTCACTTGAGGATTTAATTATTGAGCACCACAGCACAAGACTATAATCTACAATCCTGTAGATTCATGGCACAGTTAAGACTCTCAGTTACAATTCTGCATTTGCAGCTACTTTTTCTAGTTCACTGTGTGCAACCTTGAACCAGGGGAAGATGTCAAGTGAGGAATTGACGATGGATCAAGCATATTCATGGTGCCTATTTATTATTTCTGGCACCAGTAGAGACGGCTGCACTTGGTTTAATGTGCCAACCGGTTCTTTGTATTGTCTAGACATGCCTGGACATTAAAGAGCCCCTCAGAGGGACATCAGACAGACAGCGAGCAGATGTTCACAGGTCTGGAATCAGATACAAAATAAGTATAGCAATCTGCTCTGCTGCTCTTACAGGTTTAAATGCATTTTGATGTTCTTTGTGTACCAAATGGACTAGCCCAGCATTTCCTGCGGACAAAATTCATGCCCAGGTACTCTTTATACATGGAGTTATGTTAATGTATACACTGCCCAGGGCCATAGCAACCACTGAAGGGAGTTTGAGCAACATGGGGGTGTTCTACAGTTAGCCATAGCTGCTGTGTGAGGCCGTAGAGCAGAGCAGGGCTTTGAGTTAAGCAGCTATAAAGATAATTATTTCTAAAATCCTGCCTACATCCCTGACACTGCCCCCATGTACAGATTAGTACAGTGGACTGTATCGCTGCTCTGCAACCGCACCGACTGTCAGGTCTAGTCAGGGCTTGTTTGTATAGTTAACCCTCCTCATTATTGAGAAGCCTTTCTTGATGCGTCTTGCTCTTGCGAGCCATCTTCTCCTCGGCTCTGACGGCTCAGGGTCAATTAGCCTGATCAATGAAGGACAAAGTGAAGAGGGATCGATAGGTTTAATATTCAGTTGTCCTTGCAAAGAGGGATTTGTCTCTGTTAATACGTAAACCCTCGGGACATGCAGTCGAACAGCCGTGTAACCTGTGACCGGCTTATGATCCCGAGATGAGGAGAAGGTGAGATTATTGTTTTCTACTCTTTTTGTCGGGTGAGTGTTTTCCCTCTCTGTTTGGTATACTGTGGTGCCTCACTACTCAGCCTTCTCCTCTGGAGGTAATTGTTATCCGTGACATAGCCTAATGGATGGTGACTGACAACATGAAGAAAAAAAAACCCTCCACTGAGTTGGAGGTTTGTCCTTGTAACACAGAGCTTTCAGGCAGCCACAGCATAATACATATTTTGTGCTTCACAGGAGATCAGTAGCAGCAGGTCCACACACAGTCACACACACACACACACACAATCTTTATCTGAAGGTTAACCTAATAATTGCATTGACTGCGGTTGGAAGGCGGTCGATGCGATGCTAACAGCACCTTAACAATATTACCCTGCGTGTGACAGGAGAAGGTGTGAGGCGGCTAATGCATTAATTGCATCTGCTACTATACACTGTAATGGCTCACATCTGAGACGTTCATTTACACACAGACACACATGAAACTGAAGGCCAGAATACTCAGGCTCAAGGGTAAGGCTGTGGGCATGCAAGCATGATCTCTCTCTCCCCCTTTATCGCTCTCTCACCCCCTCTACTCCACCCTTGTTTACAACCTCTGTACCCTCCCTCTCTCTATCTCAGTGTGCAGGGTTTTGTAAAGAGCCAGGCTGTGCTGGCATGAGATCTGGCTCGACTCACACTGTTTTCATTCGGTGCAGTGAGTGTCTGCTGCTGCCTCAGCCCAATGTACTCCGTCCATCTGGACTCAGGAGATGGGAGGATAGAAAGGGAGGATAAAAGGAGAGGGAGAGGGGTTCTGGCTCAAAGCAGTGGCAGAAATAAACAGACTGACTGGTTTGAAAACAAACACAGATGCAAACACACAATATACATATTTGCTTAGTTAACCAGGATAAGCTCAAGTCACATTTATTACCTTGTTAGCCCGGGTTACCGATCTGGCAGCTTCTCCAGGGCCTCCACAAGCACCGGGTTCCCACCCCCCAGTTACCATTGCCACGCCCGTCAAGTTTTCCGTTCTCACATGTAGTTTATAATGCTAATGGTTGCAGATTTGTGGCAAAAGTCTTTTTCAAGCTTTTAACATTTTAAAACATTGGGTCCTTGATTTCAGAGATTTTATTTGTCACGTGCATAATTCTACATGTACAACAGCAGTAAAATGGGGGTTGCAACAGTTACGACAACCGTGCAAATAGCAAACGCAAGTAACAGGAAATCAATGGTGTAAAAATATATAAGCTATATATAGAGAAAAATATGACATAAGTATCATAGAAACTATATGTATATAATAGTGTCAAAGGTAAAATAAGCAAGAAATAGATAAAAAAGGTGCAAAGGATGCAGAGTGCAAATTCAGTACAGGAATGTTTGTAGTGTGGGGTTTAAGTGTTTATGGTCCGTATGGCCTGAGGGAAGAAGCTCCTTCTCAGAGATGATTGGAGATGCTTGCCACTGAAACAGTATGTGGTTGAGGTGGTGAATGTCCTTAATGATCAATAGTTTGCCCTTAACTTGCACCGCCTGCTACAGATGTCCTGCAGGCAGGGCAGTGGTGACCTGATGATGGTTTTGGTGCATCGGACCACCCTGTGGACGGCTTTCTTGTCCTGAGTGCTGCAGTTGCCAAACCAGGCAGTGATAAGAGCACCGACCCTGTTGTGGTGGTGAAGAAGAATTTCTGCAGCTCTGTGGAGATCTTGAACTTCCTCAGCCGCCTGAGATGATTCTTCAACACTGTGGACTGTGCTCACTTTCTTTACCAGAGTCCCGTTGATCCTGAGTGGTGTGTAGTGGATCCTTCTTCTTCTCTCTTCTAAAGTCCACCACAATGTCTTTGGTCTTGGAGACATTCAGGTCCAAGTTGTCGTCCTAACACATGATGTCAGAGCTGTGTGTGGATATGCAGTTGTAGGTGTAAAGGGAGTAGAGCAGCGGACTCAGGACACAGCCAGGGGGGCCACAGATATTAAGAGCTCAGGAACTGGAGGTGCAGCTCCTGAACCTTCATCACCCGCAGTCTGTCAGTCAGTAAGCTCTGAATCCAGGAGCATAGTGAGGAGCTTAACCCCAGGCCCCTGAGCTTGGTGATCAATCTGAGGGGAACTATAGTGTTGAACGCCAAGCTATAAAACATTTAACAATTACTCTTCATTCTGATTCCCCTCCTCCCTGGGAAATGGCGTCATAAGTACTCCGATTGGGGCAAGAGGCGAACTGAAGAGGGTCTAACAAGCCGGTCAGAGATGAGCAGACGAATGAGTGTTTAATGAGTCTCTCAAAGCACTTTATCACCACTGAGACCTGTGCTACAGGGCTGTAGATATTTAAGCAGGCCGGGTTGGGCTTCTTGGGTACAGGGGTAATGATGGACATTTTGATGAGGGCATGAGGGGACGACAGAATGGGCCAAAAACAGGTTGAAAATGGTTAATTTTTCAGCATTGTTCTTGTTTTGCAGTGTGGACAACTGACATGATGAGGGCCTTAAGGAGGATCTCCTAAATCAATTTGTGTTTAGTCAAAACACACAGCAAACCCGGGGCCTTGTAATATTTTAGCATAGGAATACATATTAAACAAAAAGTTGGGGGTTAATCTGGGCACAGCATAATCCATCCATCGATTCACACCATATGATACTTTTAACAATAAATCCAACTAAAATAAAGAATTTATACTTGTTAAAACTGTAATTTTAACAATAACACAATTTACCAGTAATCAGAAATAAACCTCCCAACCATTCAAACAACAACAGGTTTTTCAACAATACTGGCCTTTCACTAAGTGAGATCATGTTTTTAGCATTCAGGACATCTGTTGTTTTTTGTTTGAATCCCAACATCGTGTTTTGAAAACAGTTATGATCGAATAAATGTTTTCTTTATTGCTCGTGTTAGAATTTTTCTGTACCTGATCTCTCTTTTGTTTTCTTTTCCTTTGTCTTTCTTCCAGAAGGATTTGCCACTGCCTCGCAAGAACAGCAGGTGAGTGTTACCTTCGTTCATCCTTCCCTCTCTCCCTCCTTCTCCCTCCCCCTGTCTTTTATTTCCCCCCCGGGGAGAGACCAGGTCCCTCCATGAAGAAAAACAATCACACCAGCAGAAGCTGCCGAGCATGATTTGCACGTTGTGTTTTGAAAGCTCTGAGGATGCTTGAGTGCTGCTTGTGGTGTAGAGTGTCTAGTCCTTGTGTGAATGAGGAGAAGCTTGGCTGGAAGGATGCTGGGAGTCTGTCGGAGTCTGATTAGGGCCAGCTGGGAGCTCTGGAGGCTGTCCATGGTGCTGAAAGCCATTCTGTCTTTTCCAGGCGCTTAGTTACTGGTGGTTATTGGTTATCTCCCATATTCCTTGGTTATTAATCTGTTTTTATCCCACTCTCATTTCCACATGTCGGCTTTTCAGCTCCGCTCTACCTATCCCTCTTTTCTAAATCCTCTCGCTTGCTCTTCTTTCTGTCTCCCTCCTACACAGTCAGTTTGTCTGGTTGTTAGTTTATGAGTACATTAGCAATCAGCTTTAGGCAACCCACGAGCAACAGAAGTATAGAGAATAAATTACAAAACCAGACACATAGTGATTGAAATACAATTAAGACAGTAAATCACACACACATTCAGTAAAATATGCAGCACAGTTAAAATGCCCACAGCAAAACAAAATAAGCTAAAGTTGGTTCTGTTCATATATTTAAAAAACAACAAAGAGCAAAATAACACTGAAGAAATTTCACCTGATACAGAGACACATTTCAGAGGGAAATATTGTACTTTATTTTACAGCCATGTCTTTTAATTTATCGTTTCAATTTTCTAGCCCACAAGATTATTATTTTGGTTGAGTCTCATGGCTCTCATCAGAGTGGTTTCCAGTTGCCACAGGCAGCTACAGTCAGTAAAAAAACACTCGAAAAACCCACAGTACACTACGTACTCAGCACCAAATTGCAGACAGACAAAGTTAGAGACTACCTGACGAACTTTTAGCAGCTAACAAGCCAAATATTTCCCTCAGGAGTGGTGGAGACCAAAAACAGTGCAAAAAAAGAGTGAATATTGGACTTTCATTCATAACGTGGACACAAACACGACTAATGTTGCTCTGTGTTTGCTGGATGTGTAAATAGGCAACAGGTTGCAGGTTTAAGTAAGATGTATAAAGTGTTTATTAGTGAACTTTAGAAGCTCGCTGTTTCCCTCTTTTCCCCTTGTCTTTATGCTAAGCTAAGCTAACACTCTACTGGCAGTGGCTTCATATTTAGTGCACAGACATGAGAGTGGTGTCAGTCTTCTCAGCTTTCAACATTATTTCCTTAAATGTCCAACTCTTTTCTTTAAGTAAAATATCTGAAGAATTCTTTCATCACTGCTTGATGTATAAATTATTATGAAGAGAGTATTAAATAAGACGAATAGCGTGTTAAAAAGGCTCCCCACTGGGAAAGAGTAAATCTGTGTGTGTGGGTGTGGGTGTCACAGCCCACTACCTCTGTCTCCACCCTCTCGTCTTGTCCCCATTTCCCTGCCCTATCCATCTTCTCTACGCTGCCCCCTCATCCCGAGTCATCACGGGTAATCACACATGAAATGAAGCCGCGGACCAACTCCTGTTTGTGTACCGGCCGTGTTCTCCTATCCATCTCACTGTTGTCTTTCACTTTCCACCAATACGTCCCATTTTTTACCATCATGCCCGTCTCTCTTGAGACAACTTCCATTTGGATTCAGTCCGTCTCCTTCGCATCACATCCCGTCTCACTATAGGACGCTATCAGCCCCGCCATCCATTATAGATGAGCTCTGTGGAGCTGGCTTCACATTCAATCTGCCTACTGCATCCATTCATGGGTAAACACGGCCATTCAGAGTGTGTGCACATGTGTGTTGTCATCAGTTATTTTTATTTTATTTTTTTGTATGTTTGATTCCATTCAACATCTGTTATGTAACAGTCTGCGTGACCTTGCCCCTTAGTCATTTCTTCACTCTGTGGAGATGAGTTAACCTCCCTTTACTCTCTGCTTCATTCATACATTCATGGTGTCCATAGCCTGCAGTAAAAGCTTTTAACTCCCCACCAGGTGATTTCAGGGCTCAGACACTGAGAGCACAGAATAAAAAGGAAAACACAACCACAAATAAGTCAAAATTACACTGCGTACCACAAGACCTTAGCTTTGAGAAAATGACCCACAATCCCCTGCCGCCTTTGGTTTTTCTTTACTCTTTAAAATACAGACCCTCCCTCCCTCCCTCCCTTCCTCCCTCCCTCCCTCCCTCCCTGCCTCTCCCTTCTCTCTCTCGCTTCCCTTTGGGTCTTGGCCACACTTGCCCAGACACACAGACACCAGCGCACATCCAAAGGTTATAGGAGCTGCAGTATGCGTTGCATTGCGATGACATTTTCCCAGAGACCTGCTCGCACCTTCTGACTGCTCTCCCTCAACCGCTCAGCTGTCGCTCAGAGCTACGCCTAGATACCAAACCGGCAACATGTTCCGACGCACTAAAAGGTACAACAAGAGACGTCGAGTAGTGATGATTTGGTTTTTTTGTCTGATGTGAGGTGTGGTAGCACTGGCTTTCTGTTATGTTAATTTAGCCTCTCTGATGCGCAGTCCTTTCTCTGTGGGAGTGTACAGTGTCTGCAGTATACATTACAAAGAGGCTCATATTGACAGTGAGACTACTGTGTAAAGTCACTGTTTGGAGTCTGCCTGTATGTCTAACTTGGTTTTAGATGTCTGCTCTGTTCTGCTGAGTGTGTATGATGAGAGTCTTAGTGATTTGTAGAATTTTACAGGGTACTGTTACTGTCACACTGAATGTCTGGCAGCTTGTATGTATGTTTAAAAAGTTCCCAGCAAAGGATGCAATGTGAAAACCTGTTTTCTAAAGTTTTATGATATGCAATAATAGTATATGCATGCAAATCAATGTAATTTTAAAGCAACTGAACTGAACAATATATGTTTCAAGGGAGTCCTTAAAACCCACACAGAGAGTTACCTGATCACTTTTAAGCCATGATAGCAGCATGGCTCTATAGACAACAATTAACTATTTGATGGATTGCCATGATATTTTGTACAGACATTCACGGTATTTCTTGTTGTGAGGGACAACTTTCATCTATGGCATACAATTCAGTTTATAGACACATCTTCATACATTTAATTTTGACACCAAAATGATGAAAATAAAATAAAATATCTGTAAATATGTCCAAGAAATAAGCCGAGCAACACATGGATGTTTGAAAATGAAGGTTTGTCAGTACCTTGAGATTGCCAGTTTATTTACCACTATGTATTTGGTCCTGGGAATGGTTTTGTTGACCTGATGTGAATGAAAGATTAAGTTATCGAAAAGGTTCATCAGTGACTCATCATAGTGGCATTTCCAGCAGACCTGCAGGTGGACTGATTCACCGTCTGTAGTGATCAATCGATTACATGAGCTGAAGATGAGTCAGACAGAACAACACATTTTAGATGGATACTTCTGGAATCTGACTCACTGATAGTGAGAGACGTATATCTGGAGTTGGATGACTGCCAGGGTTTTGTGTGAGACCGTGAATCCTGAACAGTTGTAGTTGCAACTGCATTTTGATTTTACTGTGAGTAAAAGTCAAGCTATTGCATTCCTTAAATAAAATGAGCACCTTTCTTTGTGCTTATAATTGATTATTTTAATCACTCTGATTTGAACAGCCTGAAGATTTGAGCTGACATTCAAGCACCGGGGGGTTTCCTCTTCGGTGGCGGTAGTAGTGGATGTCGTGCTGAGTCTCTCAGAGTGACTTCATTCTCCCCTGCTGATCGGGGATTAAACTGGCTTCTATTACAGCAGAGACTCTCACACCTGAGCCCAGACACACAGGCAGACAGATGGAAATAACGCAACCCTCCTACAGTGGGGCTCCAACCCGGGAGGAATCATTTTGAAAATCCTGCAGTGTGAATGGGTTCAGTGTATGGGCGGAGTGAGCTGAAGCTCCTGAAATGACCACTGAAAAAAGCTGAAAAAAGTTAAAATACCAAAGTCACAGCTATGGAAGAACGACGTACAAGGGAATGCGTGATGGAGAAAATGAAAGTGAAGGAAGTGGAAAAAGAGGTGAAAGGAGGAGAGACTGAGATAGAGCGCAGGGCCCTGGGGTGATATCTATGTCTGCTCTTCCATTAGGGACCAGCTCACTAAGGTTACGTGAGCATGCAAGACACGCATACTAGCTCTGCCTCGCTCTCCCTCCCTCACTATTCATTTCTTTGGTCTCTGTCTTTTCTTTCTTTTCATTTATTCTTTCTGTATTTTTCTGCACGTCAACTTAGGAAACGAGGTTGTGTTCATGAGCATACTAGTTTCTTCACTAAGTGACCATTAGATAAGCCGCTGCCCCGAGCAGCGATTGTCCAATCATAGCTCTGCAACCGTAACTAGGCACGGCAGGCCTGTCAAGCTTGGGATTTCTCAAACATGTGGAATCCAGCTGTGAATCCAGCTGTAGTAAGCGAGATACTCTGCATTTAAAGAGTCTAGAGGGTTTCCAAATCCAAAAGCACAAGAACACAGGTGTAAAGATGTGATAAGACTGTGTGTTGGTCTGCCCACTGTGAAGGAGCCCGGCCTGGATGCTACCAGAGTTTAGGGTGACATAAGCAGCTCTGTCCTGCTGGGTTAGGGGACGTTTACTCCACCAACCACAGCCAAAATTCGCCTGGTTCACTTGTAATGTAAAAAGTTAAATTGTTTAAAATGATGTCAATAAGTAAACTAAGCAGCCATGGGGTTATGTTACAACGAAATAACAGTCTGACCTTCCATTTTTCCTCATCATACATACAATACTAGGACGAATAGCTCTACACTGTGATACAAGAACAATGCTGTTTCTTTATATACATCTCTGCTACTCCTGAGGATGCTGACTTCTTCCCCTGGGACGTGAAGCTTTAGCCTCAGTTGTATGTAGCCAAGTGCATATTTAGCCTTTCTGTAAAACCCCTTTTAGAGGCAGAGACCCGTTGTTTTAAAAATTACAAAGAATTTCGAGTAAACCTGCCACCATTGTTAACTGTATTAAGTGCAGTGTGTGAATGGAAAGCTTGCCAGGTGCAGTAACAGTAGGCCTAACTGAGAGGAGAGGAGATTAACAAACTATCTGTTGGTTGGATGCTGAATGAAAGTGGGGAGTGACTTAGATAGAAATAAATATTTTGTGTGTGTTTCCCTCAGGTGCTTTGGCTCAGGTGCACTGTGCTGCGGGGCAGACAGCTCCAACAAACAAAATCACACTCCCAGTTCTGTCGTATCATGCGTCCTCTGCTCATAAACACCCCTCCTCTGTAGCTAAATAAGGCATTTCACTTCGCTTGGCCAGCTATGTGCACACCAAAGGAGGTCAGTGGGAGGCCGAGACACCTGAGTCAGACAGCAGAGTCTCTACTTCAGAGTGCTGCAGCTTCCCCCAAGAGGAGCGCAGGGTTCAGTACTCACAGGCTCCTGCAGAAGATGCTACATCCTGCCTTCACCAAAGGGCCCTGTCTTTCCTGTCTTATTCTCTTTGATCCCCCTTCTCCTCCACTGTCTCCCTCTCAACACTTTTGAGGACACTGGCTTCCCTAACAAGACTAAATTTACTAGTGTTTGATAGATATTGCTACTGTCAGCTGCTGTGTAGTTCCCCAGACTGAGACAGAGGATTTGAGCCCATTACAGAAGAAAAAAAAAGAAAATAGGGGCTATGAGTTGTTTCAGGGACGTTTGGGACTCCAAAGAGCCGTGGAACCTCGAGAGAAAATAGGTGAAAGAGAGGGTCATTGTTTGACTTTTCTCCCCGGCCATTGTGCATTAGGCCCGGCGATGATTTTGACATTTAACACAATGCTGGATGCAGTCGAGTGGAGATGTGATGGAGCTGAGTGAGGACAGTGTTGTGCCTCAGGCCCTCACCATGACCATTTTAGCTTCTGTCCTTGTCTTTTACTGGTGCTCATGTGACCTGATGATCTACTCACTTAAAGAGACTTAGAGAGAAAATGGATCGATAGGATTCTGACTTTTTGGCTGCGACATGCCTCAAGTGCATGTTTAAGACTCTTTTACAAGAGTCTACTTTTAAAGCCAGTCACCCGAAGTCTTAGTTGCACTATAAAATTGGACTTTTCTCACATATATATTTACATTCTGGGAACATCTCCAAGATATTCTGATATCTGCTAATACATTTCCTCTGTATGTGCAGACATTGCACATTTTTATAACTGCACACAAATATGTTGTTCTTTCCCTTTCAGTACCCTCATACATACAGTATGTTCTTTTGTCAGAACCTGTCATCTGGTCCAGTTGTTTGTTTGTATGCCATGTTGGGTTTTTTTTCAATCTTTTTAACTCTATTGTTATTGTTTTTGTGGTTTATTGTTTGCTTCCCTGTGAGTGATTCTCCCCTTCTACTGCTGCTACTTTTACTCTTAAAAACAACACCTATTGATCTTGTTTCCTATCTAATATTGTGGTTCTTTCTTTAATTTTTTTCCATGATTTTCATTTCAGTGCTACTGATTTTTGTTGGGGGGTAGAAACCTGTGACGTTTCCTTGACCTGATGCCAGTCGATTTGTGCGACATCCCCCCCTCCCGTCTGTCCCTCTCGCTCCCTCCTCCCTCGAACAGTGAACTTGAGTGACATCTATATTGAGCAGTATTTCTCCTCCTCCTCCTCTCCTTTGCTGCGGTCCCTTGTCGGCGTTATCAGAAGCCTCCGTGCCGCACGCTGCATAGCAACAAGCCGTCATGTGACCATGGCTCCCTCCTCTCCCGTTCCCTCCAGGGTTGTAGACGCCAACTAAATTTCCTCTGGTTTTTGTTCCTGGAATAATGTGCTCCAGTCCTTTTGTGCTCTTATGAAAGTTTCCTACAGATATGTGCACAGCAAAAGAAAGAGAGGGCTGATGCACGCTTCATGAGTGTAGATTTTTACCAAGAAAATAAGCTGAATATCTGATATTTTTTGTTCCTGTATCACTTTCTCCTCCTTTCCCCCCTTCATTCCCTGCTGTAGATGTAAACACACCAGTCTTTCCTCCCTCTCTGCCTCTCTCTTTGAAGTGCTCTCGCTTTCGGCCTCACTTTCTCTTTCTTATCTGTCTCTGTGTTTGCTCCAATCCTTCCCTCCTCTGTGTCTTTAGAACGGCTTCTATTTCACTTTGTGTATCACGGCTACATTTGTGTAGTTTCATATGAAAGGGCGGTGTGGTTTGATCAATATTAATGGTCCTCCTGCTGTTAAGTGGAGGGAGGAGTATGAACATGCAGAGGATGAAGGCTCCTGTTTGTCTGGCTTTGTTAGAGCCATGCTCTTCCCCCCTTGTGTCATTTGCTCAAGCTTACAGTGAAAAATATTCCCCCATGTGATCTGTGTATGCATTCTGTCGTGTTTGTGCAGTGTGAATATACATATGTGTGTGTGTGAGTGTGATGATGAACAAAAAGTGGGTCATGTTTACCTTGCGCCTGTGTGGGTGAGGAGCATCACTGAAAGTGCTTTCAACCTGCATCTCTAATTCTTGTTTTTTTAATTTTTTCCCCTCGTTTTTGTTCTGCTGAATGTGCAATCACCCAATTTCCCTAAACATTTACTTTCCTTCATCTCGCCTTTTTATGCCACGATCGTACCAGCTAACACCCCTATCTCCCTGCACATCTCCCTCCTCATCCTCCACACCTGCCTTCCTCTCTCTGGCCCTCGGCAACAGCCAGTACAACCCAGATTTACTGAGTGCATCCCCCCCTCTCTTGATCTTAAATGACCATCGAGCAAGAAAACAGGCCCCGGGCATGTCTCTTAAATTTGCACTCTGCATCAGCGGCTGCATACTTGCTGGACGTGTAAAGTAAATACACGCCATGTTAGCGTCTACATGTTTACACGTAGCACAGAATACCGACAGCGTTTTACTCTCAAGCTGTTCGGGGGAAATTCAAGGCCAAGCGCTGTCTGTTTTGGTGTGTTTACAGCCAGTCTCCATTGATTTCCTGCGGCACTGAGAATCCATTAACCAAGAATAGTCCTGCTGCTCGGTTTGACTTTGTTTTAGTCTCTCTCTGTCTTTTTCTTTACCCTGAAGACGCAGCTACTGAAGTAATGAAAGCCAGTGAAGCCACGTTGAACCTTACACACTGACACACACACATAAACCCACCGAGATGATTGGTGGCTCTGGGATCAGCTGTAGGGCAGTGAGTGTGTTACAGTGAGATGATTGTGCTTCAGAGAAAAAGGTTTAGGGTTATAGAACAACGTCAGGATATAATTGATCCAGTTGGGAAAGTGTGAAATGGCGCAATAGCAGTTATCGGACCTGCATGTTAAGTCCAGCCTATTGACATATGTGATCAATATCCATAAGGTCAGTTATAGATCTGATTGACCAGGACATCCTGTGTGCGGTTAAAATAATGAAAACAGATATATGAGATGGTTTTGGCTCTGTTTTGTAATATTTTAGCTGTCAATATATCTCTTGATGGAACAGGTGCTCTATTTTTTTATTTTCTCTGGTCATTTAAAAAACTCCACAATACAGTAAGGCTGTTAACGAATATAAATACATTATTGTACATTTTATTCAGCTATGAACTCTATACAGTGATGGAACGATCTCCAATGTCGATAAATGTCCACAAATCTGTTTAGTCACAGATGTTCCTTATAACTTCAGGTTTTGTCTCATAATCATCAGACTTTTGTGATTGATGTCCATGCTGTAGGCTAGAGGCTATAAACATTGTGTAGTAGATGGCATCAAGTTCACTACTGAGATATTCAGCATGTATGAGTTTTCACCAGTTTGTTTGCTTGACTGATGTTGCACAGGTGTCATTTTTACTCCATGTTCTGATTTTACTCCGTGATCCGGCACCTCGCACCCCTTGACAGCAGAGGGAAACTGATGAACAGATTAAGGGACCGTCTCTCAACAGATATTTGCAGATTTTTGTCAATAGCTTTTTAATTTGTTTTCATACATGCTTCACACCAACTTAATTTTTATGTGGACCTCCTATTATGGCTTTTTTTCTTTTTTTACATTTAAAAAGCTTTATAATTTTTTAATTGTACAACATTTAGATCTACTTTATATTCATCTACACCTCCTACCTTTTTTATACACAACCATCCAATTTTTAAAGAAAAAATCATGCAATATGGCCCAATGCAAAACTGACTTCTATTTTTCACTCCCACCCAAACCAAGCTTACACAGCTTTTATTGAGACACGGCTTAGACTCAAACACAAACTATGTTTTTTATTACTTAATTTATGTTCATGGGTGACAAATCATTTTTGTATTTATTTGTCAGTTGTACACAGATAGTAGCTTTATGTGGACCTACAGTGCAGGAATGAAACGGTTTGATTTCTTAGATCTGCTGGTTGACAGCTTGTCACTGTGGCCCAGTGCTGTCCAGCAAGTAACGATGGCAGGTGTTAACACAGATAGCCACAAACAGCGTGGGTTGAAGAAGAGAGATTTGAAGTGAAGCTGCAAAGTGAAGCTGTGTTTGTTTTGTTTTTTTAATTCTTTTAGGTTGAGTTGACTTTTTTTTTTTGGTCAAACTTTGTACTTGTACGTGTAATGTCAGTAATTTAGTTTGTTTTCTGTGTTGTAAAGTTCTTTGTGAGATAATTGATTCAAACATTGGTTGAAGTAGTCACATCGATGGTGGGCGTGGGTGGGCGTGGGTGGGTGTGTGTGTGTGTGTGTGTGTGTGTGTGTGTGTGTGTGTGTGTGTGTGTGTGTGTGTGCCCTGGTCACATGTGAACCCATGTGACCAGGGCTGAAAGTGTAGAGACGAGAAACCAACCATTCTCTACATCTGACAGTCAAGATGAGATGCTGTTTGCATTTTGATTGTTCTCTCCTCTTTGTTCCTAGTTGTTTTGATAAGAATTTTTTGATATATTCATCTCTCTCATTTTATGTACATACACACCAAAGCTCATTATTCCGCACTTATTTTTTAAAAAGCCTTTGAGTGACATTGGACCGTTGCAGTGTGCGAACTCTGACAAAATAAGAGGATCGTTTAAATACAAAAAGCTTACTCACTACCTAATGGTTTTTGTGAGTTAGATACAATAATATCATGTGGAGGATGAATGTTTGTGGCTTCCACAGGTAGGTTTGAGGTGACTCAGTGTGGTGGTGACTGCTATTAAGTGACCCTAACTACCAACTGAGGTCATGGAAAAGTGGATGTTTCTGCACTGTTTTTTAAATTTTTTTATTTGTAATAATCTGTCTATCGTTTCCTTCTGACCTGGCTTGTTGCCACTATTCTCTCTAAATTTGCCGCTCTCTCATCTTGTTCCACACTCTCTTCCCTCATTTCTTATCTCGGCTGAGAGGAGGCAGACAGGGATGGATGACTGAGGAAATTGAATTCTCCTTATCACAGTTGTGCTCGTGCAGTGAGCCACGCATTTGCACACGCCTGCTTCTTCTCCACCTATACGTGCAGCCACAGAATGCACATATTCCTGCATAGCAACAAGCACAGAGACAAACACAACTCCGCTGTGGTGACTTCGACACAGTAATGTTTACATGCATCTGTCTCTTTTTCTTTATAGTTGTCGTACAAGCAACAGGAAAAGTCTGATCCTGACCACCACCTCTCCCACGCTGCCTCGCCCACACTCGCCTCTTCCCCTCCCTGGACACCTCGGTACGTATCGTACAACATCACACCTCAGCTGTGACCTTCCCTTGTTCATTTCCTGAAGGCAGATAGGCAAATTTGTTTAATTATTAGGATATAACCTGTTTATCAGGGTTTTTTTTAAATGGAGATGACTGAATAATCATAATCCTATTAGTTAATTAGATAAAGTCTGACATTTTGACAAAATGTGTTTTTTTTGCTGGGAGTCAGATGAGAGGATTGATATCACTCTCGTGTCTGTACGGTAAATATGAAGCTGCTGGCTGTAGCTTAATGACTGGAAACGGGGGGAAACAGCTCGCCTGGCTCTGTGCAGAAGTGACACAATCAGCCTTCCAACCTCTGAAACTCACTGATTAACATGTTATCTCGTGTTTGTTTGATTTGCATAAAATCCAAGTGTAAAGACAGCATGTTGTGATTTTACAGGAGGGGTTATGTGCTGGACTATTTACAATATATATTTCGTCATCACCGTGAGGTTGCCAGGCAACCAGCGGAGACAGGAAATTACCGAGCCTGCCAAGAAAAAGTCCAGCACATAACTTCCTGTGAAAAGCCAAAATGTCATTTTTGCACATCACTTTTTGTACGCTAGCAGTTTCCCCCTGTTTCCAGTCTTTGTGCTAAGCTAAGCTAAGCGGCTGCTCACTGCAGTGAATAAGTGTATTTCCTGAAATGTCAAACTTCTACCTTAGTTAACTGAATACTGCTTGATATAAAACACAGCCCCAGGCAAATACATTTACATATTTATTGATGCTTAAGAAGCTGCTTCTTTTTCCAGGTTTTGGAAATTACCAGGATTTGTTAGGTGCCACGTACTCTCTGTCTCCCAAAACTGAGCAGACTGATAGAAGGAGGTTGTTAATCATGTTTTACTTGGGGTGCTCCCTTAAACTAGCTGGCTCGATTCATTTTGTCATCTATGGAAAAGCCCCCAATCAAATCTCTCAGCCCGTTAATCAAAACACCCACATTACTGTCCACAGAACAAGGCAGAATAAATAAAAAGCTTAGGCGACAACGCTTTCATCGGTAGAAAAATCCATGACACCACTTTAACGCCCCAAACCCAACCCAGTGATTAGAGTCGCATTGTCGTATTAAACCACAGAATCAGACGAGTCTTAGTCAGCTTTAGTGCAACACTTCACCGGGAAAGAGACGAAACAATAACAACAAGGTTTAAACTGCGCTTTGTTTTCCCGTGGTCATTTTGTGTTCTTGTCCCAGCAGGAAGCAGTCCACTGGACAGCCCACGAAACTTCTCTCCCAGCAACCCGGCACACTTTTCGTTTGCCTCCTCCAGAAGGTCACTGCTTTGCATCACTTCATACATATATATATATATATATATATATATATATATATATATATATATATATATATATATACTGATATACTGAGTGTGATTACACACGTTTACTTTCATTTGTTTTTGTTGCCTGAGATGTGAGAGGGACAGAAAGTGAGAGCGAAGAGGGGACAGAGACAGAAGTCAAGTCAGCGTGAGACAAAGTGAAGGGAGGAGGGAGAACAAGTGAGCATCAGAGAACAGACGAGGTGTGGATCTGTTATTGTGTGAGGTCTCGCACGTCCCGGGGAGCAGGGAGCCTCCCCGCCGCCGTCGCAGGTTCTCGCAGTGTAACAGGCTGACTCGTGTGTGGCGGGGCCAACTCATTACATTCACAGTGTCTCTGTGTTTATTCATGCTGCTCTAGTGGTACTGTGTGTATGGCGATGTGTTATGGGTGGCCGTGAATGTGTGGATCTGTTCGTATGAATGTGTTTTTACATTTGAGTTTACAGTAGAAGGTTTTTAGGTTACTGTATGATACAAATATGCCTATAACCCTGCCCACATACTATTATGTACTTTTTTTTTGTGGTTCAGGTTAAGGCCATACAATGATATTTTGTTTAAGAACATGACAGTGGCCCTGTGCACAAAGCCAGGTCCATAAGGAAATGTTTCTTTCCAGTTTGGTGTGGAAGAACTGGTCTCTACAGAGCCCTGACCTCAACCCCATCCAACACCTTTGGGATGAACCAGAACATCGACCGTGAGCCGGACCTCACCAATGCTCATGTGGCTTTTCTGAAGCCCTTATACCATATTTAAGGAAGCCAAAGGGATGGCAATAGTGTGAGGGTCTAAAATAATGGTCAGGCAGTGGTACGGATACATCAACAAGAGCAAAGCTTAATTCTCATGCTTCCTATAGGCAGAGATATATGTGAAGAAGGCCAATTAGACTGTGATTTACCTCTGCCTCTCATCAGTCAGACCCAGTGTCGGGAGGCGGGCGCTCCTGTAAATCCTCTGTCCTCATTTATCAAATCCGCCTGCCTGCCTGTCACTGCGCGATCGAGGCATATAGAAGCACAGTGAATGAGTCTTCTGTGCTCTACCTCACCGAGGAAGGCCCCTGGGTATAAGTCATTGGTCTGCTGAATGACATTTATTATTTGTGCCGCTGAAATTCATGTGTCCACGTAGTATAGCCTATGGAAATAGGTTGTCAGAGTTTTTATCTTACGGTCAAATTTATTATTTCGCAGCAAAAAAAAAAACTGCAGGTATTTCAATTCAACAGGAATATTAAAGACAATCAAGCTAATATGATATGACAAAACGTGTGCTTCACACTGGGCTTTTAAATGATGTAACATTTGTGTTCTCTGCAGAGCGGACGGGCGACGATGGTCTTTAGCATCTTTGCCGTCCTCTGGATATGGCACTAACACTCCCAGCTCAACGGTAAATAACTTCACTCCCTTCCCATCACATACAGTAGATCAGTGATTCCCTGCCTTTACTCCAGGGGTACTTTTGCAGCTTCCAGGGGCTACATGGCTCCACCAGCAACTAAACTCAAGTATTCACTTCCTTTCACTCCACTATCATTGTTGTTTAAAGTATAAAGCAAGCTCCATCATCTGTCTTCAAATCTCTCACTTAAAAAACCCTTTACCTTTAAACTTCATCCATCTCCACCATGTCGTCACTTGTATTTCTTTCCCTCGTGTCTTTTGGCGTGTCTCATTGCGTAACGGCAGCGTCAGTGGCCTGGTTCCTACCCTCCATCTGGCCGTGGATGGAGGGTTGGATGGATGGAGGGAGGAGGACGGGAGGGGAAGGTGATGAGCACCAGGCCGGTGGGATGACAGGGACATGAGAAATGTGGCGTAGAGAGCAGAAGCTGGCATGAGATGGAGCACGTTCGGTTCCACAGTAAATTTATCACTATTAAAATTATCTCTGGCTAAATTTAGCCATATCCTATCATTAGAGACATAATATATTCAATTTATATCAATGCTCTGACTTTTATGAATCAAACTGAGCTGTGGTGCAGAGTGCATCCTCCATCTACAGAAACTCCAACTTAGAGAAAAAATCCAAGTAAATCCAAAGAAAAATGGAGTGTCCCAGTTTGTTCCACCCACCCTGTGGGTGTCTGACCGTTTTCAATAGTCTGTCACCTGTGATTGATCAGTGATCGACCTTTCGGTTAGCAAAGTAAGTGGAGGAGTCTCATTGCTTTGATGAAGGCAAATGAGGAGGTGAGGCGAGGTTTGTCTGTGTGACGGATTCATGGCTCATTGGACAGCTTCATTAACATTTTAACCCTGAATTTGTCAACTGGGGTGTCCGAGGAATGAGGACTTCAGACTTTAGTCAATTACTATAATAACTGATCTATTTGTTTCTCTGCTTATGATCCTAGTTGGGGGCAGATAAATAAGATTGTTGGACATCGTATGCTGGGGATTTGTCATTTTGTTGTCATGAATTATTTTTTTCTTTTTGATCCAACTTCACTTGCTCTAATATTCTCGTTTCCCTTCCTCATGGGCCAACTTCTCCCCCTGCTCCACCTCCTCTCCCTCACCCTCCTAATCCCCCCCGACCCACCACCCCCTCTGCTTCCTCTTCCTCCTCCACCCTCTGCTCTTGCCTGCCCATCCTCTTCCTCTTCCTCTTCTCTCGCTCCAGTCCTCCAGCTCGTCTCAGGAGCGGCTGCACCAGCTGCCCTTCCAGCCCACCATGGATGAGCTCCACTTCTTATCCAAACACTTTGGCAGCACCGAGAGCATCACAGATGATGATGGGGGCCGCTGCTCTCCCCACATGCGCCCACGCTCCCGCAGTCTCAGGTCAGCAGCAGCAGCAGCAGCAGCACCCATGAGATTAAACAGCGGCTTCAGCTGCCCAAAAGCACTATCCTGTTTTTAAAAAGGACGCTTTCAAAGCAGATTTACAGGGGTTGCCCCTGGCTGATCTTGTTAGTGCTTTTATATAACGTCTTGAAGTTAGTATTTTAAATATATTCAAAAGAAAAGTTGAATTTATCAATAAAACCAGTAGCTTATTTAGACTCACTTTAACTAATGATGAGCTTTTTCACATACATAAAGTACTAACTTTCTCTTTTTATTGGATCATTTTAAGCATATTCAGCCACATTGTTCTTTATTACACTGAACACAGTATATAACCAAATTAAGTTTTGGTTGAAAAGCCAAATCTTGTATTACAAGATGACTCTATAACCTGTATTCCATGTCTTTGTGTTTTTACCCCCCCAGCCCAGGACGATCCTCCTCCCACTATGATAATGAAATCGTGATGATGAACCATGTGTACAAAGAGCGCTTTCCAAAGGTGAGACGCACACATACAAAGCTGCTTCATGATAAACATCATATTCCAAAGAATAATAAACATAAACACAACAGTGAGCTAATCCTTAAGCCTACAGAGCATTAAGGCAATCTTTCAGGCCACAAAAACCATCTAATCCTATCAAGTCAGAACTCAAATATAAGAGAAAATACAAAGGGATGGAATTTATGAGTGAACATGTTCAGAGATTTGTGTATACAAATGTTTGATATCAGACATCCAAACAGTAAAAAACTGAGCCATGGGGGCTGTTAAACCATAGCAAACCAGATTATGTGACGCTGCCAAGTCGCGATAAGTTCACCCCGTCAGAGAGAATATTAAGTTTATTCACTGCACTTATAAATACTGCCACAGCTACCAACAGTTAAATAAAAGAGATTTCCTCCTCTGCGTCTTTTTCCTCCCTTTCACTCTCTTGACGGGCTGAGGTTGGTATCAAAAGGAAATGGGCTGAAAGCTTCCACAGTGATAAAAATCGAGCTTTAGGAAATTGGGCATTATAGTTTGGAGTTCATCCGAGGTGAAAGCTCTTTGGGCTTGTCCTCACACAACATCCAGTGAGAAAAATGACATTGTGTTGGAGTTGGTCACAGGGCCACACTGTTTGAGCCACGTATGAAATTGCTTTCTGAGCTTTCTGTCACATAAACCTGGGTGTTCTAAAGAAATTCCATCTTTCTCTAAACTCAATCTCTGTCGCTTCTTCTTCCGCTCTCCCCTCTCACCATGTTTGTCTCTTTCCCTTTGTCCTAACGTATTTGCTCCCCGCCGTTTGTTCTCCACCAGGCCACGGCTCAGATGGAGGGCAGGCTGGCCGAGTTCATCCAGGCTTTCTCTCCAGAGAATGTTCTTCCGCTGGCCGATGGCGTCCTCAGCTTCATTCACCACCAGATAGCTGAGCTGTCCAGAGACTGCCTGGCCAAAGCCCGCGATGGCCTCATCACCTCTGTCTACTTCTTTGAGCTGCAGGAGAACCTGGAGAAGCTTCTTCAAGATGTGAGTTAGAAAAGACATAATGCCAGCATGGAAACACTTTAACTACATTTGCTTCAGGCTTGAGTATCGAAACCCCTTTTTGGTCAAACTGACGTCTCTGTAGCAAAGAATATAGAAAACTACATATAAAACTTCAAACGTTTCCTTAAAGTTGCTTAAAGCTAATTAATATTTTAATATAAACAATGGGAAAACTGACTCTGTGTAATGTAAAAGTGGTTGCTTACTATCTTTTAGCTCATTTTTGGTTTACAACCCTCAACTTTACAGTTCTGATTCCTTCTCACTGCCCTCATGAACTTTATTTCCAGCAGCAGGCACCTGTTTTCATTAAAAAAAAGCCCTTAAAATCCACTATATGCTACCTGCACAGCAACAAAAGAGAGCTGGTGAACATAATGTAGCATTTAGCCACTAAAGAGCCGTTATATTTCTCTCAGGAGTTGGTGGAGACCAAAAATGGAGCTAAAAAAACTATGGTGTGAATATTGAAAATGGATTGATTCAAGGTTTACATAAAACATTTCCATCAATTTTAACATTTGAGGACTTTGGCTTCCTCTGTTTAAGGTTTTGCGAAAAACACTTGGAGTCAAAAATACATATACACTCAGTCAAGTGATGAGCAAAAAGGTAAAGGGTAAAACACAGGCAATAAAGTAAAGTATAACATCTGTGAAATGAGTCATAACCATAACAGACTCAGAAACAAATCCATCCTCTCAACGACTGGGATGATGTGATGCTGTGGAAAGTTACTGACAGATTGATTCAAAGCTTCTAATTTCATTCAAATTCGTGATGCCTTTGGTGAGAGACGTGATTGAAATGGCTGCGGTAAACGGAGGCTAATTGTGCTCGTGATTTGCCAGAGGAGATAACAGGTATCAGGGAATTTCATCACAGACTCAATTTTGGCGGCTTGATTAAATCGCTGTGATTACTCTGGGTTGCCTGGTTTTTGGTTTCTCGTGATCAGATACTCTCATATCTCACAGCTTTTCTGACTCTGTCTGTCTTTGTGTCTCTCTTTGAACTGACTGCAGTGTCTTGTCTGTACATTAGTGTTGTATTAGGGATTTTACTGATTCTAAATGTTGTAAATGTTAATGTATATCTCCTCTCCCTCCACCTCTCTGTGTGTCTCTCTCTGTCAGGCCTATGACCGTTCAGAGGGCTCCGAGGTCGCCTTCGTCACAGAGTTGGCCAAGAAGCTTCTCATCATCATCTCCCGACCTGCCAGGCTTCTGGAGTGTCTGGTGAGATAACACACACACTTTTCAGGATTTACCCATCTCTGTCAAAATCCTACTGAAATGTTCACAATCCATGGCAGAACATGTCACAGTTCACATCCCTCTTGTGACTTAAGACAAATTGATTTTCTTTAAATAAACATGAGCAAAGATACTCATTTGTTGGTCCATTATAAGCATTTAAGCACTCTGATATATTACACAGCAGGGATAGAGAATCAAACACTAAAGTGAAGGTCCAGTCTGTCTGGATGGCGACGTCATTTGCATTTAGATTAAAATTTGCCCCGCCCCAGTACGACTAATACCAGGCAGCAGCCCCCCGCCGCTGGGCCGCCTTCCGGACTGACTCAGACAGACCGTGACCATGGTGTCATTTAAAGCTGGAGGATGCCTACGTATGTGTATGTGTTTGTGTGCATGTGTCTGTCGCCCAGCTTCTTCAGGGTGACTGTGATTCATAACGGTCTCGTGTCCCTTCTCGATGAGTCACGCCACACTGACGTGGTCTTTGATCATGAGCGACGGCTGAAACAGTGACATGGAGAATTGATTCATCGACCTAATTCCACCCTTTCTTGGCATCGTTACGTCGACCAGGTCGTCGATCAGCAGCCAGGAGTTGCAGTAGTGGGGCAATGGATGAAACCCTCCTCTGCAATGCAACATATGGAGTTCCATATTTGGCTTAGCGAAACTGTTGGCCTCCACTTATACCTCCCTCAACCTCGCCGTAAGATCAGGAGGAGGAGAATGAGGGATATACTAATAAATTAATTTAAATTCTTTTGAAATATAAACAAAATGTTGCCAGCAAATCCAAACACACACTTCCTATGAATTCGTTTTGGAGATAACCAAATAGTTAACTTGGAAAATGTCTTATTTCAATGTGTCTTTGCAAGTGCACAAATCAGGAAATTTGAGAGAGGACAAATGAGTAAAACTGATGGAGAGGCTATGAGTGTGCACAATAGCAAGCATGCAAAGAAATTTGAGCACATAATTGTTCTGTTTTTTTGCTCAAGCTGTGCTAAAAATGTTGCTTTTTCTGATGCTGTGTTATGACCTAATGATTTGGATTCTACACGGAGCATTAACCTTGTAAAGTGTAGCTTTGAAAGAGATATCAGTCCTAAAACAAAATTCAGCATTTACCCAAGTCTCTCCTGAGGCTGAGCAGCACAGACTGCAGTGATGGCGTCTTCCAGAAACAAATCTTGGATCTGCTCCAGAGGCAGTGAATCATCAAACAACTCTTAAAAGCAGCCGTGGCGGATTTACTCGGATATGGAAACATTTTCTGATTCACATTCAAGTCGACTTATCTGGAAGCAATTTCTCAAACAAAAACTCAATCATCCCACAGAATCATTTTTTAATGTCATTAATTCAATGTTAATGGACCAGCTCCAAAACTTTCCACTTGATGACATCATGTTAAGTCTCAGTGCTCTGGTTTCCAGGAGTTTAATCCTGAGGAGTTCTACCATCTGCTGGAGGCAGCAGAGGATCACGCCAAGGAGGGTCACCTGATGAAAACTGACATTCCTCGGTACATCATCAGCCAGCTGGGGCTGACCAGAGACCCTATTGAAGGTGAGGGAGACACACTTTGTACAAACATAAAGATTATTGGGTAATAAATAAATAATAAAGTGACAGCTTAAACTGAAACGGACATACTTTTGTCATCAGAAATGGTGAACCTTGATAGTTACGACAGCGAGGGACCGCTCACACCTGAAACAGATGACTCCACAGAGGTGAGATCTGAGATAATCCACTTTCATCCACCCTTTTCTCTCTTTTAGCACAGCAGCAATATAAGGGCCTTGTTGCTCTCACTGAAAATGGCTGCTTCATCTGCTAATGACTTGGCAAACATGCTTTTGTCCATCTAATTTAACTATTTTATGCTGAAGTAGAAAAAACAGGATACCCCCCTTCCTCCTTGAATCTCTGGGCCATGTCTGTAGCACTATGCAAGCATCCAACTGCCAAAATAAGCAAAAAAAAAAAAAAGAAACGCTTGTTTTTTTACAATTTCACACTGGATCATATGTAATCACGGCGTTGTGATTTTTGATCCGCAGGGTAAGATTAGAGCAATGAAACCACCAGGAGAAGCAGACTTCCAGACCATCAAGCTGATCAGTAACGGAGCGTACGGGTGAGTAAAGCATCAGGACGTCCCGTTTACTCTACTAATGAGGATGTGCTGACATGGAAGTGATTCATTTTTACATCTTGACACAGCAGAGGCCATTAAGTAATAAATAATGTGCAACCATGTGTGTGTGTTTGTATCAGCGCTGTGTACCTGGTGCGTCATCTGGAGACACGCCAGCGATTTGCCATGAAGAAGATTAATAAGCAAAACCTGATCCTGAGGAACCAAATCCAGCAGGCCTTCGTGGAAAGAGACATCCTCACCTTCGCAGAGAATCCCTTTGTCGTCTCCATGTTCTGCTCCTTCGAAACCCGTCGGCACCTCTGCATGGTCTTGGAGTACGTGGAAGGTAAGAATATGTGCATGTGTGTGCAGGTTATATTTCCTGTCATAGTATTACTGATTCCACTTGTGCATTAAGCTTTGATAAGTGAACAAGACTAATGGTGTGTACCAAATCCACTCTAATACTAATTCTAAGCAGGCTTTGAATATGTAGTGTGTTCTCACTGGCTGACAGTGTGCATACTAAATATGTTTTTTTTTTGTGTGTGTGTGTGTGTGTGTGTGCTGTTAATGGACACTATTCTCCCACAATGCAATAAACAAAGAAAATGGAGGAGCTGAAAAATAATGGAAATAAATTGTGGGTGGTGGTGAAACTGGTCCAGAAAGAAGAAATAATAAGCATTAATATTAGAATAAGATAGATATGTTTCTGTTGGCAGCAGTTTAATTGGCGGTGGCAGACGCAGTTTGATTTCATGTATTGTATCATCTCCTGTTCCTGTTCTTCCTTTTGGCACTGTGGATATTTGTTCCAAATCCAATGCGATCCATCCAATAATTCTTGAGATATTTCAGTTAAGAGTGGTGGAGCAACAGATCAACAATGACATTCATAGAGCAACAACGCTATCATGGCTACAAACCTAATACCACTGATGATGCTTATTACAGGCCTACCACATAGGAAACAGAATGGTCTGACTGTTTTCATGGGCTGTTCATACCTTTTATCTTTTAGTAAAAGACTAGTTGGTCAATTATGAGAACAATGCTCAGCGAAAGTGAATCGCCTTGACTATAATATGCAGAATGGCTCGAGTCTTGATTGCATGATTGCGTTCTGTTGTGGGTTTTGCTCATCAGCCTGAGTGGAAACTAAAATGGTCTTGGCCGGGAGGTACCAGGAGGCATTCATGGTCACTGCTGGCATCAGTACCAACACTGATCAAAAAAAATGAATTCTTCTGGCAGGTGGAGACTGTGCCACTCTGCTGAAAAACATCGGGGCTCTGCCTGTGGAAATGGCGCGTATGTACTTTGCAGAGACCGTCCTGGCACTGGAGTACTTACACAACTATGGCATTGTGCACCGTGACCTCAAGCCTGACAAGTAAGACAGAGTTAGTTTTCATGAAAAACTTTTGCAAAGAGATGATGCAAATTGGACAATACACTTGTAATTTCAAAAGAGTATAGATGAAGTGTGTATAGCTTGAATTTACAGTAACTTCTCTGTTTCTATTCTCAGCCTCCTGATTACCTCAATGGGCCACATCAAGCTCACAGACTTCGGCCTTTCTAAGATGGGTCTGATGAGCCTGACCACCAACTTGTATGAAGGACACATAGAGAAGGATACTCGGGAGTTCTTGGATAAACAGGTATGACAAAGACAATATACAAAGACATTTTAATTTTGTGTAAGTGGTGAGTATATTATATTAAGTGATGAGTATATTTAAATAAATTTAAGTAATTAAAATAATCACATATACAATGTAAGTCTTAAAGCATGGACTGTTCAACTAAAATATGATCCAAGTAAAGTTTAAATATGAAACAGCCTTTGATAACTTCATTTCAGTCCAAAGATATTCCCTGTCATTGTGTGCCAGGCATATCCGAACATGAAAGAAATGACACCGTTAACGGCTGGCAGAACAATAGGCCAGTATTTCCTCAGTTATTATGATCATTTCTCTTTTAGGTGAGGTTTATTTTCCTCAAGCCTTTCATTCAGTGCTCGTGCTTTGAATCTAAGCCTCATTATTTCTTGTGTATGCATTATGGTGGCCAGAAATCTGTTAGCATTCAGTGCATACCCATCTGCACATGAAAACCCTCACCGGGGCTTTCATCTTGTCTTGGCATCTCTGAAGTGATCTACTTAGCCGGGCAGCAATACGCATGCTGCGTACACACATGCCTCTAACTCAGGGTCAACTTTTCAACAATACAGAAACAATACAATGTTCATGTACTTTTAAAACAGATAGAAAATAAACTGATACGACTAAATGTTTAGAATATTCCACAACCATCAAAGATGTGACAATAAATGCTGTTAGTAGCACTCAGGAGAGGGTTGCATGCAATTCACAGGACTTGGTGCATGTTTTTTTATCCTTTAGGTGTGTGGCACTCCAGAGTACATTGCCCCGGAGGTTATTCTTCGTCGAGGTTATGGGAAGCCAGTGGACTGGTGGGCTATGGGCATCATCCTGTATGAGTTCCTGGTGGGCTGTGTGCCTTTCTTTGGAGACACTCCTGAGGAGCTGTTCGGACAGGTCATTACAGGTGAGGGATCGAAGGTGGATGGATAGATGGATACATTATACACACTTTGAATTGCTTATAGATTAACAATAATCTACATCTCTTTCCCCAAAAATTGTGTTTCCTCATGCCCTCCTCCCTGTCTCTCTGCTGTACCTGGTAGACGACATAATGTGGCCAGAGGGGGATGAGGCTCTCCCTGTTGACGCCCAGCACCTGATCTCCTCCCTTCTGCAGACCAATCCACTGGTTCGACTGGGAACAGGTCAGTCATTTCTCACTTTCACTCCTGGTATCCAGAAGATTAGACCAGTGGTTCCATTTTTTAATTTTAGACGTTAGACTCAGCCCAGTTAGATTAACTCAAGTACCCCTTCATCTTCTATCATCACCACCAGTCATGTTCCAAATATTTTAAACAGTGTTATTTAACGCCACATACAGTATATTAACTGTATTATTGTACTTTATTCTTACAATGGAATTGTGATGTTTTGGTTTGGTCAAGTTTGTATTTGTACTTGGAGGGAAAGAAGTTAGACTTTTTAACCATTTTTCCCCCTTACTTTTAGCTATTTCAACTATTATTTTAATTATTTTAACTGTGTAGACTTCAATTAAATCGTTTAACTCTATTTTTCAAATTAATTGAGCTGCTCCACAATCTTTCCACATATTTCCTGGGGTACAAGTACCCCTGGTTGGGAATCACTGACCTAGACCACTAACTGTCTGTAGGCTCACAGGTTCAGTTTACCCAAATCAACTCAACTTCCATCTGAATGGGAGCCTGCACTTGCTTTGGGGCTGCAGTTATTACCTGTCTGTCTTTGTCTCACCCTCTTCCTCTCTCGCCCCCTCTCCCCGTCCCCTAGGTGGTGCTTTTGAAGTGAAGCAGCACTCATTTTTCACAGAGGTGAACTGGAACAGCCTGCTGAGACAGAAGGCAGAGTTCATTCCTCACCTGGAGTCGGAGGAAGACACCAGTTATTTTGACAGTAAGTCTCCTGTTGGGGATTCCAGGCACGGACCCCAGGTCCCTTTTGAGATTAGGAAAATCATACTCATCAGAACAGCTCAACGCTTTCTGAATCATCACCATCTTGGCCACAACACCCTCATTAAGTAAATGTAGACTTGGACTTGGATGTGTCAATTAAGCATGAGCAGGAGTTTCATGTAGGTTAACCTGTCAGTACACAGTGAGGAGCACAGAGAGAAAGATTATGCCACTGTTCAATGAATATTTGCCAATTATAAAGCTAGGATATCTTGTTTTTTTTCCTCACCAGCCCGATCTGAGCGCTACCATCATGTGCAATCATACGATGAGGACGATACCAACGACGATGAGCCTGTGGAGATTCACCGCTTCTCATCCTGCTCCCCTCGCTTCAGCAAGGTCACATTGAACCTTGCCTCCTACTTCTCTTTTTATCTACATAGAGAAAGTTTGAAGTGTTAAAATGGCAGTGATTATTCATCAGTCTGTCTTGTTGTGTGGACCTGCAGGTGTACAGCAGTATGGAGCATCTTTCCCAGCTGGAGCATAAAACCCCCGGCGTGACTCTACGGGAACACAAGGTCCCCAGGGAGGATCGAGTGGCCAAGAGAGAAAGTCTGGGTAGCTTCACCCTCAGGGACAAGAGTTGGAGGACCGGGTCGCCCGAGATGTGAGTGCAGCCCACACGAAATAGTGCAGAAGCCAACACAATAAAGGACACATGTTTTTCTTGCCTGAAGAAGTGTCTATTTAATCTATAATAACTTTATACCAAAGTACGACTGCCCTACTTTTTCAGGAAGCGCCTGTCCTGCTCTGAGTCCTCCTTCACCGAAAGCGACTCTAGCCCACCATCCGGGGCCCGAAGACGCTTCTCGGCCCTCATGGACACACATCGCCTGGCCTCCCCTCTGGAAGTCGACTCTGAGATGCCTCTCCCTAGCAGGCAGCCTCCAGTGAAGGCCAGGGGGGCTTCCCTGGAAGGAGCCATGGGCGCCATCACCTCTCAAGGCGATCTGAGACCATTCCTTAAAGAGAGCAATGGGCTCGCAGCTGGAGGTAAGAGGGGACGAGGCAGCACGACATCACTTGCGACCCTAAACCTGTATTTGATCACAATTCATAACAAGAGCATTTGTTTACTGTTGGGTTTCATGTCACAGACAAGCTTTTGAGGCCTGCTGATGCATCGTTGCCTCTACCAGGCAGTGCGACTGTTCTGGGGCTTCCAGACACACAGGGGCCCCGTGGGGCCACCACTGACCTGGTGTTGCGGAGGGTTCGCCACCAGCAGCTCTCAGCTGAAGGAGAGAAACTTAATGCACGACCAGGGACAAAAGTTATCAAATCTGCTTCTGCTACTGCTTTGTCTGTCATCATTCCTGCAGGTAAATGGATATATGACATCAACAAATGAACTGTAAAAACATACTAAGAAATAAAATCCTGTAATCTAACTCATCACCCGTCTCTTCTCAGTGGAGCAACATGGTGCCTCCCCTCTAGCGAGCCCCATGTCCCCTCGCTCCCTCTCGTCCAACCCCTCCTCCCGGGACTCTTCTCCCAGCAGAGACTACTCTCCCATGGTCAACGTCCCGCATTCTCCAATCACCATCCACCGCTCTGGGAAGAAGTATGGCTTCACTCTCCGAGCCATCAGAGTCTACATGGGAGACAGTGATGTCTACAGTGTACATCACATAGTCTGGGTGAGAGAGCAGAGTGAACAGCATGCATGCATGAAACATATAACAGTAACTTCATTAAAATGAAACAGGGTTTCAACCTTTCCAAAGCTTGTTTCACCCTATCAGCACAGTCAATCTGTGGTATCAAATGCAGAGATTAGTGCAGGTAAACAGTTTTTCTGTGTGAATACTTAAATCTGTTTAATTAAATCCTTTGCTCTAATCACAGCATGTGGAGGATGGCGGTCCCGCCCAGGAGGCTGGACTTAGTGCTGGTGACCTCATCACTCACGTAAACGGGGAGTCAGTCCATGGTCTGGTCCATACAGAGGTGGTGGAGCTCATCCTGAAGGTGATGACTACCTCCCTAATTTATATATGCAGATTTTTATAAAATGAAAAAATGTAAAAGATAAAATGCTTATAAAATAATGTGATTCATGTGAATATTACAGAGTGGAAACAAGGTGACAGTTGCAACTACTCCATTTGAGAACACCTCTATAAAAGTGGGTCCTGCTCGTAAGTCCAGCTACAAATCCAAGATGGCACGCCGCAGCAAGAGGACAGGAGCCAAGGAGGGACAAGAGTGCGTTACTGCAAGAAAAGATGCATTTCATTACAAGCATAGATACTCTTTTGTGTTTAACATGCCTGTATTCTACTAACCATGTAATATTTTTGGTCTTTTCAGTAAGAAACGCAGCTCCCTGTTCAGGAAAATCACCAAGCAGTCCAACCTGCTCCACACCAGCCGGAGTCTCTCCTCTTTAAATCGCTCTCTTTCATCTGGAGACAGTCTCCCAGGCTCCCCCACCCACAGCCTCTCCGCCCGCTCGCCCACTCAGACTTACCGCTCCACTCTTGAATCCCCATACCTGGGTTAGTATGAAAGGCCAAGAATACATGCTGTTCTTTATATATTCAGTGTTTTTAAAAAGCAACTTAAAGTAACCAGGAGCAGTGTGCAGCATCACTGTTGGATGTGGTTGGGTATGGAAATGTGCTTTGCTGCACCTGTAGCCAGACCCAACATTGATGACACAGTGTACTGACACACCCTGGAGTACACTGCTATATCACTACAACAAGTTGAGAAGTTAAACCAGTGGAGGTCAGCAAAAATGAATTTCAGGGGGTGTTAGGTTTCCCTTTAATCATGCACATATTGTTTATCTCATGTCATCACATTTTTCTCTTTTCTTTCCTGATCCATCACATGGTTTCTGGAGGAGAACTAATATTTTTTTTTAAGTATAAGAAACAAAAGACATATGACAGAACAGAAATACAATGTTGACATATTGTGATGGAAAATGTTATCATTTATTTCCTCTCCTCTCCTCAGGCACCTCCTCCCAGAGCAGCACCCCAGCATCCAGTACCCCGAACTCCCCAGCAGCCTCCCACCACATGAGGCCCAGCTCATTGCACGGCCTGTCTCCCAAACTTCACCGCCAGTACCGCTCTGCGCGCTGCAAATCTGCCGGCAACATCCCCTTGTCCCCCCTGGCTCACACCCCCTCCCCGACCACCTCCTCTCCTCCACCTCTCACTGGCCACACGGTAGGGAGCTCCAACACCACACAGATGTTTCCTGCCAAGCTGCACTCCTCGCCTCCTGTCGCCCGTCCTCGTCCCAAAAGTGCGGAGCCACCCAGGTCCCCCCTGCTGCAGCGGGTGCAGTCGGCGGAAAAGCTGGGAGCGCCACTTCTGCCTTCTTCCTCTTCATCATCATCGTCGCCTTCTCCTCTGACAGGTGGGGTGTCGTTACGCAAGCATAGCCTGGAGGTTGCGCACGGGGACTACAGGAGAGACTCCTTCCACTGTGAGCACAGCTTACAAAGTCTGCTGGAGATGGAAGGAGAGAACGGCCCTGCTCCCCCTTCTCCATCATCATCTTCCTCCCCCTCTCCTCCCATGGGAGGGGAGATTGGAGGCCTGAAGCCTGTTAGGAGGCTGGGAAGGCAGGAGTCACCGCTCAGCCGTGACACTCTGCTCACTACAAGAGAGAAAGATACCCAAACCACTGAGCTCACCGCGTCGCAAACTGAGAGCGTCGCTACTAAAGCTGAGCCCAAGACCAATGTTGTTGACACAAGCAAAACATTATCCACTGCTGAGGTCCTGAAGAATAACAAAAGCGGAGCTGCAGTGGAGACTGCCAAGTTAAGTCCAGCGCTGGTTTCACCCTCTACAGAGGCCAAGCCTAGCCCAGAGGACAAACCTCAAAATGCAAGCTGTTCAAGTTCTGAGGCAAAAGTCTCCAAGAGTAAGCTCGCTGAGAAAATCTCAACTCCCGCCACATCAAAGGGCCCCCAACAACAGGACATTAAGCAGCAGAGTGGGCAGACAGGCAGTGGACCTGTAACTAAAGCTCAGGAGAAGACTGAGGAGAAAGTGAAAGGCACCGCAGGTACAGACAAAGGTAACATGCAGAAAGTATCATCTGCAGAGCAGTTCAAGCCACGCAAAGGCACAGAGACGGGAGAGAAAGCAGGCAGCGGTGGCAGTGATAAAGCAACTGAGACGACCAAGGTGAAAGGACCTGCACCCCCAGTTCCCACCCACGTTCAACCCCACACTGCTGCTCATGTTCCAGCTGCTGCCAGATCCAAAGTGGAGAAGGTATCAAACAGTTACCGCGGGGCCAAGGAGGAGAGGGCCCACCTGGAAGTCCTGGAAGAGAACCCCATGTCGCCCTCCTCTAACGCAGCTTCACCCTGCTCAAGCAAGTCACGCCCCATGTCCCCAGGGGATAAAACCAGCTTTGTCACCCAGCTCACAAGCGTGGCCAAAACAGTGCTCGGGCCTATTAAAGGGGGATCACAAGAGGGGGCCAAGGGAAAAGACACCTCCAAGTCAAGTGAGGAGAAGCGAGGAAACGCAGCAGGTAAACCAGAGGCTTCGTCTGGGGCCGGCCGTCGGGGGGCGCCGACAGCGGCCTCAGCCGGCGCTGGCACAGTGCAGTCTGATAAAGGAAACAGTCGGAGCTCCAAGCATCATTCGTGAGAACAGAGCTTGAGATAGAGTCAGACTCTCCCATGTAATGCCTTTTACTGTAGCATCACACTGACATATCATGAATTAACTTGACTTTGAATGGAGGGGAGACATAAATGCCTGAAGAAATAACACCAAATAGATGACATGTGACATGTAGACACATAAGATGTGAACAAAGATGCATCAGCCATGTTGGAAAATGTGTGCTCATGGTATCATAATGTAGGCCTGTGTATGTACTGTATGTTCATCACAATGTGTTGTGTGTATATATATATATATCAAAAATGCATATGTCTTAATGCATGTCTGACACTGTACATGGAACATGAAAAAAATATATAAAAAGAAAATGAAAAATATAAAGCAGAGCTTAAGGTGGTGAACACTGTGAACAACTTTTCAACTGACTACAACAGGCAAACTGTTAACTATGTGTAAACAAGCAGGATTTTGTTAGAAATGGGCATTAATCAAACGTCACATCAGCTCCAGTGCCATCATTGAGTTCAGTCAAAATTAGTAAAGAACATACTGTATTTGCTTGAAGTTCAGTCACTAAAAGAGTTCAGGCTTGTATCTTGTAGTGAAAAAAAATAGAACAAACATACTGAAAAGTGGACCAAGAAAAGAAAATGTTTGCAGAGATGGAATCAGAGGATGAATCAGCTGTTTTTTTGCTTCAGATCTGTTTAAGGGCTGAATTTCAGTGGGATTGAAAGAGGTTGATTAGACGAACTTGCACAGGCACACTATGCAATGTGCTGATAATGCCACGGTTTTGGTGTCCCCAAATACCAAGTTTACATTGTGCTCCAGACAAGAAGGGAAGACAGAGGAAAGGGTTGCAATAAGCCGAGCAAACACATTTTAGTTTAAGCGTTTCTCGTCTCCATTGATCGTAGTGAAATGTGCAATTGTATATTTTAGGCTATTGAGTGAATATAGTGTGTTCGGAGTGTGGTAAAGAGACAAAGTGTGCGAAAAACCATAATGAGAGCAGCACTTATGTGAGAATAGGTTAGTGATGCTCTTTCACTCGTTCTTTTCTATTTATGCAGATGTACGGTGTATTGTGTAATGTTACGTGTGAAGGAAAGTGCCAGTCTTTTTATTTAGGGATAATGTGATTTTTTTTTTGTTTGTTTTTTTTTTACACTTAAATGTATAATAATATGCAATCCAACAGTGCCCAGTTCCATTAAACTGAGCACCCTTGTCAGTGATACAGTAGTAGACTATACATAAAGCCAGGAGTAGATATGTTGAGAGCATTGTAGTGGTGAGGTCTTGTTTGTGCTTGTGTAAAAATGATCTTGATAGTTTTGGGACACCAGGCTCAGACCTGTCTTAGACTGCCACCTTGTGGACGAAGTCACATGACACCAAAAGTCCTGAGGTACAGAGACATTTACTGTAGGTGTACATTTTGCCTGTGGATCTTTCCATTTCATAAATTATTATCCTGATGCATAATTACTTTCCGATCAATATCAGTTGAGTTTTTTCGGTCTGAGCTTCATGTAGTGGTCAGCAGACTTTAACCCAAACATCTGTGTTTTTGTGTGTGATGTGGCAAAATTGCACTTTATTTTGTGTCAAATATTTTTATTTACTTGTCTTATATATTTATTTAATTATTTTTCTATTTGTTTTATTTATTCAACTTTTTTTTTTTATTAATTCAAACGTTTTTACATGTCATCAGGTAGTGAATTTCTGCTTTACTACTGAAAATAGTAGTGAAAATTTTACATTTAGACTGAGAAATCTACCAAATCTGTGTGGCTACCCCACTGTGTGCAGTTTTGACACTCTCATTCCATAAGCCTGAAGTGGTAATATCGCTGTCATGTCCATATTTGTCCAAGTGTTTTCTTTTTTTACAACAACAACTATCACTTGACTGTTGTTGTCCATTACATTGCAACATATTTACTAGCCACTGTTGTGAAAAACCAATGCAAAAAAGCCTATAGTGCAGAAATGTAATAAAATGCAGAGAAAACCCTGGTTTTGTCTGGCTGTTTTTATTTATTTTTTTTTATTTTAGATAAACTCTAATGTAAATATATGTAAATAATGGGTTTAAAATGGCTCGTTCTCATTGGTCCTCTGTTGACCAATCACAGCAGAGCAAACACGTAGCCAGTATAAACAGGAAGTGAATGCAAATTCACTGCGCTGCTTCTTTTCGAGAGATTATTTGAGGAAACAGCAACAGACGCGTTTCTCCAGTGAAATTCCTGCAGTGACTGGATGTTATTAAAGGAGACACAATGACGACGACCCACTGAAGGTAAAAACATTAATGTCACGCACTGATAATTTCTTAAATCCTCCGAGTTTGGCAGCGATGTCGGAGTTAGTGGCTGGAAATGAGAAATGGAGAGTTTTCACAAAACCTTGAGTTATATTTAATTTGCAGTGTCACATGTCTGTGGTTATAAAATGTTCACTTTATAATTTTAACCCATGTAATTGTCCGCGTTATGCGTTTTTTTTATTAGTAAATTAGCCAATGTTTGTGACGTACACTACGTATAATACAGAGTACAGTCTGCACGCAGTATGTGCTTTTAAACTAATGCAAATTAAATTAGGATTCTTTATTTATTTATAAAGAAGCCACAATTTGTGTTTTATATTGTCTAACCAGCAGTAAAACATTAAAGAAAGCTGCATTCATTATTAAGAGTTATGATTAACAGAGTTGTCTTTGATCTATTTGTATCAGCATTACAAAGCATGCAGTGTACAATACACACAGTGTGTTATACTTTATGAAAGAACCATGGAGGAGGATTTAACTGAAGGATAAAATATAGAATCAAGTTCAATTGCAAAGTAGCTACATACCTTGATTATTTTACCAGGTATATGATTGTTATGGATTTTCTTATTATTTGTCATGTGGGTTTTTGAGGTATGGGTTAGTTATGACATGGAAAAGGAATGAAAACTTTATTTTTAACAGAATATTTGTGACTGTATTGCACTCTATAGTGGTGGAGAGTAATTAAGCACATTTACTGAAGTACTGTACTTCCGTTTTGTGTAGCAGAACAGAGTTTTTTCTCGTTTCCCTTTCCATTAATCATCTCTTTACCCCTCAGATGTGTCTTGTTGTGACTTTCTGGAGGGGCCTGACTCCTGGGTTGGGAACCGCTGGACTAAAAAACCAAACTGTGTGTAAAATATTAGCCTCATCTCAACCAGCTACAACAATAAAAGGCTACTTACACATTGATGCATCAGTATTAACAATCTAATAATGTTATAGACAACATTTCACCCACAGAATTTCTGCAGAATAATTACTTTTACTGTTTTGCAGATAATGCTTATGTACTTTTACTTAAAAACAGGATTTTTTACATTGTTGTTTTGGTATTTTTGCTTAAGTAAAAGTTATGAGTACATTTTCACCAATGATTACTCAGCCAGTGTGATGTTATAGTGGGTTTGAATAGTCTACCAGCACCTCTGCTACTGCAGCTCCATTGACTTAAGTAAAATTCCTTGAGTCACAGGTTGCAGTCACATGTCGCCCTTACTTACTGTCATGGATAATTATTGACTTTGCTATGGTCACATAGCAACATTAACCAGTCAGTCCCAAGGATAGAACCTGTTTGTTTCAAGACAAAATAATGTTGTTTTATGTTCCTTCTATGTCTGCCTAGGCTGCTATGGCGATAAGAAGCAATTCTTCACGCTCAGTCTTGGTCATCTCCAGTTGTTATGAATCCCAGCACCTCCTCAGCTCACAGTGAGGACCTGTCCCCTGCGGATGACCTAATGGACGACTGGCTGTTCCTCTCCTCAGAGTCTGCTGGGCCTCAGGGCCTGGAAGTGAGCCGGGAAGACCAGGAGGCAGAGGAAAGAGGCAAACTTAAATCCAAGTTGGTCTCAGCATGGAACAGTGTCAAATATGGTCTGTTTTACCGCTTTGACATAGCTGTTTTACGTCGTTACTGTGTAATATGAGCAGATCTGTTCTCTTTTGTTTTGTGAGATGAAACTGTTTCTCTGCAATGTTTCAGGCTGGTCCTTGAAGCAGAAATCCAAATTCAGCAAGAGCTCTCCTGTGATCATGTTCGGGAAATCCTGTGAGCTCAAGGATCAAGGTGAGGCCTCGAGCAGTGGACCCTCATACCTCCTGAAATGACCTCTTTCATGCGATTCTAAAAGCAAGGGGAAATATTAATACAAGGTCTGTAACTGTGTCAGGGGAAAGAGAGCGTTTCCGTCGCTCCTTTGCATCCCTCCTGTGGATGACGTACAGACGGGGTTTCCCTACGCTGCCGGGCTGCTCTCTGACCACAGACAGCGGCTGGGGTTGTGTCCTGCGCACGGGGCAGATGCTGCTGGGACAAGGCCTGCTCCTGCACCTCATGCCTCCAGGTGACAACACACACAGGCACAATGTCACCTATAGTCAACAGACACACATTAATGCAAATATTTTCATAGGAACTGTGTAATCTCACAGGAATGACTAATTCTGCTACATTACATGTAACACATTTATTACATCATTGTCCGATAGAATTAGATACTGCACTCTAAGGGGCATCTAAACTAGGCTACTGCGTTTAGTTTATCTGGTTTATCTTTTCTCCATTATGATTAGATAGTTGCATCCCTACTAATGTGGTATAACAAACTCAATTACTAAGATGTTGGAGCATCAAAATAATTTTCAATTACGAATACAAAAAAATCACACACGTGCAGTTTTTACTGTTTATTTGTGTGTCATCACATTAAAAAAAACTAAATAAATATAATATGAATTTTTTTGCTGAACTTTGATAGATGTAAGTCACTTAGAATCCACTCATAGTGAAAATGGTAAACAAAATCATACATTTACTAATCAGAAAACTAATACAATGTTTTTTGTGATTGGACTAATAATGTGGGTCTGTAAATGTGTAAAGAAACTTTAGTAATTAAACAAAACATATACATACAAACTTAAAATATCAAAAGCTGTACTCGGTTACAGTACATTTTGTTCCTTCCACCCTTGCATGAGAGATTGTGGTAACAGTTTTCGCTCTCTTCAGAACAATGGGAGAACAAAGCAGTCCGTCCGGGTCATATGATAAACCCGTTCAAGTAGATATCTGGTGTCCTATTTCAGTCACATTGTACAATACTTATATTACTTTATCTTGACATCATTTTGAGGTTGGACTTGGTCTGTGAGCCACCATGCGGTCAAGGATGACATGGACCTGCTAGTGACTCGCCCCGCAGACAGTTCAGAGCGTGGACTGAATTTAAAGGAAGGGCCCAATAAGAGGGGTCGAAAACTGAGCTTGGATTCCTGCCTGTACAGACCCATGGAGGCTACTCACAGACGGGTGGTGTCATGGTTTGCAGACCATCCTGCCGCCCCTTTTGGGATACACCAGCTGGTGGAGTTGGGCAAAAGCTCCGGGAAGAAGGCCGGGGACTGGTACGGACCATCCATTGTGGCACATATTCTCCGGTGAGACCTGAAGTCAGAACATGCCAGTCCAGTTATCCTAACCAACTTTTATCAAGACGTAACATCCTGCTGTACTTTTAACTTTGTTTCAGGAAAGCTGTGGCGGCATCAGTGGACCTTCCCAATCTAGTCGTGTATGTTGCACAGGATTGCACCAGTGAGTGATTTCTTTCATGAGTGTCATATCTTTCTTCTGAAGGACATAGCTCATGCAGCTGTGCAGCTCAGAAACAGACAGTTTCCGCACAGCTGCACAAACAGTAAAAAATAGATCAGTGCTTTATGCTTATTTAGACATTCCTCTTTATGATTGAGGGGGATTTAAATTACCTGTTAGTATTTTTATTTTTGTATATTTATTTCTATTTAGAGAGTTGGAAAGTTTGTGAACCAAGGCCAGTGGGTGAATGCATATACTGTGTAGCCTTATAGCAAAAGTTACCAACTAGCCTGTATAGCTCTATCCTGGATTACATTGTAAAAGCAGCTGAGAGAAATATTAAATATACGGGAAATGCAGTATTACAGAAATTATTGAATTATTTGTGTCCCTGTCGCTTTCTCTGTGTGTTTTCAGTTTACTTAGAGGACGTGAAGAGGTTGTGTGAGCGGCCTTCGGCTCAGTCCTGGAAGTCTGTCATCATCCTGGTTCCTGTGCGACTTGGAGGACAAGATCTAAATCCCTCCTACATCACTTGCGTCAAAGTAACTAAACAATATTTTATGCATTAAAACACAAGTGGCTTTCAAAGGGTAACACATTACAGTATTTTAACTATAGGTTTCATTGTCCCTGCGAACAGTGTGGTCACACAGTTTAGTAATTAATCAACCTCCCCCTGCAGGGATTTCTCTGTAGACTGAAAACAGAGAAATTGCCAAGTGAGCAAAGAATGTGTGTCTTACAGATACAAAGAACAACCCATTACTCTTTCTTCTCCATAGAAACTTTTGACATTACAATGCTGCATTGGAATCATTGGGGGGAAACCGAAGCACTCGTTGTTCTTTGTTGGCTTCCAAGGTATGTGCAGTGCAGTGCCGTGTACATCATAATTATCCTGCTCAGCTGTTTGATGTCAGTCCTTTCACCCTTTCATTTTTTCCTTCCTCTGGTCGTGCTGTGCAAAAGATGACCATGTGCTGTACTTGGACCCTCACTACTGCCAGCCCACCGTGGATATAACAAAGAACAACTTTCCCTTGGAGGTATGAGGAAGTACCATTTCTCTTCTTCTTTTCGCTTTCTGTTTTGTTTCCCTGCGGTGACATCTGCTCAGTCAAGTAAACCACTGTTCCAACCATCAACAACACCAGTCATGTTTCAGTTGTGTTTATATGAATATATTAACAGACTTCTTTGCTCACTCACTAATCAGTTTTCAGGCTCTCTCAACTGCAGCACCTGGTATTTAGGTCTTACAACTGACTCAGTGATTTTACACACACACACACACATATATATATATATATATATATATATATATATATATATTTTTTTTTTTTTATTTCAATTTTAATTTCTATTTTTTCTAATTAGTTGAGTTACTGATATAAACTCACTCGAGCATAAAACCACCAGACCTTGTCGGAATATTTTCTCTGAATCTATTGAAACCTTTTTTTCCTGATTGGTATTCTTTTTTATTGCTTCCTCTCCACACCACATGCAGTCGTTTCACTGTAAATATCCCAGGAAAATGCCTTTCTCTCGCATGGACCCCAGCTGCACTATAGGATTCTATGCTAAAGGCCAAAAGGAATTCGAATCACTGTTCACCGTTGTCAATGAGGTATGTGATTGGGTTATTTGGGTCTGTATTCATGTAACATTTGGATTGTTAAAATGCTGCTGTGTAGCTTTTGTGTTGTATAATAAGATTAGTTTCTTACCTGGTGTGAATTTATTTTGTTGCAGACGATGTTGGAAGCTGATGTCATTTAAGAAAATGGCATAAAATAAATCTGTAGAATTAAATCTGTATTGTTCCTTAATTGAGTTGTTGTCTCTTTCTCCCATAGGCTCTCTCCACATCTGCAGAGACATACCCAATGTTTATATTTGCAGAAGGAAAAAGTCGGGAGGAGGAGGAGGAAGGCAATGCACCTACAAACAGTGTCACCTACATCCAGAGGAAGAAAGAACGGACAAGAGTCGACACATGCAACAGCATGGATGAGTTTGTTCTATTATGAACAGAAGAAGATCAAATCTGCCCTGAGGGGCGTACAGTGATCAGTGATCACACATTAATGTGACAGTTACACTTGTGGCAACTACTGAGTGTGAGAACGAACAATATCCTCAACATTCACAAGCAATAACCTCAAGGGACTCTCTAAGGTTTTGTAAGGTGAAGTGGTCAGGCATTATTAATGACACTACTATATTTTTATTGTGGTTTCTGCTTGCTCATTTGTATTTTAATTTATTGTTTTAAGACGAGCACCTTTAAATTAATATAATTTAATTGAAGGACTTTGAAGGATGATGGTTTTCTATTTTGTCATCTCAGCCTATTTGCGTTTATCCATAAAATCCATGAAGTCATATTCTTTTTACTTAATCTATTCAAAAGAATAAAAATCTAATAATAATAATAACAACCCTCCCAGGAACAAATTTAAGGCAAGTGTTACTATGAGATCTAAGTCTCTCACTGCTTCGTGTCATGTGACAGGATGTGCTGCCTTTGAATGGATTAGAAAATTGGATTTCTGTTAACATGTGACTCGCACATGAGAAACACTGAAAGAACAAATGTTGTGAGGAAAAGGACACAACTTACTGAAAATATCTTTATCAGCTGGATTACGTTTGCTGTCTTTTAACTGAATAAATAGTTTATGAACAAGAAAGGAACTCATTTGTTAAGCTGTAAAAGTCAAACACTTTTCCAGCAGCCTCTAACTGGGTCTCCCTAAAAATATAAACTGCATTCCCTTGAGCAAAAATTCAAAATACATAACCCTCCTCCTATTTCTTGATCCCCGCCACCCTTAATAAGCTTCATACAGTCCTGTACATGCAGTACTCTGTAGGCACAGCCCTCATGTCTCGCCCCTACTGCTGGAAATACAGATTGGCTATACTGAAGTTCCTGCTTGGTCAGGTTCCCCTGTACCTAATTGCCCAAGATGTGGACCGAATCAGTCTGCCACGGTCTTACTCGGTCCTCCACTTCCCAAGGGGCCACCCCCTTCCTGGCCCCTCAGTAGAGCCGCCTGTCTGTTCAGCCTCTCCAGCCCCACACTGCTCTGCAACACGTCCAGGCCGTTCCACGCCCGGATCTTTGCTCTGGTTATGTCGTCCAGTGGATCGACATCCTGGGTAGAGCGACTGCTGAAGCGAACGTAGGCTAGTTCCTCGAGCTCCAGCTTCAGCAGGGCCCCCAGGAGGACCAGGGACTCTTCTAAAGGCTCTGCGATCATAACCAGCTGGAAGGTCTCTCCCAGCAGAGTAGGTCGGCCGGCCAGGAGGAGTTCTACTGCTGGCTGTTCAGACCTAAATCAGAGCTCATGGGGTTCTTTTTTCCAGGCCATTATCAGGATCTTGAAGGTCCCAGAGTGACTTTGGTGACTCCAAAAAAAAAACAACAATATTGGTTTATGCTCTGTTGCTCTTTTGGCTTAAGTGAAAGCAGGAACAATGCAGGTGTTATAAGAGAAAACAGACTCCACAGAGGTTCCTGAAGGATGGTGTAGTGATGGAAAACAAGATTGACATCAATTTTGAGCCTGTGCACCGGAGTGTCACTTCTTCTTTTGTGGTGTTGGTATGGGTTGTTTAGGACTGGCTTGTAACTCCAACCTTTGTGCCAATCATGAGCGCTTTGTCAAGAAAAGAAAAAACAAAGAATTCAACAAAGTTATTTAATCTTTCATAAGAACGCATGTGTAATTCAGATTTTTGGCCTTGTGCTATCTGTTGTAGTGCAGTTTTACACAGTGCACTGCTCAGTACTGTTATTCCTCTACAGTCACAGAGGACTTACAGAAGATCTGCAGGCTGGGGCATACAGTACTTTACTCTCATGCTGCAACAAATGAGCGCTTACAAGTATGAACAGAAAGGAAACCCGCGAGGTCACCATGAGACCTGCCACACTGTATCTCCAGAGCTGTGTGGCCAACCAGTGGAGGGCCACCTCCCAGCAGTCCACCCTGAGCAGACTTTGTGTTTTAGTGGCACACTGTGAAGAGCTCCTGGGCATGGGACTCTGCAGATGAAAGACACCAACACAGCCCTGAACTCACCTTGCTCACGCTCAGCAGTCACATGTCAAAGGGCCTCCAACATGCAGCAGTAAATAACTGTTTATCATGCAAAAAATACAGAGACTTCAAAATTTGCTGCATCATATTCCTGACGTTGATTGTTGTTGATTTGAATCTGAATTTGAAGATTTTTTTGTGTTGCTGTTTGTGTTTGTGCTGTGCTCATATGGACAAATTGTCAATAACGTGGAATACTAAAAAAAAAAAATAGAACGGCCGTCTTTTAGTGGGTGGATTGTAATAAAATGTGTTTAACCCACTTTCTATTCAACAAAAGCAGCATAAAATGGGCCTCTTTAGTTGACAATATAGATTATTTAAGGTTTATTAAGAGTGGCACACTGAAGTATTGAACAGGGTTTAAACGACTAGTTGATTAATCAATAAGTCGATGAACAGAAAATGAATCCTCAACAACCTCATTAACCTAATGGTGTAAATTAAATATATAAAGATTTGCTGCTTCCAGCCTTAAACATGTCCAGATTTCCCTCTTTTCTTTGTCTTATAAGATTTTTTTTTTGACAAAAACAAGCGTTTTAAAGAAGAACCTTGCAGATTAATCAATAAAGAAAACAATGAAAATGAAAAGCACACAAACAAATAAATACAGACGGGCAACAACGACACATAACACCAATAACTGCATGTTTTTTAGTCTCCACTGCTGCACTGAGGCCTCATAAAGTTTAATTTCTTGCTTTTACACAGAGTACTGGGTGTATTTCCACGTTGAAACACACGCTCATTCCTCCTGTCTCCATCCACAATCCCGTGTCAACCTCTCCCATCCCCCACCCCGGCTCCCGGCCCCGTCCTCCCCCCGCGGTAGCGCAGCCTCTACTGGGCATGCGGGGAAGTGAGCGCGGCGGCGGATGGGGGCGCTGCGGAGCCGCACAGGCCGGTTCCTGCGATACAATCTACCGAGAGAGGCGGAGGACGAAGAGGAGGAGGAGGAGGAGGAGGAGGAGGAGGACGGAGGGGGGTTGGAGGAAAAAAACCGACTGGGTAGGTCGGCTCTTTGTTTCTGGCTGGGAGGAAAAAATCAAGCGACGTTGCAACCGGCGAGGATTCAATCACCGCCTTTCGCCACCCGAGTAAGTCCAGTATTATTTATTATGAGCCGAGTGTGTTTCGCGGCGCTGCTGGAGGGAAACATGTTGCTTTTTTTAAAGGGTGTTTTTTATCCTGCTGAAGGGGAGAAGAGAGAGAGAGAGGGAGAGGGAGAGGGGGAGATAAAAATAAAAAAAAGACCAGAGCCCGACATTACAGCAGCAGCACCGCCGCTGTGGCGCGACACAGTGCAATGAATGAAAATGTGTTTTTCTGGGTGAAATGTGCTCAGAGCCGCGCCGCGCCGAGCCGAGCGGACGGGAGGCGCGTTGGATCAATCGGCCCCGGAGACCAGGGTCGCTTTCCCCCGCGGTTCACTCGCCGCCGCCGGGGCAAACATCTCGCTTAAAAAAAATTAAAAAAAAAACAAAACACCACATTATTTATTTTTTCTCCCCCCTTGTCGCCCGGCTGCCCCCCGGGGGAGGGGGAGCGCGGCCGGCGAGGCCGACCCGGCAGCCGAGCTCATGTTGTTGGATGAGCGGCCGTTAGCACGCCCGGCTAACGCGGGTCTGGCTCGGTTTTCTTTGTACCGTCGAATTTCTCGCCGTTTCACGGTTGAACCGGCGGATCGGTGAACGCCAGCGAGACCCGGTGGCTCGTTGCGTGTGAAACGGGGGGCGGACAGCGGAGGTTTTCCGGGTTTAACGTGTCGGTTAACCGTTAAATCCGACTAGGCCGTGCTAACGGCTGCACCGCCGCGGACGGTAATAGTATCTGAAGTGTTACTTTCTTCTCGGGAAGGTAAACACGGGAACATCTGCACCGACACAGGCTTTTATCACCGTAAACATCTGCCCCGTTAGTGTGTTTTTAATGCACATGTGTGTGTTTGTCAGCAGGGGTTGTGTGTGCTTCGTTGGAGCCTCTTCTACGTGTTTTTTTTTGAGCCATAAAGTGACAGTTTTGGTGACCTCCTGTGTGTGTGATGCTCACATTTGCAGATGCGGTTTCATCTGTTTAGAGCCTGACTTGTTGCTTGAGAGTCAGATGTGTGCAATGAGAGTTGTGAATATTCTATTTTCCCCCCATTCAGCAGCTGACCATCTGTCACAGTTTGAATCGACGAGGTGTTCAGGTCGGATTGGATAATTTCCTACAAAAACAGCAATAATTTTTGCTTGTGATTAGTTGTGGTTTTGGGGTTTTTGGTTGTAGTTCACACAGCAGCAGTAGGGAATATTGTTCGTGGTTTTCACTTTGCAAAGCACCAAACAATACATGTGAAAACCACCTGAACAGCAGCATCACTTTCCTCAACATGCACAATAATCCACAGATGTTACCGAGAACTGCCCTCTGATGGATACACAATTAAAGTATTTTGTTTGTTTTTGTGATTAACAGTGTAACTGGTTTGATAGAGATATAATGGTTGTGTTTCATATAAAATATTACTTGAGCTGGTTATATTGTGGAGAGGTCTGGCTCGTATCTGCAGGTCTCAACATCTTACATCGTTTGGTGAATTTGAGCTTCAGGAAAAATGAAAATGTCCCTTTTTAAATTAAGAGTGAAGATGGAGAGTTTTCACTATCTCCATTTTGCACTCTTCACTATTGTATTCAAAGGGTTCGTACACTTGAAATAATCAAATGTGATTGTGTAGGATAGGCTACTCTATAATTTTGGACTTGAACTACTGCAGTGTGAAAGGAATTCTTATTTTAAATATACAAATGTGCTTTTCTGATCGTTGTTGCCGTCTCTCTTTGCAGGGGTACTTGCGGCTGTCACACATTCCCAGTTTCCCCTGAGAGATGTCCACTCCTGACCCCCCGATGGGAGGGACACCTCGGCCCGGACCCTCCCCAGGCCCAGGGCCATCTCCAGGAGGCATGATGGGCCCGAGCCCAGGTCCCTCTCCGGGCTCAGCCCACAGCATGATGGGGCCCAGCCCGGGACCTCCTGGATCTGGACACCCCCACCCTCCACAGGGACCCTCAGGATATCCTCAGGACAACATGCACCAGATGCACAAAGTACTAAACCAATTTTTTATTTTATATATCTTTGTTTACCTTGCTTTCATTAATATATTTCCTCATAGGTTGGAAATGTAATGGTGTTTTGATCGAACGTTTTGTGGTTGTGCAGTAACTAACTCATGTGTTGGTAGCTGTTATTGACGGTCTAAATGTAAATATCACCTATTTAGAGTTTGCATACTTTACAATATACCTGCACAGTTTAAAGTGTGTAAACTATAGAGTTTTGGGACAAATATAAAATAAATGTCTCAACCCTGTGTGAACAAGTTTGTTTTATGTATGATTATTCTCCTTCTGTTAATCAGCCCATGGAAGCCATGCATGAGAAGGGAATGCCCGATGACCCCCGCTATGCCCAGATGAAGGGCATGAGCATGAGACCAGGGGGGCACGCTGGGATGGGACCCCCTCCAAGCCCAATGGACCAACATTCCCAAGGTAACACATCACACTATATTGTGTTTTATGTTTCCTATGTTTGAAGTTCTAGAGAGATGAAACAGAAGTAGTAATAGTAAATACATTCCCATGTTAATGTCTTGCAGGCTGAAGGTTTCAATTGTTAAACTTCCAGATAACTTGAGTTGTGTACATAGTCAACATGCAGAAGAGGAAAGATTAAAATTGACAATCTCCTATTTGTCTCTAAAAAGTGCCACACAGGAAGAATAGATAACTCAGTCACACAGACGTACTGTGTGTATGTGTGTGAGTGAACCCATCCAGCCGGTTTCTGTTCTTGTGTTGCTGCTGGTTTGGCAGCATGAGCAGACAGCAGTGGGCAGGACAACGGGAGGGGCGGGGTTTAGGGGCTTCCCCTTTCAGACAGCAACAAAGGCAGCTGCATCTACAAAAAAACCACACAGTCAATAGACATAACAGTATAGGAAGAGAGAGACACACAGGGGAGCACTAAAATGACATGACAGCAGAGTGTATCATATGGAGATGGTTCGATGTTTAAGCAACATAAAGAGTGATTTGTTCAGTCGACATCTTCTGGCTAGTATTTCGACTTGTAGCCTAAACTAAAGAGTATAAAACTACGTGTTACTTAGCTTGTACTCAATATTTTAATATTCATTATGGCCAAATCTGGTTGTTAAAATGCTTTTGAAGCTTCTAAACCATACTCACGGTCAATGTGTCCTCTTGAACATATAAATAACCTTTTAATCGCACTATTATGAGTAATTTTTTGGACATACTCATCATCCTTCTGTTCTGTGTTCCCCAGGTTACCCCTCTCCATTGGGAGGCTCGGAGCACGCCCCTAGCCCTGTCCCAGCCAACGGCCCTCCCTCTGGCCCCATGATGCCCGTAGGTCCCTCTGGCCCTGGGGCTGGCCCTATGGAGGGCAGCGGGGATCCCAACCAGGGCATGGGTCAACCTAACCGTGGGGGTCCCCAGGGTCCAGGGGGACCCGGTGTTGCTGGTGGTGGACCAGGTGGACCCACTCCTTTCAACCAGAACCAGCTGCACCAACTCAGGGCTCAGATTATGGCCTACAAGATGCTGGCACGAAGTCAGCCCTTACCAGATCACCTGCAGATGGCTGTGCAGGGGAAGAGGCCCATGCCAGGGATGCAGCAACAGCCAATGCCCAACATGCCACCTGCTGCGGGGCCTGGAGGTGTGCCTGTGGCTGGTCCAGGACCAGCTCAGGCCAACTACAACAGACCACACGGTGAGTTAAGTTAGGAAGCCTATTTAGTGTATTTTTGCAAAGTGCCTTCCAACAAAAATTAGCTTAGAACAAAGAAAGAGAATATTTGATTGCTCACCAGAGACACCTGGTGGCTGAACATGGATTTGTTTGTTTATAGCTGTCCCAATAATTACTAATGACCTGAAAAATCTAATTTTTCTTCTTGTTTTAGGCATGGTAGGTCCCAATATGGTGCCCCCTGGACCTGCAGGAGTTCCCCCTGGTATGCAAGGCCAGCCTACCAACGGACCCCCTAAATCATGGCCTGAAGGTAAACTTGGTCCTGAGGCTCACCCCAGTCAGCACTGTGTATGTTGCAAAGCAGAAAAACTGATCTCCTCTGATTCCTCTCTTCCAGGGCCAATGGTGAATGCTGCTGCCCCATCCAACCCTCCTCAGAAGCTGATTCCACCTCAACCCACTGGCAGACCCTCACCCGCTCCTCCCTCGGTGCCCCCCGCTGCCTCCCCAGTAATGCCCCCTCAGACACAGTCCCCAGGACAGCCTGCCCAGCCCCCTCCCATGATGCTTCACCAGAAGCAGAACCGTATTACCCCCATCCAAAAACCTCGCGGGCTGGACCCAGTGGAGATCCTCCAGGAGAGAGAGTACAGGTGAGACCGGGGGGGGGGGGACAATGTGGAATAACACACTAGAGCAGTGTTGAATTGTACATGTATTTATTTTTTAAACACTGTAGAGCAAACTGCTCTATTCCCTCATTTAGATGTATCTGCACTCCTGTAATGTTAATATTTTCTGTATTTATTTGAATGTTTATATTTATTTGAATGTTTATTTTTACATGTTGCATTGCACCGAACAAGCCCACATACCACAGCATTCAAAGCTGTAGTAAACAATGATGGGCCTTTTTTATACAAATACACACAGCACAACAGGAATACTCATACCAAACAACACTAAACACAAACAATAATACAATTTAAAAACCATAAAACCTGATCTTTCCGAACTACATATCTGATCCCTTTTTTAAATTGAGTTAAAAATTATTCAATTCATGGGTGGTTTTGAGTTCTGTGAGTAAGTAGTTCAAAGTATTGATCCTCTGAATAGAGATTGATGTCTACAGTTTTATGGAAGGGCACATTAGTTCCCCTACGCAACCTTTTAAATTTAATGTATTACTTCTGAAAACCCCTTAATGAAAAGCATAATGTTTTTCTTAATGTTAGACATGATTTTTGAAACCATACACTAGACTGCAAGTACTGCAATGAATGTATGAAAGGAAACTGAGAAACTAGTTCTGCCTGATAAATAATTTTTGATGATCAGCCTGAAGGGGAGAAGAATATAATTCTTTGCACATGTATTTTTCAGGTTACAGGCTCGTATTGCTCACCGTATCCAGGAGCTGGAGAACCTGCCTGGCTCTCTAGCCGGTGACCTGCGCACCAAGGCCACCATCGAGCTCAAGGCCCTCAGGCTGCTAAACTTCCAGAGACAGGTAGCCACAAAGTTATCTACAAGAGATGTTTAAAGTGTACTTATTTAATCAGTCTCCAACGTTACTGGCCTGCCATAGTTTCCCCAGTGCAATAGATACAGTATTTAACGTGTCAACTATTTTGTGCCTAAAGCTGCGCCAGGAGGTGGTGGTCTGCATGCGTCGTGACACTGCTTTGGAAACTGCACTCAACGCCAAGGCCTACAAGCGCAGCAAACGTCAGTCTCTACGCGAGGCCCGCATCACCGAGAAGCTTGAGAAACAGCAGAAGATCGAACAGGAGCGTAAACGTCGCCAGAAACACCAGGTACACTGTGCGGAAAAACATATGTGGGTGGGAGTAAACCGGGGTGGTTTTGTAGCAGGGTAAAGGTTGTGGTTGGTATTATTTCACTGATTGTATATAATGAAACTCATTGAAACTCATCTTTATTTTGTTGTGACTTATATCGGTTAGTCCCAAAAACAAAACAGACCTACTCAAGACGGTAGAAAAAAGCAGTAATAATATTTGTTTGAGTGAAAACAGAAGGCCAAGAGGAAAAAATAAGAGCTTGATTTCTGATCACAGTATTTCCAGACTGTAATAACCATGTTGGCTTTGTGTATTCTTCTGTTGACAGGAATACCTCAACAGCATCCTGCAGCATGCCAAGGACTTTAAGGAGTACCACCGCTCCATCACAGCGAAGATCCAGAAGGCCACTAAAGCTGTCGCCACCTACCATGCCAACACTGAGCGTGAGCAGAAGAAAGAGAATGAGCGCATTGAAAAGGAGAGAATGCGGAGGCTGATGGTGAGACTCATCTCTATTAAAAAGACACCAAAATACAATACAAAATACAAAAGTCTGTATTTGCTTTGTGGACAGTTTTGGAAAGATATGGAAGAGATGTTGGTTTATTTTATGTTTATGTTTAATAACACAAGCATCTAACATCTCTGTGAATCTTTTCCCAGGCTGAAGATGAAGAAGGCTATCGTAAACTTATCGACCAAAAGAAAGACAAGCGTCTGGCCTACCTGCTACAGCAGACAGACGAATACGTGGCCAACCTCACCGAGCTGGTGCGTGCCCACAAAGCCGTACAAGCCCTCAAAGAGAAGAAAAAGAAGAAGAAAAAGAAGGTAAATCTTTATAACAGGCATTTGTGATGTGTCTCTTTGTTAGTTTAAATTTCATTTTTTACCATGTACATAAATTTGTTTATATTTTCAGAAGCCAGAGACCGTGGAGGGAGGTTCTGCTGCCATGGGACCTGATGGAGAGGTGAGTTTGAAGGAGGATCATCTCTACTTGTGAAAGATGTCCTTATTAATAATCTTAATGTGGACATGCTTTCCCATGCTAATGCTTTTCTCATTTTCTCTCGTCTTCCAGCCTTTAGATGAGACCAGTCAAATGAGTGACCTCCCAGTGAAGGTCATCCACATGGACAGTGGAAAGATCCTGACTGGGGTTGAAGCACCAAAGGCCGGTCAGCTTGAAGCCTGGCTTGAAATGAACCCAGGGTCAGTGTCATGTCTGCCTAGTAATAACAATAGCATGGGAGATATTCACTGTTTAATTCAATGATTTAAATCATAATGGAAGTGAATTTCTGGAATAAAGAGAAGTTAATATTTAGAAACTTTTTTTTTTTGTTTTATCAAAAACATTTTGTTCCTTTGCAGGTACGAAGTGGCACCGCGTTCGGACAGTGAAGACAGTGGTTCAGAAGATGAGGAGGAGGAGGAGGTACATAACCCAGTGATTTTTACGTCAAAGCAAAATGGTCACTTGTGATTTATTCCCAACAGATTTCTGACCTCCCTCTTTTTGTTGTTGTCAGGAGGATGAAGACGAGCCTCAGACCTCTTCAGCTCCAACAGAGGAGAAGAAGAAGATTCCTGATCCCGACAGTGAAGAAGTATCTGAAGTGGATGTCCAGCACATCATCGAGTAAGATGGAACCACTGATTTTGTTGTTTTTAGTTCCTGCTACAACGCCCTCTTACTTGCTATTTTCCATCCACCAAAGAAAGTCTCACTGTATTTCCTCCCCCTCCTGCTTCCACCAGACACGCCAAGCAGGATGTAGATGACGAGTACGGCAATGCAAGTTTCAACCGAGGCCTGCAGTCCTACTACGCTGTGGCTCACGCTGTCACTGAGAAAGTGGACAAACAGTCCACACTGCTGGTCAATGGGCAGCTCAAGCAATACCAGGTATGCAACCAAGAGGAGGATAAGACTGTTTAAGAGGGAATGAGACTTTTTGTGAGATTTTATAAGTGCATGCTTTCATTTATAGTGAAATCCAACTTGATGGTTTATTGAGTTTCGTAAACTGAAGCCAACCGTGACCCTTTTTGTGCTCAGATCAAGGGTTTGGAGTGGCTGGTGTCGCTTTACAATAACAACTTGAATGGCATCCTGGCTGATGAGATGGGTCTAGGAAAAACGATCCAGACCATCGCCCTCATCACTTACCTCATGGAGTACAAGCGCCTCAATGGGCCCTTCCTCATCATCGTACCTCTCTCGTAAGCCCCAACACATTTACCTCAGTTTCTCCGGGGTTAATATCTGTGAAAACACAAACTACAGAAAGATGTATCAGCAGTGTTTGTATGTTAATCTGTTGAGTAATGTTTAAATGTTTCTGTTGTGTCTTTTGTTTTTAGAACTCTGTCAAACTGGGTCTACGAGTTTGATAAGTGGGCGCCGTCTGTCGTGAAAGTCTCCTACAAGGTAAGTGGGGCATACTTTAAAACCCAAGGTCAATTTAAAATTCAAGGATTTGTCTGACAGTTTTGTTGTTGAACATAAACGTAAAGCACTTCTATTCCCTTTCAGGGGTCTCCAGCTGCACGTCGCGCTTTCGTTCCCCTCTTGCGCAGTGGCAAGTTCAATGTGCTGCTCACCACATACGAGTACATTATCAAAGATAAGCAAGTGCTGGCAAAGGTAAGGATACATCCTTGGATATAGGTTTAGCTTACAGATACAAAATGTATTCTTTCAAGTTTTTTTTTTAACAGTGGTACCACACATTTCTTTCTAATCTTCTATGTTTCCTCCCAAAGCTTCGTTGGAAGTACATGATTGTGGACGAGGGCCATCGTATGAAGAACCACCACTGTAAGCTGACCCAGGTCTTGAACACGCACTACTTGGCCCCGCGGCGTGTGCTGCTCACAGGCACTCCGCTGCAGAACAAGCTACCTGAGCTTTGGGCCCTGCTCAACTTTCTCCTGCCCACCATTTTCAAGAGCTGCAGTACATTCGAACAGTGGTTCAATGCCCCCTTTGCAATGACCGGAGAGAAGGTGGGTTACAGTTTGGTTGGGTGTATTGTCATAAAAATAAAATAATGAACACACCAGATAGTGTTTTCAAATAGACCTCCACATAACAAAAAGCTGCATTAAAATGTTTTTGAATTCTGATTGTACACTTCTCATCCCTCCCGTCTCTTTCCCCCCCAGGTTGACCTAAATGAAGAAGAGACCATCCTGATCATTCGACGTTTACACAAGGTGCTCAGGCCTTTCCTGCTGCGCCGACTCAAGAAGGAAGTCGAGGCCCAGCTGCCTGAGAAGGTCGGCTTACGTTCAAATTTACTAATCAACTTGCTTGTTATGCGCTTTCATTGAGATAAAAATGTCCTTCGGGACTACTTTTGACGCATTCTGAATTGCCACATGTGGTGACAACGGATTCCTTAACTTTCCCATGTTTTCCCCTTATCGTTGGTTTATAGGTGGAGTATGTGATAAAGTGCGACATGTCAGCCCTACAGAGGGTTCTGTACAGACACATGCAGGCCAAGGGAGTCTTGCTCACAGATGGGTCAGAAAAAGACAAGAAGGTAAGGAGGAGAAGACTAATCTTTGAATTGATGGAACCTTATTTTTTTTAGTACAATTAATGTTATTTCAAAGCTCAAAAATATACGGAACTAAAAGGTGTTTTTTTTTTTTTCTTTTAACCTTCTAAATTTTTTAGGGTAAAGGTGGCACGAAGACCCTGATGAACACTATCATGCAGCTGAGAAAGATTTGCAACCATCCCTATATGTTCCAGCACATTGAGGTACCAAACAGATGCTCCGTCTTGATCAGACTGTCTCTAAACATATATTTTTTTCTTTAGTAAAACCAGTTGCAGAATGCAGATAGAATCCACAGCAAATTAATGCAACCATGTTTTGTTTGTTTTACAGGAGTCTTTCTCTGAGCATCTTGGTTATTCTGGTGGAATCGTGAGTGGGTACGTAAAGCTTGAAACTGTGTGTGTTTGTACTACATGTGTGTCTCTTATGTGGATGTATGTTGCATATTGGCTCATTCTTCCTTCATATCGCCTGTGTAGCCCCGACCTGTACCGTTCCTCTGGGAAGTTTGAGCTGCTGGATCGCATCCTGCCCAAGCTGAGGGCCACCAACCACAAAGTGCTGCTTTTCTGTCAAATGACCTCACTCATGACCATCATGGAGGACTACTTTGCCTACCGTAGCTTCAAGTACCTGCGTCTTGATGGTGAGACACCTCTGACCAAGGCCAACGTTTGGGCTGTTTAGTTATTTATCACAAACCCTGACTGTTTTGTGAGCATGCACTCATAGCTGGCTTATAAATAAATGAATGCATAATAGCCATTCTCTTTGTGTTTTTGTGGGGCTTCACTGTCACATAATCATATGAATTGAGATTTACTTTTTTTTTTACCAGTTTAATCTTTCCCCCTCCCATAGGAACCACTAAGGCAGAGGACCGTGGCATGCTGCTGAAGACATTCAATGACCCGACCTGTGAGTACTTTGTCTTCCTGCTCAGCACCAGGGCAGGAGGACTGGGCCTCAACCTGCAGTCTGCTGACACAGTCATCATCTTTGACAGTGATTGGAACCCACATCAGGTACATTTATGAGGGGGATTACTGTTCATGTAACACCATTAAACTATTTATATCATGTAAAAGTAACATAGTTAACTAATCATATGTGCGTGCTCCTTACAGGACTTGCAGGCCCAGGACAGAGCCCACCGTATCGGTCAGCTGAACGAAGTGCGCGTGCTCCGCCTCTGCACCGTCAACAGCGTGGAAGAAAAGATCCTGGCTGCGGCCAAGTACAAACTGAACGTGGACCAGAAAGTCATCCAGGCTGGCATGTTTGACCAGAAGTCTTCAGGCTGTGAGCGCCGGGCCTTCTTACAGGCCATTCTGGAGCACGAGGAACAGGACGAGGTCGGGGCTCGAGGAGGCTGCCGCTCTAGGGGGGCGTGGGTGGGTGTGATATGAAACCGTTCCCACATGGCCCCACCCACCCACAACCACCTGTGCGCTGCCGCACCTCTTCATCCTGTCCCTATTTTTTTTTTCTCCCCCTCTCTCTTTTCCTTACTTCCCTCTTTTCTCAGGCTTTCATCCATCCAGACTTCTCCTTTTCTGCTTTATATATTTCTGCTTCTACACAAACCTTTTATGGTTAATATGATACTTTATCTTTCACACCAATATAAAAACTTTCCCTTTTTTTTATTCCTCCTCTTTTCTCTCTCTGCTGGTGGCATTACATTACATTTTGCTTTTTTGCTTTTTAACATTCACATATAGTTCTAGTGGAAACTCAATAAGAATATGCTAAGCTTTAGTCATATATTACAGACCTAAATGTGATATTTGCAATGCCTATGTATAACAAATAATAATATGCAATTGCTTTTTTCCCCTTGTGTGTAAGTGAGTCATTAGTTCAGAGACTTTGCTCTGAGGTGCCACATAAGTCTGCAGTGAGTCTCTTATCACCTCCTCTGTCTTGTTTGCCTGCAGGAGGAGGACGAAGTTCCTGATGATGAGACTGTCAATCAGATGATTGCCAGAAGTGAAGAGGAGTTTGAACAGTTCATGGTTAGTCGCAGTCCCGAATCAATTATTAGATACTGTCATTTTATAATTCCTCGGCTCACCTCCTGCTGCGTCATTTCTTTTCTCCCCAGCGCATGGATCTAGACAGACGCCGCGAGGACGCCCGCAACCCTAAGAGGAAACCTCGTCTGATGGAGGAGGACGATATGCCCAGCTGGATTTTGAAAGACGACGCTGAGGTTGAGAGGCTAACTTGCGAAGAAGAGGAGGAGAAAATGTTTGGCAGAGGATCCCGCCAACGCAAGGAAGTGGACTACAGCGACTCGCTCACAGAAAAACAATGGCTCAAGGTGGGATGTTATCACATGTAGTTGTTAGGAAATACAGTGACTTTGCATATTAGGAGGCAAAAGTGAACTAGTTTTGACCTGATTTAGTTTAACGATAATTTCTCCTCACCACAGGCCATAGAAGAGGGAAATCTAGAGGACATCGAAGAGGAGGTGCGTCACAAAAAGACAACCAGGAAGCGCAAGAGAGACCGTGACCATGACGGCGGCCCGGCCACACCCAGCTCCAGCAGCGGCCGAGGGCGGGACAAGGACGAGGAGGTGAAGAAAGCTAAGAAACGTGGTCGCCCGCCTGCCGAGAAGCTCTCTCCCAACCCTCTGTCCCTCACCAAGAAGATGAAGAAGATCGTGGATGCCGTCATCAAATATAAGGATGGGTGAGACAATTACCGAATCTCTCGGGGCTTTTTGACCACACTGATAGATAATATATCTTCACAGACCTATCCAGAAAAACTGTAGAATTATATATATGACTCTGATTTTTATCTGAAGAGAAAACCGCTCATTATTGATTTAATATTAGTTGGCATTTGAGCTTAAGTAATGACTCTGAGAGATGCATACTAAGAATCCACTGCCCATGTCTCAGCAGTAATGGGCGACAGCTGAGCGAAGTCTTCATCCAGCTGCCCTCTCGCAAGGAGCTGCCCGAGTACTACGAGCTCATCCGCAAACCAGTGGACTTCAGAAAGATCAAGGTGAGGACAAAAGGCAACAACTACCTGCTCTGCATGTTAAGTTTTTAAAAGAAGAAAGTGTTCCTTTGTGCTTTTTCATCTGATAATCTTCTGTATGTCTGATGGCTCCTGTTGTTCCCTCCTTCAATCAGGAGAGGATCCGCAGCCATAAGTACCGCAGCCTGAACGACCTGGAGAAGGATGTGATGCTGCTGTGTCAAAACGCCCAGACTTTCAACCTGGAGGGGTCTCTGGTGAGTGAAACCAGAAGCACACGCTCACAACAAGTACAATAGTGGAATAAGCTCAAAATCATGGGCATTCACAAGAAGTCAGTGAGTATAATGGATGTTTTAATAACTTGTCTTTTTGTAAACCTTTCAGATTTATGAGGACTCCATTGTGCTGCAGTCGGTCTTCACCAGTGTGAGGCAGAAGATCGAGAAGGAGGACGAGAGTGATGGGGAGGAAAGTGAGGAAGAAGAGGAGGAGCCAGATGAAGGCTCTGAGTCTGAATGTGAGTATCAGAAACACAGAAGCTTTTACGTCGAACGTGTAAACACGAACGTGTCAATGATCTTTGATGTTCTTTCAGCTCGTTCAGTGAAGGTGAAGATTAAGCTGAGCCGGAAAGAAAAGGGGGAGCGAGGAGGGAAAGGACAACGACGGAGGGGCCGCGGTGCCCGGGCCAAACCTGTGGTGAGCGACGATGACAGCGAGGAGGAACAGGAAGAGGTGAGACGAGAAGCTCACACACAGGAACAACATCGTGCTGAGAGACATCAGTCGTAAAGCTTAAACATCCTCTGAATGTAACTCTGAACTCTTGAGTCAGATGAGAGAAAGTGTTTCATGACTTTTACTTTTTTATTCTGTTAAATATTATAGACTAAATTAAATCCCACCAGAGTATTTAGTCTTTTTAGATTGTATCAGGTGTGTATCTGCTCATCCTGTTACCTTCGCTGTGAGAATACTTTGTTGATATTCCTCCAGAGGTCAGGTTCCTGTGTATCATACGTACACTTCTTGCAAACATTTGGAAGAGTTTCCAGCTTTTCAAATGTGAGGAGTTTCTGCTTTTCTTTGCTCGTTTTGTCTGTTTATGTGATAGTAAACTAGACATCTCTGAGGTTTGGACTGTTGGTTGAACAGAACCAGGTGTTTGGAAACAACTTGGGCTTCAGGAGATTGTAATTGGCATTTTTGAATATTTTACGACATTTACAGACCAAATTTGAAGATGCATGCACAAGTCATAATGATGTAGTTGTTGAAATTTTACAAAGCCACAACTAAGGTGACAGAAAAATGCTCTTAATATTGCTTCCTGCTGCTTACCAGGAGCTTGTAATCAAGATCTGAATTGGGGATCGTAAGCGCAGCATCGTTCATCACTTTAGAAATCGGTCATTACAAAAATATTCTTGAGTGTTATTTGATTGTATTTAAATGTGTAATACTGTTTTTGGATACACCACCCTTGTGTGTTTTATCGGTAGATCGTAAAAATAAATCTTTGTTTCCTCCGTGTTTGTTTCAGGAGCGTTCGGCCAGTGGCAGCGAGGAGGACTGAAGTGAACCACTCCTGATTGGACCAACGGCCCACTGAGCCCCTTGACTGGACTTTATATATTTTACTTAGATACAGCAGGGAGACAGTCGGTGGAAAAGGCCTAGTTTTACCTAGATGAGCTGATTTTTAGTGAGACAATTGTATTCTCATTAAAGTATACCATTAATTAAAAACGATTAAAAAAAGAAAACTAAAATATGAAAGATATGAACCATCCACTTCCATATTTAAACCATTTTCCCAGTATGAATAGTAGTGTGTCTCTTTGCCTTTTTTGTTTTCTCCTGTAAGTGGAAAATTGACAGAGCATGAATCATAGACTGATCGTGGGCCATAAAGACAGCTAACTGTTTTTTTTAAGTGGTATTAATTTTGTCGTCTTTTACTTTGAGACAAAGCGTACATGTGAACCAGGAGTCACTGCGTTCCCTGAAGTCCCTTTTTGAATGCATGTCGTGCGTGTCTGTGGAAATGCACCTGGATGTGTCTTCGCTATTATCTCTGTGTTTAATTTAAGACTACAAGCGGGATCACGGTACATCCCACCCTGCAGCCCCTCCCTCTCAGGTCGTGTATGTAAAGGGGGAGGGAGGGATAGGACCATTTTCTCGTGTCGGTGTCACTGGATTCCAAAAAGTACAATAAAGGCATCTCATAAATAATCTGTTGTCTTCACTTACTTTGGCCCTGACAAGGTTACGAACTGCACTTATCACATCTGCACACTAGATGGCCTACTGAGAACAGGTAGCTGCATACTTCATACTTGTTTACATCCTCTGCCATACGTTTCTCATCAGTCGGTGTCAGTTCAGATACGACTCATCATTTAGGACAGTCAGCACTACCGTGGATTTGTCGATTTGGATTTATTTTAAACTAGGTGTTAACTATTAAATAGTTTTCTTCTTAAAAGTGGATATCGTCAGTTTTTTCATACAATTGAACTGTCAATGTTTTGGTTTGGTCAATTTTTCATTTACTAGTTGCAGAACATAGACGTTAAAGCCATTTATCCATTACTTTCAGCAAACTATTTCAACTGTATATCCGTTATTTTAGCTATTTGAACTGTTTATCACTCTTCTGCTATCCTGCAAACTAGTTCTCATGCATGTTCATTGTGTAGTGTTGACAGGATACAGCTGATTGTGGATATACTGCATATTTTTTAATCTAATAGAAATATGAATCTTTTAAAATTAGTTTGGATACTCTAATCTGTCTCCATGTAGTCCATGGTGACTGCAGAAGCACCCTCCCTGTAGGAGAACTTGATCTCTGATCGTAGTTTTCTGACACCGTCGTCACTCTTCAGAGGTCACTCTTTGACCCTGACACACACACATCCTACTTTCCTGCACGTGATTTTGCTAGTATCTCGAGGCACATGCCCCAACACCTGAACAAACAGCGACGCCTTATATCTGCTACGAATGTGCTGTGTGGGTGACTTCTCATGCCTTGGCTGAGTTTTAGAGGAACCCCGGCATTCATCTCCCAGTAGACTCATTTTCCTACGTGAAAGTGTGTTTGTACAGTTGTAATTGTCATTTCAGGATTCATTGGCTGTTTCCCTTATAAACATTCTCCATTTAGACCTATTTGTTATTCTCACCTAAGAGATTACACATGAGCTTTGTGTGCTACAGGATATGTTAGATGAATCTGGAATAAATCTGGCCCGTCCTTCTCAAAACTAACATAGAGAACGCTTTTTAAACTTTTTATTGTTTCATGCCCTTTTAACACAGTGTCAGTCTTATCTTCCTTTCCTTGTCCAAGGTGAGGAAGTCAAATTTAACCTCTTCTAAAAAACACCTGATTTACTGAGCAGCGCTCCCTGTCCACGCAGCCACAAGGACAGCAGTGGATGCCCAGAAATGTATCCCTGTGCTGGCAGCTTTCAGTGGATGATGGATAGTTGAACACACACAAAATGACCATGAAGACATGAAGCCAGAAACCTTTCTTTGTTCTCTGGTTGTACTGTAGAAACAAAGCTCACCCGCTCTCCCTCCCCATGCCTGGTTATTCTGGAGGAGAAGCCAGAAACATGCTTAACTGCATCTGGGAGAACCTGATTTGACCTTAAGACGGAGAGAAAATTCGTTGCAGCCAACTCATGGTTTGTTTGTCAGGCTGTGGGGTGGAGGGGCAAGCATACTGGAAGAACCAGAAACTGTAAACAGAGGCTGAGGTGAGGAGGTTGGGATTGTGCATAATGAGAGAGTCAGTTGTAGTAGAGGGGTGTGTTCTAGTCTCTGTCTATTCATGCTTTCTCTGTCAGGGGGAGACATCAGGAATTTCTACCTCTATCTTTTCAATCAGCGTTTTATAAAGGGGTGAAACAGAGAAGGGTTGAGCTCACAGCAATCAGCGGACATCTCATTGGGAAGTTAGAGGTTAACTCCGGCACAGTTCAGAAAAACTTTTCATGTTTCACAGTCGGCCACCCGGTGGACCCAGTTTTAGCAGAGGCCTGAAAATTCCTTGTCACTTCTTATTAAATGAACCCCAATTTGCAGTACAGTGGGGTTGGAGGTGAGCGGGTTTGCTCTCTGGAAAAGGCCAACTCTGGACAGGAAGTGTGTCTTGTACTGTACACGGCTCTGGTGTAGAATAAACTGTTTAGATCTGTAGATCTTACAGAGTCCAGAGTTTTTTTTTTCCTGCCTGTGAAAGTAGCAATACCACAATATATATAATACTCCAAAGTATTCATCATGCAGACTGGTCCCTGTCCCAGTCTGTGCTATATTATTATAAAAAATGTTGGCACATTAATATGTACTTACTTACAGTACTTATGCGTTGCAGTTTGTCGAGGTGGAGCTAATTCTGACTGCTCTATATAACAACAGTGCATCATATTTTATAACCTGATCAGAAGCTGTTATTGTTGTTGTTATACCAAAGTTAAGTACAAGTACCTCAAAATTGCATTTGAATACAGTATTTGAGTAAATATACTTAATTACTTTCCACCGCTGGAAAATATTCTGCTTTGTACTGAACTACATTTGTTTGACAGATTTAGTTTCTAGTTACATTGCAGGTTGAAATTTTGCACAAAAAACATACGAAGATCTTCGGTTTCCGAACCTCATTTAAGTTGAGCCTTCAAAAAAGTACCACATTTGTATTTGTGAGTTTTTAGCAGTCCCTCTTTAAACTTCTCCGCTAGATTCATTTAAACAATTCTTTGAGGCCCAAAGACATACAATTATCCAATATTTCACAAAAAGCAAAGATCAGATAAAAGTACAAATCAAATTTTGCAGTATTTGTGTAGCCGAACCTTACAATATTCATCTTGTGACCCTTAAGAGGGCCCCGACCCCTGGGTTGGGAACCACTGGACTGAACTATCTAACTGTATATAAAGTAGTTCAAAGTAGCTCCACCTCCAGCAGTTACAGTAGTAAAAGGCCATATATTAGTTTCCTGATAATACTTCAGAATGTTTTTGACTTAATCTTGTGTAACTCTTTCTTCTTTACTGCGTTCTCCAGTCCTTCTGCCCTTGTGTATACTCTTCTTTGTTATTCTTTAATCGACACCAACAGGGCAAGGCACTCCCTCTGGGTTCACATCAGGCTTCTTACTCTATAGGTGCGCATGCACTGATGTGCACATGTCACTCTACTTCTGTTACACTCATAACTGTCCCCTGTAAAACAGTAGCAGGTAGGAACTAAACTTACTCTGAGGCAAGGGGACATGAATAGCAACTCAAATGTTACACATATAAATATATAATAATATAAGCACAGTATGCAGCTTAATAAACAAGATACATTAGTATAATAAACATAATTAAGGTTACACTTGTAATGGAGTTTTCTTACATGAATATATTGGTACTTTTACTGTAAAGGATCTGGATACTCGATCTGACACTTATTATCACTCTTACTGTACATGTTTTATGGCTGGCAACAGTGTGACAGCCTTGGCCTTGATCCTTGAATTCCATATGTAGCTTCTGCAACGTAGATCTTCAGCTCTGAAGTGAAGGGAGATGTAACCGGACCGCCTACTTACTGACCAGATGATGTTTTGTTTTTCCCTGAGAAGGTTTTACACGTGCTCAGTTCAGCTGTGACCAGGCATACTTGTGTGTTTCTTATGTTTCTTTGAAGTTTCAACTCTTTCTGTGTACATTTATCAGTGCTGGAGTGGCACTGAAGGTCACACATGATAAAACGGACTTGGTCAATAAAGACTATCCAGGTTGGGGGGGGGGGGGGGGGGGGGGGGGGGGTCCATGTTATCTGAGGGGGGGGGGGGGGTCCATGTTATCTGAATGTACTAACTGGGTCAATGTATTTACTTATATTTCCCCTGCTTTAGCTTCTTGTTTTTGCCAGTGTTCTTCTTCCACGAAGTATGTTCAAAGGAAACATCTGGATTATTTAACTGTTGCCAGTTACAGATGTGTACTCCTGAACTATATGCTGCTTTCTCTGCTTGGTTCAAGGTCGTTGTTTTGAAGTTTTATCTCTTCAGATGTACTTTATCTCCTCCCCTGATGTAAATCCCATAGTAAACTATCTTATGGAAAGTTTGAGACTTTGAACTCGAATAAACCTGCTGTATTTCATGAGAGGTGACCAACCTCAATTCAGGAAGTAGTGATATGACGATAAAAGCTGTGATAATCACTTTACAGCCTATTTTCGTATTTTATTAGAGGGTTTTACCCTCCTGTCAGGTCGCCTGTTATCAGTATTTTGGTCAGTTATATTATCTTTTACCCACAAAAACACTGATGGTGTTATAACAGCACCATATGAACCAGATCACTGCTTCATGTTGACCGGGTTTGGTATGATTTAAATATTGAACGTCTGCCAAAGTAGGCAAGCTGCCAATCTTATAGACTGTCACAGGCCACATCTGGGGACAAATGTTGGACTTCTAACCAGTTCACTGGGGACGTCTTATTTACTTGGGGGCGAGGTTTGTGTCCCCAACTTGTTTTTCTAACAGTTAAATTCACAATGAGGGAAACTGATTTGTCTTCATTAAAAGTAAGGTTAAGGTTTGGGCATCACAGGAGCCAAATAGGGCCCACAAATATCTAGTATTAATCGATAAGCTGTCAGTATTCTGTACTTTTGTATTGTCAACCCATCCCATCAAAAAGCCAACATGTGTTAGACCATGTAAAGACTCTAAATACGTCCCAGATTCCCCAGCCTGTTTGAGGCTCTTCACTCCAAGCCCTGTTTGTTCTTACTGAAGACATAAATCTTTAAAAGTGCAGCTTTTTGTGCAGTTTGTTCACAATAAATATTGTAATATTTTGAGATGAAGTTGTAATGTTTTGAGGAAAAGAGTCAAACAATTGCAAGGAATAAAAGGTCATATGGTTTCTACAAAAAAGTTATAATATTTTGAGAAAAAGGTGCAATGATATAGGAATTAACTACTATCAAGAACCCAATTTAATATGTTATGACTTGATTGGTAGATTGGATTAAATGTGTGTGTTCCTGATAGTCCATATATAGTACTGCATGTCTCCTCCACGTCCCTTTTCCTCGTCTCTTCCACAGGTTATATCCTAAAATCTAAAACAATAAGGTTCTTATTGGTGAGACCTGTACAGTAACCTCAGGTCATCCACGTCCCTCATTTGACCCATAAAAGCTGAAATATCAGGATTTTTTTTCTCTTACATTTTTGACTTTACTCTCTAAATCAGAATCCGCTTTATTGCCCATGTACGTGTTCACATACGAGGAATATGACAAATAAGCAACAACAAAGCAGAACAAAGGTAAGCATAAACATTTTAACTACTGTGTACAAATATAAATATATATAGCCAACACATTAAAAAAAACAACAGTGAATCAGTGAACAAGAAGATAAAAGTGCAAAGATGCACAGATGATTTCCCCCCTAACCTTGGCCCTAAACCTGCCTTATTGGGCCCCTGAGAAATACTCCCATATATCCTGCTACGCCCCTGTTACGCATGCATTGCGGTGAGTTTACAGTTTCCAATGAAACTTGCCTAACGCAGGCGATCATCACAGCCCCCCCCCCGCCTCCCTGAAGGGGTTAAACTCGTAGTAAACAGCAGCTCCGCGGAGCTCCGCCTCCCAATTGTTGGGGCCGTGCGCCTCAGAAATCACACCACTCCAGGTCCCGCCCTGCCCCTCCCGGGCCCCTCTCGGGCCCCACCCACCCCTGGACCACATTGAAATGGGTCTGATGTTGTTGTCAAACATTACAGTGTGCCGAGCATCCCTCCTCAGACCTTCTCCGAGCAGGAGCATCACAGCACGGAGGCAAAGACCGGAGAGAGCGCGTCCTCCCAGCGGCATCAGCGTCTCCATCAGTGAGTCCCGTCCGCAGAGACCTCCCGGGCTCGTCCACAGCGGCCGGACACCATGGCGCGGCCGCTTTACGCATCACTGCTGCTCCTCATCTGCGCCCTCGTTCCCACAGGTAAGACTTTACCTTCATCCATCACCTCACTCATCTCTCCATTCACACCTGCCGCTGCCCCAGACACAGGTGAAACACTCGGTGTTGTGTGATGAGAATTATATGTTTAAATAACATTAAATTAAACTGTGATTTGGTGGAGTGTTCAGTCCGTGTGGGTTTAAATCGCCCACTGCTCTGACAGCGCTGGATGCAAGGTGATGGGGGGGAGGGCGCAGTTATTCCCAGAATGTAGGTCAAATCTCTTTTTCACAAAGAATAACCACGGCTCAACCTCACCTCCTTCATAATTTAACAGTTAAAAATCCTCTTTCTATCAGCCTCCCTGCCTGTTTTTTAATGGTTGCAGCTTTCATTTTATCTTCTTCCTTTTTTTTTTTTTTTTTTATCCTTGCCGGCTTTTGAATGAAGCTGCATGTTTTGTGCTTTTCATCCACTGGCGCTCAGATCAGCAGCAGGCTGTGCAGCCAATGAGGCTGGAGCAGCCTGAATACTGCCTGTGTAAAGATGTCAAGCAGGGTTTCTGAGAAGCAGGTTTTTTTGAAGCTGCTGCCATTCATAATGTGGAAATGGGCGCCACTTTTATTTAAATCACTGCAGGGAAACCTTTTCATGGGAACACTTGGGTTTATCTGGGTCTCTCAAGTGATGCAAGAGCACATATTCATCCCACATGATGCAATATCCAGCCTGTTTGCAAGAGGCTCGCTCCCATCTCCTGAAATGCCCCATATTGTGGACATGAATGGAAGCCCTCCAACTCATCCTCCAATACAAACAGACATTGTGTCGCGGCAGCATTCCTTTAGTTTTGGCTGTACACTTGAAGTCACTGTCAGACCTGTTCCCAGTATGTTGGTTCTGGGAAATGGTGTGTGGGAAACATGTTGGAACTGGTTGTCACCCATCCACATTTCTACACCAGTCACAGAGATACAGTGTGTGTTGTATTGAAACATGTCTGCCCCCCCCATGTCGCGAAACAGTTGCCTCTCAGAGAAACTTCATTTGTGCCACCTTGAGGAGAAATTCATCTGAAATTGATCCTTTTATTTATTTATTTAAATTTTTAAGGTGTGTTAATCTCAACCTTCTGACCAGCACCTGATAGGAGGTTTTATTCTAAAGTATTTAACAGAACAGGAGCAGTTTCCTGCCTCATGGCCAATCAATTAAACACACGAGCACATGTCCCAGGCACTGATTCGTGCTCGATCGATATCGCTGCCACTTGGTCCGGTTTGTCTGTCTGAACTTTAAGCTCATTAAGTAAATATCCAGCGTGAACTTGGTTTGGGGTAATGTGCCACCGGTTTCAGGGAGTGAGAGCTGATCTATGAAGTGAAAACTTCCACCATAAAGGGAAAAAGGAAACGTTTGAAATCTACCTGTTTGGTACTGTATTGTATTTCTTTTGTATTAACCATGAGGATATCTGTTTGATAAGACTGGGAGTGTCGACATGAAAATGATAACTATCTTTACTGTAAGGGCAATAATGCGGTGCCTTTCACATGGAGTCATAAAGAAATGATTGGCTTAACGCTCAGTAGTAGATTTACTTCACAGCTGAAGCTCTAAAATGACTCATTTGGAGTCATATAAAATACTACTACAGTGGTAAAAACAGTTCTTCATCCTGCTTTAAGAAATAAAACCTCTCCTTGTTTAACTAAATCAGCATCAACCATGACCGACGGCACCAGATGTTTGACTTCACCAAGAAGCCATTATGATTTATTATGCTGTGAGGCATCCATAGACATGCATGATTTATGGTTTGTCTTTTCTCCAACCATTCTTATGGGGCACAAACTTATGAAAATGTAAATACTCACATGTAAATATTTAATTTGAAGAAACTAAATGCCTAGCTGCTGCTGGTGGTAAACACCTCCCTCTGCCCCCTTGCAGAAACAGGTGGCCATCCAGGGTTTTGAGCCCCCGGGGCCGGAGGGAGGACTTGCCTCTAGTACCTTCTTTAATGAAGTGCTGTCTCTCTGATTTAAAGTCTAATTGGTCCTTCAAGTTCAGTGGCTTCATTGGGTCCATTAAAGACGGGGGTTGGGAGGGCGACTCTATGTCTTCATCATATTAATTTTAACAGCAGGGATAATAAACACTGGAAAATTATATTTCTGTTTTGACTATATGAACTTATGGTATCAGAAGCTCCCTTAGAAAGGCTCAGAAATGCAGACTGGGCTGCTTACAGACAGTAGGAGAAGTACGTAGCCTTGTTTGACCTATTTAAACAAACACTAACAGACACGTGTGTGTGTCATGCCAGAGTAATTGCCTCCTGGCCCCTTTCCCCTCTGGCAGCACATGTCACCATCTTTGACATCGCTGAAGACGTAGACACTCCCACACTGTAATCAAACCCAACATTCACGGTCCCTGGAGGATAAAGCCGTCTGACTTTGGTGTTCCCCTGAACAGTTTCCTCTAACACTACCAGAAGGTTGACGTTTTTTAGTCACATGGCTTGACGACTATTGGATGGATTTGCCATGCAATTTGGCTCAGACATTCATGGTGCCCAGAGGATGGATCCTAATAACTTTGGCGACCCCTCAACTTCTTCCTCTAGTGTCACCATGTTCACATTTGTACATGGGAGTAAAATATCTCGACAACTATCATATGGATTGCTGTTAAATGTGGTTCAGATATTCATGTTCCCCTCTGAATGAATCCTAATAACTTCGGTGAACCCTTAACTTTTCCTTTAGTGTCATCATCAGGTCAAAGCTTACATGTGTCTGACAAAATACCTGCAATTACCAAATCAAAAACCTTCCTCGCGTCTGTAGGCTCTTAATCTTGTTTAATAGTGTTCTGCAGAATTATTATTCTTTCACTTCATTTCATTTGCAGTCACGTCTGTGTTTATGGGGAGTCTTCCAGTATTGGCCGGTGATAGATGATAACTAAAACATGGCCCTTTTAGCTGAACTGTGTGTTTATATCTTTCTGTCATAGATGCATTGATAACATGTGGAACCAAGCAGTTCCAGTGTGGGAACGGGAAATGCGTCACAGTCAGATGGGTGTGCGATGGCACAGATGACTGCGGAGACGGCACAGATGAACTTCCTGGTACCTGCTGTGAGTATCACGAGTCGCTCGACGTGAGAGTGGACTTGTTATTGCTTTGCTTACATGCCTGTCAATCCCACGAGCCCTCAAGTTGGATGATTGTATAGTCTCAGTTACCGTTTTCTGTGTATTTCACCTGCAGTGGCCAAAACGTGCAGACCGACAGAGTTCAGCTGCGCGGACCGCCTTAACCAGTGTGTGCCTGGCACCTGGCGCTGTGATGGAAAAGCTGACTGTGAGAATGGAGCTGATGAAGAGAGCTGTGGTGAGTCGAGCTGACGACAAGAGGCCCACACAATTCCCTCAATCATATGTGATTCATCTCAATTTATTGCCCTCCGCAGCCATGCCTCTGATCGCCCTCTCAACATCTCCTCTCTCTTAGCACCAAAGCAGTGCACAGACACCGAGTTCCGCTGCAGGAACGGCCAGTGTGTGTCGTCCTCCTTCGTGTGCGACGAGGAGGCGGACTGTGACGACGGCAGCGACGAGGCCTCCTGCCCGCCCGTCACCTGCAGCACCTCGTCCTTCCGGTGCAACAACACCGTCTGCGTTCCGCGCCTGTGGGCCTGCGACGGCGACGCCGACTGCCCCGACGGCTCGGACGAGTGGCCCCAGAACTGTGGCACAAAGAGACCCAACGCCGCTCCCGCCCACCAGTGCTCGTCCCTGGAGTTCCGCTGTGGCAGCGGAGAGTGCATCCACGGCAGCTGGAAGTGTGACGGAGGAGCTGACTGCCTCGACCGGTCGGACGAAGCTGACTGCGGTGAGCGTGATCACAAAACTCTTCTTCTCCTGTTCATGACATGCTGTCATTGCTTTCAAGCCACCATCTCTTGTATTCACTCCAAATTTCTACCTGTTGCGTCCCTCTAGCTCGTCCCACCTGCCGTCCCGATGAGTTTGAATGCGGTGATGGCACTTGCATCCATGGCAGCCGCCAGTGCAACCATCAATACGACTGCAGGGACATGAGTGATGAGACTGGCTGCGTCAATGGTACGAGTCTCCCCCCTACCCTTCTTATCCTGGTCGCTTGCAGCCAAATGAACTGCAAAATCTGTCTGTCTGTGTCTACAACTGAATCTTTTCTTTTTTCTCATGAACAGCAACCCACTGTGAGGGCCCCACCAGGTTTAAGTGCCGCAGTGGGGAATGTATCAGCATGGAGAAGGTGTGCGACAGGCAGCGGGATTGCAGGGATTGGTCAGATGAGCCTCTTAGGGAATGTGGTGAGTGCAGAGGCCTCTCCTTCATAGCTGTCTGGTTAATTACTACTTCCATGTATTTAATGAGGGTGTCTGCAGCTTGAGAATGCTAGTTACTGTGCATCCTCAGAAAAAAGAAATAAAGATGGTCAACCTTTTCTTCTTCCCACCGCAGGCTCCAATGAGTGCCTGTACAACAACGGCGGCTGCTCTCATATTTGCAATGACCTGAAGATTGGCTATGAGTGCCTGTGTCCTGCTGGGTATCGCCTGGTGGACAAAAAACGCTGTGAAGGTAACAACCTCCCAAAAAGTAAATTTTCATGCCAACATTAACCTTTAATCAGATAACCCATTGATGCCAAGCAATCTGTTTGCTCTGATGCAAACCTTTCCATGTCACTGACTGTGCCGTGAGATAAAGCAAGATCCCGTAATTCTCATGGACACAATGACTCAGCATTGCTCCTGTTTCCTGACACTGTCGTGTGTGTTTAATGTTCTTCTTTTTCACTCTTTCTGTGTATCAGATATCGATGAGTGTGCCAACCCGGACACCTGCAGCCAGATCTGCATCAACCAGCTCGGCAGTTACAAATGCCAGTGTGAGGAGGGATACCAAGTTGACCCAGCAACCAAAGCCTGCAAGGCCATCGGTAAATATCAGCTCTCTGTGTTCTTTCCAGAGTGTTTACAGTTTGCATTATTATAACATTAAGATGTTTAAATGTTACTTTTATGAAGTTAAAGAATTAACTCCCTCATATACTCCTAGTGTGGATTCCTAGGGCAAGGCTGAGTACTTATTAGAGACAAGGAAATATAAACTATAATGATACTCTAGCTACTGTGCATATTTTTTCCGCTTTTCAAAAGAGGATAAAATCGTTGATGGACATATTTGTGGAAACAGCATCTAAGCCTCAGGCCTCTATGTGGGCATTTTCCACGACAGCAGTGCTCTACTAACTGCAGCACGTCACACACCGGTAAAACAGGTAGTCCTGCAACCTCAGCACTTTGTACGTTACTCAGGGATTTGAATCCAAACACGTAGTAACTAACGTGCAGAGGGTTCATATCACAGTAAAAAGCAACAGCTTGTTAACTGCCTGTGTACCTGTTGGAAATTAAGTTATATTATGAACTATTTTTAGTGCCAGCCCACAGATTTCGGCACTTTAACAGCAGAAAAATAAATAAAACTTGAGTTTCTTTTTTTTATTAATCACAATTTTGGCCGAAACAAAACCAAGTATATACAGTATATGTTAATTTCTTTAAAAATAACTTGTCCACTCTGATTTTGTAGGTACAATAGCCTATCTCTTCTTCACCAACCGTCATGAAATCAGAAAGATGACTTTGGACAAAAGTGAGTACACCAGAGTTATCCCCCGTCTGAAGAACGTTGTGGCTCTTGACATGAACATGGCCACAGACGAAATCTACTGGTCTGACATCTCCCAAAAGAAGATCTACAGGTGAGCAAGACTGAAATCAGAATGAAAGTAATGTTTTTGTTTCTTTTACCCGTGCCTGACGCCACTCCTCCACTTTCAATCCAGAGCTCCGATGGACTCGGCTGAAGACTCCACTCAGCACAGCACAGTCATCGGCAGCGACGTTGATGCTCCTGAAGGCATCGCTTTTGACTGGATCCATGGGAACCTGTACTGGACTGACAGCATCCGCAGCACCGTCTCTGTGGTAACCGCTGATGGCAGCCGCCGCAAAACTCTCTTCCACCGAGACTTATCTAAACCCCGCGCCATTGTGGTCGACCCCCACAGCAAGTAAGTCTAATTGTCTAATAATAAAAGTGCAGCAACGCCTAAATCCTTCTTCTTCATTTGTGTGCAGTCTAAAGGGGTGCATTGATGTCAGTATATTATTAACAACATATCTGTGTCTTCCCAGCTTCATTTACTGGACTGACTGGGGGAATCCCGCTAAGATTGAGAAGGGAGGTCTTAACGGGGGAGACCGCACCGCTCTGGTCACCGACAACATTGAGTGGCCTAACGGGATTACACTCGGTAAACTCCAGCATTCATGTCTCTCTGGTTTCAAGTTGCTTTTTTTTTTTTTAAACTGTTCATGTGAATGCCATGGGTCACTCTGGTCTGACCTGTCGACCCCCCTACCTCCCTCCACCCCCACTGTTTGCTTCCTCCCCAGACCTGTTAAACCAGCGGCTCTACTGGGTGGACTCAAAGCTGCACACCCTCTCCAGTATCGACGTGCAGGGCGGTGGTCGACGCACCCTCATCATTGACGAACACAGGCTGGCTCACCCACTGGGACTCACCGTGTTTGAGGTAGATGTTTACCACCTGATAAGCTCAGTTACACATAAACCCAGAGCCTGTCAAATACAACATGCCATAAACTCCACCTTACACGTGTAGTAATCCTCCTTACTACCACTGCTGTCCCCAATCTCCCGTATGCTCAAGCTTGGTTTGTTATTTGTGCTTCCAGGAGCGAGTCTTCTGGACAGACGTCAGTAACAACGCCATCCTCAGCGCAAACAGGCTGACGGGTGACGACATCACACCTGTGGCAGAGCACCTATCATCACCAGAAGACATTATTCTCTACCATAACCTCAAACAGCCTACTGGTAAGAGACACCACTATCACATACTGGTCAGAATACTGAAACCAGCCCCGGGCCTCGGCACATTTGCCACTGGGAAACAATATTGATCGACAAAAAAATAAATAATAATAACTGTAAAGGAAATCTTAGATCTGGTTCACTCAAGACAACAAGTTTGAGGGGACCAGGATGTCTTAAACAGGAATATTTATTGAAGCTCGATTGAGGAGAAAAAGGAAACACCACGTGTGAATCACAGCGTACTGCTAGCAGATTCTGAAGATGGTGTAATTAACCCTCCCAAGACCTGCTAAGTTCCACTGTATGCCTGGCATGTGTGAGGACTCTATTGGATTTCGGATCCAAACAAGGAAATACGTCAACCTTTGCTGTCCTAACAACAGCATAACCTCTGTACAGTCTCTCTTATCCAGCGTCAACAATCAGGCATCAGCCTGTTGAGTCTAAACCCGAATACAGAAGATATCTAGCAGACCTTCGTCTACCAGGTGCCTGAGCCAACTTGGCCTTGTCAGACACACAAAGTGAGACAGGCGAACAGAGACAGGCATTAATTAATAATTATATAATTTTCGAAGCTATTATAGGTTATTTTTTCGGTAGGTTGGTTGGGAGCCTCTGCTCAAACCCTACGAAATGTCACTGGTTTGAGTTTCAGAAGATGTACGTGTATCTGAATCCGTAATGGTCCAAATACTGTTTAAGAGACTATAGACTGTATCTGGGAATTATTTCCGAGAATGTCTAACTATTGCTTTAGTATGATAACGTTGATAATGGATTCCAAAAATGTAAAGCAGTTAAACTAAACTTAAATGTCCTCTTTTCCATCGCAGGGAGAGATTGGTGCCAGGTATCCGGCTGTGAATTCTTGTGCCTGGCAGCTCCTCAAGTGGGCAGACATCCCCCCAAATATACCTGTGTGTGTCCAGATAACATGATGCTAGCCAGGGATATGAGGACATGTGTACCTGGTAGGTCAATTGTCAAAGAGGTAGTATACTGTAGTAGAATATCAAGAAGAAAATTAAAGTAATAATGAAATCATTTCTGTCTTCTAAGTAAAATATTGTCCTATTTCTGACTCACTCTTCTGTTTTTGTACGTCACCAGCTGTGCCGACACCTGCAGCTCCCGTGCAGCCTCGAGTTCCCGCTACCACCCCCCCTCCTCGGCCACCAGTGCCAGCCAGCACCACACCTAAACCCCAGGTCCGCACCACCACAGTGCCCATCGTAATCACCAGCACTGCTGCCAAACCAGTGCCGCGCACCACCGAGCCTCCTGTGAGGACCACCACACCTGAACCAAGCACCCCGTCACCCCAGCCGGCGAAGCCTAAAATTCCCCAGACAACCACGGGAGCTCCAGTCACCTCTCCAGGCAAGTTAAAGTACCCTTAAGTACAGAGTTTGGTACCCAACCCTAATGAACACAGGGAAAAGGATCGTGTGACTTTGGTAGTTGTTTGTAATAAGTAGTTTCCTGCCAGGCAGCTAACTCTCAGGTGTCGGATGTCTTTTTCACAAGAACTTGAACTTGAAACCACTAAAGAAGCAAAACACTTCCTAACTGCATTTCAAGTCTCTGCAAGTTGATTTTCATGGTCGAGGATGCTTGTAATCAGGCTTAAATTGGTTTGTTAAACATGGTGTGTTTTGGGGAAATAGCTGTCAGTAATGTAAAGTCAATACTCTCTGAGGTGAGCAGGATAAAAACATGCAAAACCAGCAGTCATTTGAGTGCATTGCTCTCAGCTCTGACATACAAGGCGTATGGAGCAGGTCAGCTTCATGTATCATTAACTTCGTTCCTCGTGTTTACCTTTCCTTCAGATTTCCGCCATGGATTTGCTGCAGCTGTACCCAACACGGCCTCCACCACCCCAATCGCTCTATATATCGTCTTACCTCTGGGTGAGTTGCTTTTCTTCTTCACAGAAAATACAAATTATTTGAAATAATACCAGCCACAAAGCATCATGTGTAACCTTTCTCCTTACGTCTGTGTCTTGCAGTGATCGTTTGTCTGGTGGCTGCTGGTGGCCTGCTGCTGTGGAGGAACTACAGGCAGAAGAACACCAACACGATTCACTTCGACAACCCTGTCTATCAGAAAACCACTGAGGACCAAGTGCACATTTGGAAGAGCCACAGCCCCGACGGTTACTCCTACCCAAAAGTGAGTCTAAGAGGATTCCATTAAAATCTTTTCCAATAACTTCACACATTTCGTTGCACGTACAGGCTACAGTATGTGTTTTGTCTGACATCCTTTTTATTTGCTGTCCCATCAGAGACAAGTTGTGAGCTTGGATGAAGAGGCAGACAATCCAGCCTTCACAGAAAACTGAAAAATGTCAGGCAGAGTGGAGAGAAGAGTCCTCGATGATAAGCTACCTTGGGCGTCCTTTTGTATTTTTACCTCACACAGCACAAAGATATGTAAGGCAAAGCCAGTATCAGACAAGCTTGAACCACTATATCCTCACAGACGACCGAGCGCTCTACGGGCGGAAAAACAGGGTGAAACTTTCAGGTTGCAAGTTTTTTTCCCATCAAGTTAACAGTTGAAAATCCATTCTTCGCCAAATCAAACCAAATCATCAGATGGTGGATTACTCAATCTGACATTTCTTTACTCGATTTCCAGCCGCGATGCTGATGGTACAAGTGGAGAACTGTGTCATGGCTAAACCCACGTAATGTCTTGTTTTCAGTTTAACTGAGCTCATTTAATGCAACTTATAGCTGGGAATTCCTTCTAGCTTGTGTATGGTAGAAGTCACAGATGAGTGTTGTAAATATCATTGTTTATTATTTTTGCCTGTTCATAGAACTTTATCAAATCTTATTCGCTTTCTTGGCCCTCACATGTCTGTACGGTAAATATGAAGCTATGGCCAGCTGAGCTGTCTGTCTAAAGGTAACAAAATCCACCTACCAGCACTTCTTATATATTATTGTGTAACTTCCTGGAGTCTCCACAACTGCTCCCGGCCACAAAATAGTTCGGCACACAATCTCCTGTAAAGCGGAGAATTGGTGTTTTTACACTTTTTTGATTCATGGTTTTTGTACAGAACAAATAAACTGAATATATCATGTTTATTAGTGAGCTTTACAGATGCTGGTTGGCAGATTTTGTGACCTTATGACAGAGCCAGGCAAGCCGTTTCCCCCTGTTTCCAGTCTTTATGTTTATGTTTATCACCATACGGCTCTAGCTCCTTCCCTAACGCACAGACATGAGAGTGGCATCAATCTTCTCGCCAAACTCTCGGCCAAGAAGTCGAATAAACTTTCATTCCAAGACAAACACTAACACCAGAGCGGATGTAGAGTTGAGCAAACAGTAGGTGAACATAATACCAATAAGAATTCTGCATGTGCCAATTTAACCAGCGTGACCTCAACGAGTTTTACACCAGCTGTCGCTTCAGTAGTGGAGCGAAAATGCTTGATGCTGCTGTAGTTAACGTTAAAGAACACACACACCGCACACTGTGTCTGTGCCTTGATTTATCCTGTACTCTGTGAGAGCCTTCAGATTTCACATATCTCCATATGGTCACAACACAAACCCTCTTCAGCAGCTGTCTGTTGTTTTGGATTTTGCGATCCGTGCATCGGAGAGCCACGTAAATTTTCCTTGCATATGCCCCTCTCAGGAGGACCAGTGCATTCCTCAAAGACAGAAAAGCTTTGATGCAACCACGTGGGACCAAGTGGGGGGCGCGTCTTAACGCTCTGAACTGCGGCACGTGTATATTTACATCCTCCCTCAGGACCAGAACTTTACCTTATTCCAGCATTCCTGACAAAAGAAAGCCATGTGCCCTTTTAGTGGTTTTGAAGACACAGTTCTCGCCAGGCGTTCGAGCCCATTTATATGTGTTGCTGACAAATGTGTGCCTTTTTAATGACATATCCTGTTCACATGTTCATGTTGGTGCTATTGAACTCAGTGGATTTGTATACAATCAGTATCTGCCTGTTTACAGTGAATTGTTTGAGGGACGTGGCGGTGTTATGTGCATGTGAGGTTGCACCTAACAGAGACGTTGGGATGTGGGAGAATGACTGTCGTGAAGCTTGTAGGTAGAATAAAGTGCTAGTCAAACTTTACATAAAATCATTTTACATTCACCGACTAACTGTGCAGATTAAGCTTGTAAATATAATGTTCATAAATGTAAATATTTGTTCTTTACTGTTTTTTTGGTAAAAATGTCAGTGTTTTAGACTTTGTTTTAAACTTCAAACATTCGCTGTACATAAATAAATGCTTCTATTTATTATAGAATCACTTCTGTCTGGGTTCAGTTTTTGAAAACTCGTGTCTGAATTTTTCCTGTGTTGAGCTCTTTCAACGTGTTTTCTACATCTCCCTCCAGATGATGCAACAACAAATACAGCAGTAAATGCTGACAGATTACTAGACTAGAAGTCTAGAAATGTGTACAAAATATGATAATAGCGGGAGCAGATATAAAGGGGGAAAAGAATGTAAATATTCATGAGGATATACCCCCAGCGCCCAATCGGATGAGCTCAAGCACCCCTTCATCTGGACCAAATATGTTCTTATGAATTGATTATAAGCTGGATATAATTTAACACTATTAATGGATATTTTTACTGTGTTTTTTCATACAATCCTGCTTGGTTGTATATTACCCTTATTGACACAAATACGTGTATATATTTTTAATAAGTGTTTATTTTTTTAGTTGAGCTGCTTGACTTTAACTGAGTTAGAAAATCAGTTCAGCTACAATCTTTCCACACACCCTGACAACAACAGTTTACATATATAAGAAACTGGGTGTTTATTTCAACTTAATTTTCTATTAATTTTAGTTAAGCAGAACTTGTGTGAAGTGAAAAAAGTACTACATGATACATTTTCCAAAAGTATATTATTTTATTGGTATTTAGTTTTTTCTTTATTACTACATGGTGCAAAGCCTCCTTCTTCTTTCCTTCTCTGTGTTGTTATTATACGTGGCTGAAATGCTGGTTAAGGTATGTGGCAGATGACAGATTTTGAAAAATGTACAGCAGCATATTCCTATGTTTTTACCCTTCAGCTGTGGTATGCAGCCCCCTCTTTTTTTCCTGGGGGTCTAGGGGGGCTTAGCTTTTTTAGTGCTTTCAAGGAAAGCAAGACCCTGTTCCTAGAAAGTCGGGCCGTCACAGTGAAAAGTAAAACCACACAGTTTCTTAGAAATGTGAGCTCTGTGGGATCACAGATAGGACAAGTAACAACACTGTGTGTGTTTTATTCACACATCCATGAGAGCTGGAAGGTTTTTGTTTTTTACAGTTTATACATTCTGAATACATACAATACACACACATTTGACAGATCATTGTCAACTTCAGTAACATAGTAAATGATCAGGTGATGTGTCAGAGTACAGGCATAGTTTGATATTTTCATGAGTAATGTGTTTATTGATGTCTTCCTTTACACAAAAACATAATTTCAGTTTTCTCTTTGAAAGGTTTAATGGATTTTAAGTTATCGGCCAAATCTTAGATAAACAATATTTTCCTTCTGTCATCGAAATCCATGTTTAAGAGTAACCCCCAACAGTGGCTGTCAGAGAGGAGAAGGACAACAAACCTCTTTTAGTCCCCGTTGATCTGTGGTTAAACCCACCAGTGGGCTTGTCATGTGCATAGTTCAAGGCTGAGGAAGAGCAGAGGTGTTGAGATGGTAACACATCTGTACACATGTGGGTAAACATACAGATGAACAAGCAGTTCATGCCGGCTTCTGATTAAAAAACCTAAATTATATGGTTTAACACATCTATACTCATCATCAATCAGTGTGAACCTTTCCTGATGTGTCACTGATTTTCAACACACTTGTTTGCACACACTAAAGAAAATATCAATTTTTCAAAGAAATGTTTCATCATTAATCATTTATGTAGCCACAAAGGTTGAACTTGACAGGCTGGATCATTCCACGCACTTCGACAGACGAAGTGTTTTCTACTCACCTACATGTGTTTTTCAGTTTGAAAGAATGCCTGAACATCCAGTTTACTGAAAACATTTTGGTGTAGAATAAACATGGCAAACCGGAAATACACTTTTTTACAACCACATAAATTCACTAATTATAAGTGACATTATTCATATATTCTGGGGACATTTTTGAGCAGGTTTCAGTAAATTCTCCCAGATGTTTCAGACGTGATCTTCAAAAGTGTGAGGATACAACATTGCTGCTCACCTGATCCTGCATAAACAAAACCAACCAGCCGGGTGCCCAGTCCCCGGACCATCACTGACCTTTGCTCGGACTGTGTTTTGTCGGAAAGACCAACTTTTTTGGGAAACACACACCACTCACCAGACAACAGCTTAACCAATAGGGCTGCTAACAATATTTGATCAGAGTTGTTCACAGAAGATAAGAAGTTTTTCATAGTAGATTTCATAGTTTTTATTCTCAGAATCCACCCACTCTAACAGGATGATCAGATACATATCCTCTTAAAGTTTATCCCCTTATCAATTTATTTTTTTGAATTTTGGGGGGAAATGTTCATCTTTATTAGGTAGGAAATGAAAGAAAACAATTATGCAATAATGATAATCAATTAGCTTTTCATACTGACTTTTTAAGGTTTGAGGACGCTGGTGGTTTAATGAGTATTTGTCCCGGCATGTAATAAAATAAGACAAGTGGGAAAGGATTGTAGTATGCATAAATATCTTGGCTACACTGATATCATAGAAAGACCATTACTACTATTACTATTACTATTATATCTAATCAGCCTAAAATGTTGAATTTACTGGTTTAGCTATTTTTTTTTGACATATTTCTTAAAATCTAGATTTGGTTCCGTAATCAAATGTATTTACATCAGTCTTTTTACCCTTGATGAGGATGTCAACATTATTGGTTTTGGTTTTATGTAGAAAAATATTTTTTTGTCTTTCCAATCCTCAAACTAAGACATAATTTGATCATGCTGTTCTTGCATGTTTGTACACAACAGCGTCATCTGCATACATTTGCCATCCTTTCCTGTGACTCTGTTACTCTGTTGTGGAAGATCATTAATAAACAGGCTAAATAATAATAGGGGACCTAACACTGATCCATGAGATCCATGAGAGAAAAAATTGTTTGTGTTAAGGTAAATTTTCAGTTGTTCAATGACTTTTGAAAGTACTGGTAGGAAGCTAATGTGTCTATATTTGGCTTCGTCCGTCTCCAGATTTAAAAATAGGAGTGACAATGGTGTGTTTCCAGTTATTAGAGGAAGTATTTCTACACTGAAAAAACAGCCTTTTACATTTCCAACAACATGAATTAAGAGGGACATTACAAGGAATATGAGATACTGTGTCTTTAAACTCACAGTCATGTTTTGCACCTTACTGATGTTTCATCATATGCATCACCAGAACCAGATATGTATGATCAATACTCAGGCCAAAGCTTTGTGTTTATCAGCCGACATGACTGCGTATGTGTTGTATTATTCGGTTTCAGCAGACGTTTTTGATGTTTTTGTACACGTTGATGCTGTTATGAGTCGTATCTAAGGCATTTCAGTCAAGTCAGGTTTATTCTGGAAGCTCCTCCAACAGATCTGGTTCATCCCAACCTGCTCTGGTGGGACGTGACGTCGTACTGTTCAGTCTCAGACGTCACACGGCCTCGCCCCCACATCCAGTAAACATCCTCTCTGGATATCCAGGGAAGGCAAAACGTCCTGTCTGATCAATAATTCTGCGAACGGACTCACTTAACAAATATTATTCACCTTTTGTCAATATCTGCCTCATGTCTGCTGATTTTTTAAGGAATATGGAGTAAAAATAAATAACTGTTCATAGTAACAACTTGGTGTTTATAGGTGGAAGTCACAAATACCTTTACTGACAGTGAAACAGTTTTGATATACTATATTCAACTGGTTTCTAGTTATGTGTCTGAAATTTAAGGGTGAAGTTGTTATAAACACTACTCTTACTATAAAAAAAGTTATTTTATTGTAAAAAACTGTTTCTATCTGTTATTGTTACTTAATGTAGAACTTGGTTGAATGCACTTATTGTAAGTCGCTTTGGATAAAAGCTTCAGCTAAATCAATGTAATGTTCAAAGTCATAAATGTCTTACTTTATGTGTCTGCAAACACTAGATCTGCATGACCATTTTAGATCTGAGTTTTTTCCAGTTATCAAAGATACTTAAAGTTGGAGGTAATCTCCTTCTTGTGTTTATTTGGCAAATTCTCAGATTATAATTGGGTTCTTAATTAGTTCTTTATTGGTCGGCTGAAACGGTCAAGACAAGCAAACACAGTATGGCATGTTGGCTGCTAATTGAATGAAATTTGAATGAATTTCTCAGTTGATTTCATTATTAAAATGTCCAATTTCTGGTTATTTGTAGTCTTTTAAATGAAGCCTGTGTACTGTAAGTAGGTTTATGTAGGTTTTAATCATTGCCTATTTCTGATATAGCGAATTACTTTACCTTAGTTTGGGTATTTATTAAGTAGTGTTTATTATATAAAACATTATAATAAATAAATTTAAATCGTAAAAGGAAAATAAATATTCAGAATGATTTAAAAAATAATAAATAAATAAAAACAGGAAGATAATGAGTAAACATTAGAAAAGATAACAGAGGAAGGAAATATTTGTTCTTAAGGGTTAATTCAAATGTACTTATATTATGTTTTAAGAACCTGTTTATTTCTTTATTCTTTTCTAAGACCAAAAACAAAAAAACAACAAGAAGTGAATTTCAGTCAATTATAAAAAGAAAAAAAAAATGTTGGAGAATTTGCCCCATAAAATAGGAGAGTGAACAACATATTGATGAGTGAAATTATCGATCAAGTGCGCCTCCTACCGGACAGTCCACGTCACGTGTGACCCCCCACACCGGAAACCACGTGGTTCGGCTGCTCACATGCGCACGCAGCATCCGGAAGTGCTTCCCTTCGCCAGCAGCGTGTAGTTTTAAATCCCAGTGAAACGCTGTTAAACTCCTTCTTTAAAAGCCATGGCAGGCCGCGGGGAGTTTAAAATAAACTCCAAGTTCGCCCAGAAATACGAGAAGTACCGACAGAAGGAGGAGCTGCAGAGACGTGAGTGAAACAACGAGGCTGAAACCAGCAGGCCGACAACCCAGCGTGGGGGCCAGGGGCCAGGGGCCAGGATGTGGTGTTATTACTGCGGATAACATCTGTGTTGTTGTTGTTGTTGTTGTTGTTGTTGTTGTGCAGTGAAGGATCGATACGGGGACCGTGCTGAGGAGAGCGAGTCCGGGTCTGAGTCCAGCTCGGAGGACAGTGAAGTGGTGAGCATCGCTGCTTTTATACACTAATACAAAGTGTCTCAGGAGGACTTGCTGCGGAGCTTTAACGGGGTTGTCCCACTTGTGTTTGTCCTCCCAGGAGCTGGACCCTGAAGTTGAGAGGGATTTCTACAGAACATTGTCCCTGCTGAAGAAGAAAGACCCCAAAATCTACCAGACAGATGCCAAGTTCTACTCAGAAGGTGATTAAAGTGCAATCATTGGTGCTGCCTTCACTGTCTATAAGATATCTTTTTATATATATATATAAATAAACAAGGGATCTAAATGGTTTCAGATGCATCCACCAGTGAGGAGAAGCCGTCGACGTCGAAGAAAGCGGTTAAGCCCATGTTTCTCAAGGACTATGAACGTAAAGTCATACTGGAAAAAGAAGGGTGAGCTGCAAGATCAGATTTCTGGGCCCGTATTTATTTAGAAATCAGCCCTAACTGGCCAAAAAGTTACAGCTTTTTTAAATCAGTTTTCACTCATGAAACAATCCCTATCTGTGCCAGGATATGACGTTATTATGACTTATTGTTTAAGCCAGGTGTGAGTCCTGACAGGGTTTACTTTCAATCTTTTGCAAATGACTTATTAGAAGATTTCATTTTGAAGTATTTATTATTTTTCACAACACATTTTTGCATATATAACCTAGATAGCTTAATCACCTATACTATTTGTATATAAATACATAAAGCCTGCAATGTTTTATACTCAACAGTCAGGAAAAGGATGAACGCAGGCTCTGATGCTTTTATTTTTATTTTACAGGAAATATGAGGATGATGACGACAGTGACGATGAGGAGGCTGCCAAGAGAATAGAGGTAGTTTGTGTTACCAGATCATTTTGTTCCTTTGAGAAAATACAGATGTACCAACCAGTAACGGATGTTTTATTAATCATCACTGTTTTTTCCCAAAGAGAGCGGCCTCTCCGAGCTACATTCAGGAGCAGAAGGAGCTGAAAGAAAGGTAAGAAAACAGTGTGAAGGCATCTGGAAATATCTAGAGTCTATTTATGGAAACTAAAAATCTCTTCTCTTCAGCTTCCGCAAGTTCATCCAGGACAGCGACGATGACGTCGATGAGGGCAGTGAGGGAGATGGAGAATCCCAGCTGCTGACCAGGAGGATCAAAACCCAGGAAGAGAAGGTCAGAAGCTTTTTCAGGTTACTTCCCATGTTGAAATAGAGAAGTGCACAAGTGTTTACAAATCAGGACAAACATCTCTGCTTCTCTGTGTGTTTGTAGGATAATGAAGAGGCAGATTATGTGGAGTGGCTGAAAGGCCAGGCTGAGCTCGAGGGTCCGGAGGAGGTGAAGGACATGGTGAGTGTGTGAGGAGAGAGTGGAAGAAGGCAATTCATTCAGAGGCTTGTGTTTAACTTTTTTTAGAATGGGACTGGTTTGTGTTTAAACAGACTTACTTAAGGGACTACTGGAATGACCCAGAGCTGGACGAGAAGGAGTGTTTCCTGAGAGACTACGTCCTTAACAAGGGCTACCTAGATGAGGACAACGTTGACGAACGGTATGTTGCTTCCTGTGTGGGTGTGAGGTTTGTCTTCATGGCGAAGGAAACATAAAGCAACCATATGCAGCCAGGTTGAATCATGTGCAATAAACGCTCCTGATGCTCTAAGGATCCCAACCTACGATGAGGTGGTCCAGGATGATGTGGAGGATTCTGAAGAGGAAGGGGAGACTTTCTTGGAGCGGCAGGAGGACTTCGAGAGAAGCTACAACTTCCGCTTTGAAGAGCCCGACGCTCAGAAGATCAAGACCTACCCCCGCAGCATCGCCACCTCGGTGCGCACCAAAGACGACCGCAGAAAACGCAAAAGGGAGGAAGTGAAAGAAAGGAAGGATAAGGTGTGTATCATGTAAGAAGAAAAACATCAAAACTCTATATAATATGCCTTCATTCATTAACTAATATAAACCAACCTCCCTCTCTGCTTTTCCTTTGCTCCCTTTTCCCAACAACTATTTCAGGAGAAAGAGCAGAAACGTGAGCAGCTGAAGCAGCTGAAGAACTTGAAGCGAAATGAGATCATGGAGAAGCTGAAGAGGCTCCAGGAGCTGACCGGCAACGAGCAGCTCGCCTTCAGTCAGGTTGACCTGGAGGGAGACTTTGATCCTCAACAACACGACCAGCTCATGCAGGTGGGTGTAACATGGACACACAGGTAAAGGACTTTTCATAAGACCAACTAGCTCTACTGTTAAATACAAGAACGATGTAGATTTTTTATTTCCATTTTGTGAACATGGATCATCAGCCGGTGAGAATGCTGACTCTTTGCCTGGGAGACGTTGCTTCATCCTCAGTCTTTTAGCACAATATCATGTATGTAGTCATCAAGTGGATATTTAAGAACTAAGATTCTCACACATTAAACGTTTTCAATCAACACCTGAAGTTAACGTTAGTGTAATTATCTAGCGTCAGATGAGGTGGCTATAAATGAGAAGTCGGCTTTTGTCTACTTCCGCCTGAAATCAAGGACCCATTGTTTCAAAAAGTATAAGAATTTCAAGTCGGTAAATCTCCTGTTGTTACCACTGTAAACTGCGTATGTGCTGTGTGAGAACGAAAAGCTTGTATCACTGTATCATAATGCTGCTGCTATTCAGTGTAAAAAACACGTTACAGTTTCTGGAGCAATTCCTGTCTGAATGAGGCCTTTTGGCAGCTCACAGAGGTGTACTGGAGCCTGGGAACAAGATGAATCTGTGAGCTTGTCTTTTATTTGTTCTGGCAGACACGTCTGGCCCCTCTCCCATTCAGACTGATTTCCCCAGAGCTGGTCCAACAAACAACTGCACTTAAACTTCATGTTGATAAGAAATGTGTGTTTGCAGTACTTATGACAGGACGTACCGTACGACAGGACGGTGTTTCGTTGCTCGGATTTGTTGTCTGCGCCAGTTGATAACACTCTTTGAGAAACGAGAGAGGTTCCAGACTAATACCCATTTGCGATATCAGTCTGGCGATGCCAGGCTAGATGTATTGTGTTTGGCTGATCAGTTTGTGTGGGATGTGTGTTGCTTTAGTCCTGTTTCACCACAGTAAGAAGGTCTCTGGTTTGATCCTCACTGCGGACAACTTCCTGGTTGGTTGAAAGCTGGTTGGCTCCTGTGGCCCCCTTCATCAGAGCCATGTTCTGTTAATTGAAGTTAGTTGATTAAGACCAACTCACACAGGTGCACTGTGTTTGGCTGATTAGACTCAGCCGCCTCCCTATTGAGAGGTCCTGTGTGTAAAACCAGCCATCATGCATGTTGCTGTCGTTCAGAGAGAGAGAACACCCTCAGTTACATTTAAGCTCATCAGTGACTTTTTCCCCCGTTTGCAGAAGTTCTTTGGAGATGAATACTACGGAGAAGATGAAGGGGAGAAGCCTCAGTTTGATGATGATGATGAACTAGAGGGTGAGTCTGTGTTTTTTTCATGTTCGCTGATGTTGAAACCTGCAGGCCTTATTTGAATGCCGTGGTAACTCTGTCACCTTCAGTCTGTTGTGGTAAGTGTCCGCTGTGCTGCAGGATGCACTGAATGACAACTCAGTTGTTTGTGTGTGTGGCTTGTTGTTTGTATAACAGAGCGCTGGAACTGGGACACATGGACAGGAGAGGAACGAGAGGAGGACTGCGAGGATGAAGAGTACGATGGAGAGGAGCATGACGCCGCTGAGCCCCACTGTGACGACGACAACTTCATTGTGAGTCAGCTCATTTTTACCCAGAGTGCCTCTCAGCTGCTCCATGGTGCAGAAATCAGTTGGACAACTTTTTCTTTTTGACGGTAAAGAGACTTGTTCACTGAAAGTCACTCTGTTGAAAACAGATGGATGCAGACTACGACCCCAGCCAGCAGGCTGCCTCCAAGAAGAAGAAGAAAAAGGAAAGGAAGAAGCTGCAGAAAGAGGATATGCCACAAATGGGCAAAAAGAGGAAAAAGTCTCACTTTGCAGAGGTCATCACCAAAAGCAAGCCGGTGTTTGATCCACGTGAGTGTCGCTAAACCTCCTGCCGTTGAAACACACAGTAATGTGTTGTAGTTGTTGTCTAACTGCAGGCTGTTTGTTTCAGAGGAGAAAAGCTTTGAGCAGTACTTGGATGAGTACTATAAGCTGGACTACGAGGACATCATTGACGACCTCCCGTGCAGGTTCCGCTACAGGCAGGTCCTGCCCAACGACTTCGGCCTGACCACTGAGGAGGTGAGAACAGCCACACTTCAGACTCCAAATAATTGACTGTTTGCTAAATCCTGCCCTCCTCCATTACTGTTACAAACCATTAAATCCATTCCTTATATATTTGCTCCAGACCACCACCTAAACTCTTTTACAAAAGCCCCATACACACCACCTCAACATGTAGAGAAACAAAAGCTTGTGCCTGCCTGATTAAGGCTGCTGAGCTATGATTGGACAGTTGCTGTTTGTTGGAGGGGTTTAGTGAACAGCCAATTGTAAAATGGTTTAAACAAGATGGGAACAATGAACATAATGTAGGCTGACTGCATGTTGGTTTATAATGCTGCAGTGATGAGCCTTGAGGTGAATGACCTGGTATTGCTTTTCCTCCGGGGAGAGCTCTGACCAGGGAATGATCTCAATTTAATCTTCTCTCTGAGCAGACCAAGCAGCAGCAGATGTGAAATAATGAAAGCAGACTAAAGTCTACAAAATGAGACACGAGTTGCTTTGAGCTAACAAACAACTCTGGTTCTTCCCTCCAGATTTTAACTGCAAACGATAAGGAGCTGAACCACTGGTCCTCTCTGAAGAAGACGTGCATGTTCAGGTACTGGCCCTATCACTCATGTTTAAAGTGTTACACGTGTTCTGTTGTCTCAGGTCATTCACTACAATAAAATCTTTCCTTCTCTCAGGTCTGACAAGGAGGAGATGAGCGATTTGAAGAACTATAAAATCAAGGCCCAGAATGAAAAGAGGAAGAGAGAAATCCTGAGCTCTGTGTATGCTGAGTGAGTAACACAATGCAAAAACTAATCAGCTGTTTAAACCCAAATAAGAAATCCACCATTACTGTAACAATATTCTGTATTTAATCTACAGGGAAGATAAAGAAGGGACCGAGGCTAAGACCAAGGTGGGGAAGAAGCGAAGAGATCGTCTGAAGAACTCTGAGAAGGAAGGCGAAGGAGCCGAGGACGGTGACGCTGCCGTTTTGGGCTCTGCAGAAGAGACGCTGGCCCAGGCTGTCAGCGAGGCAGGGGACGAGACGGAAGAGTTCCTGATACCCAAGAAAAAGGAGCTGGAACAGGAGCCCCAGACTGTGGTTACTGCGGAGGAAGCTGCAGATAAAGCCGCTGTTCAAGTGAAAAACAGGACTGAGAGGCCAAAATGGTCCAAGAAGCACAGGCCTTCAGGTGGACGCCTCGCGTCAGGATCCCTCGGGGTGAAAATAGGCGGCCGGGAGTTCAGTAGACAGAGACTGAAGGCCTACGGTCTGAACCCCAAGAGACTGTTCTTCAGACAGCTCGGCAGACAGAAACGAAAAGCACAGGAGAAGATAGAGAAGCAGAAAAACAAGGCGTGATAACTGCTTACAGAATTTTGACTTTTTGATTTAAAGTTTAAATGGTGGCTACAAATTCTGAATTTTTACTGCTGGTCATGTGTTTATACTTAGACTTGAGTACAAAATTAGATTATGGGGAACTGAACCCATTTTCTCACTGTATTTAAATTTCACAAACTGTAATAAACATGCAGTTAAAATTTTGATCTCTGCAGTTTTATACCTGTCATTTTCATTAACTTTAAGAAGAGTGAAAACATGCTTGATGCTGCTCATCAAGATGTCAATTTTCTCTCGAATATTTCCCAATTTAACCCAAATTTGAAAGCAAGCTGGCTGTTTTGTGTCCTTATACAGACGACTCAGGCTTGTGTGAACCAGAGAGAAACTGTATGTGAGGTGGTTTGAATTAAAATAGGTGAGAGGTATATGAAAGAAATAAACTAGGACAGTACATGCTTATAATGTGTGGTGTGATCTCATCAACCTGCTTAGTTTCATTAATTTCTATGATATGATCTATCATTTCCATGGAAAGACAGAAAACATTCAGACTGATATTGTTTCCATCTTTACTAACTGCTACATTTACATTCCTATAAAAGATTTATATCTAACTGAATTTGAGGCTACAATCCTTTAAACTTCATTAATGTGGTGGAATATTTAAATTACTTGGGCTTTTAAAGATTTTATTTTACTCACAAAAAACGGGAGAATATATATACATATTTTGAATTATTCAACCTGTATATTGTAGATTCAAGGCGTACTTATATGTCCTACTTCATTTAATACCCTGGTCATATTACCCCAAACCCTGGACTGGTTTATGCGTGATATTACTGAACACACTGACACCAGCACCTTGTGTTTCTACACTAAATAAAACGATTGTCTTGATTTTCCCTCTTCCTCTGATGGCTGATGAGTAAATGTACCAAACAATGTGAAAACACAAGTCATAATCCTAGAGGTAGCAGCTCCCGGTGTACAGCAGGGGGCGGTGAAGAGGCTGCTGACATCCGCCAATGACCAAAGAAGAAGAAGCAGCAGCGCAGCAACAGAAGAAGAAGAAGAAGAGGCGCGCTCAGGCTCTGGATTTGAATCCTGAAAAAAAAGATCCGGTACGTTTTCTGCTTCACTTTAACCAAAAATTAGGTTATTTCTTCTATAAACATGGTTCTTACTAATAAGATAATCGAGTCGTTAATATTGTCCGTGACTTTTATGGCGTGTCAGTATCGTTTTGCCGTAGTTTAGCTAACGTTAGCCACGTAACTGACGTAAACAAAGTGAAGAAAACAGCGATGGACTTAATGTCTGTTATGTTTGTGTGACTCAAATTAAAACACTGAACGTGATAGTCAGTGTTGGAAATCACATTCACTAAATGTATTTATCAAGGTTTGGTCTCCAACACTTAATCTAATGTTTGTCTTCACTTCAAAACGAAAATACTTTGAGCTCGACTGCATTTATCTCAGGGCTAAAGATACGAGTTATTTTTGCTTTGTGTCATGAAACTAAAATATTACAATGCATTATTTAAGTTTAACCTACCAAGCATTATATTAAGTAGCAATTGAGATGTCAACACTTTTTGTACTGGAGTACATTAAAGAAACATTTACTGCTTCAAGTAACTTACAGGACCGTCACATGTTATGGAGTGTTATTAGACACTAAAACACACAATATTTTCAGTTTCATCTCCTCTGACCTGTGCTTTCTAGCTGCCGGTGACACCACGATGGCTCAAGGTCATAAATTTCAAGACTTGGAGGAGACGGGGGAGGCGTTGGTGGCCTTCATCAACAGCAGCCAACCGGAGAACCTGAGACGAGACGAACATCAGGCTCTTTTTGACCAACACGTAGAAACCAAAAAGATTGTGACGCAGATATTAAAAGGCGAGTACTCGCTGTAAAGTGTTTAATACAGTCAGCAACAATTAGCCCGATAATATTCTTAATGCATCCATTAAACTTTCTAAATGACAGTGTTTCAGACACATGGACCCAGTCTGATCTTCATCTTCAGTGTTCTCTATTTCTCTTACTACTTTGTCATCTCTCTCTTTCACTGTCGTCCATCTCCAGATGTGGCTCAGATCGAGGAGAGTGCCGGCCAGAAGCTGCTGGACATGGAGGAGGAGAAGAAGCAAAGGGAGAAGGAGCTGGAGGGCCTGGAGGAACAGCTGAGGCAGTGCACCGCCAGGAGCCAGATCACTGACTCAGAATTACAGTATCTTTTTATACGTCTGTGTTGTTGCATGGAAAACGCTACATAAAAGAGTCCAAATCTTTTCATTGTCATTTATAGATTTTGCTTTATTCACCCTTTTCTTTGTTAGCGTCCTTAATCCTCCTCCAGATTTCTGCAGAGAGAGTTGGAGAGTCTGAGAAACACTGATCACGAGCTTCAGACTCTTCAGAACGAGGTGGATGAAGACACCACCGAGGTCATCCCTTCAGCAGTGTGAGTCTCAAATACTGAGTGATGAAAGGGTCTTTTGTCCAACTAATTGTTGCTGCCCTCACATACACTTTATTGAGTGCTTTAGTTACTATCCATTGATTTTAGGAAAAATTCACATTTTAGTGTGGAGCTGTGCGATGTAATCCACAAACTCAGCCCTTTAATAGATACGATCTTTCTCAAAGTTAGGTATATGAAGTTGTTCAGAGAGGTGTGGATTCAGTGTAATGCAGAGTTGTTGTGTCCACCTTCTTTTATATAACACTGGATAGAAATGATGAGTGCTTTGCAAAATAAATTTTCACTTTAAGCCACCATTTTACAACTTCCCTTGCCTGTGACTTAAACGTTTTTATTTCTAGTTCTCTAGTGAATATATGTGAGGCAGCAGCTTAGAGCTGAAACAATTAGTCGATTAACTGATGGACAGAATTAACTGGCAACAATTCTTATAAATTACAAATAATTTCTAGTGTTTCCGTTATAAACATTTTGCAGTGGCGGCCTGCAAACATTTTTCCTGGTGGCATTGTCAGAGGAGTTTGTTAAAATATTTCTCCAAGAAGAGAAAGATGCCTGATGTCGATGAGGGAGATACAGGCTCCAGGTTCTTAGCTACGCCGCAAAGTTTTGAAGGGAAAGAAATGGCTGGCATCATCTATGTCAATATAACATTTATAAAATGTTCTAAAGTTTGTTTTAGGGTCAAGTGTCTTTTTTTATTTCCTATTTTTAAATTACCTATTGATATTCACTCAGACAAAACAAGACATTTGAAGGCGTCTAGTTTGGGCTATGGCAAAATTACGAGCATTTTTCACTGTTTTCTCACATTTTATAGGCATTAATCAAGAAAAAAATCAATAAATTAATCAATAATAAAAATAATGGTTATTTGATGCTGTGAAATAATGATCGTGTTACTGCAGAAAACAAACCTGCATCACCACAAACAGAAGTTTACTCTCCGAAAATTAGTACACAGAGAAACATTAAGCACTGTTGTTTTTGAGGAAAAGTTGTGTTTTTAGTCTTTAATCTTCCCTCAACAGGTATGTGGCTCAGGTGTACTACCTAATAACCAAGATCAAGTGGGAATATGACACACAGCCCAACATCCTAAAAGGAGGTACAGTTTTCTGTTGTTATTGTTTTTTGTATATATCTTGTGTGTCTGTTAATGAGGCTCCAGATTGTCAGTCTGTGCTCTCCTCTTGCAGTGCACTATGGTGCCGACCTGGCCACTCCCATCAACATTGACACTTCTGTGCGATCTCGGAGTGACGTCAGCAACCAGCTGTGGGGCTTTGTCAGCACTGAATGGTAGATGGAGGATGATGGTGGTGTCAGAAATGTTGTGTATGTTATTTTTGTTTGTCTTTAAATTAGTTTGTTGTCTTCTGTTCTATGTCTTTTTCTAATTGTTTCAAAAATTAAATATGTCAGACCTTGTGGTTTAGTAGTTTGTCTCTAATTGTATTTCAGCAACATGATTTATCAGGACATTGGCTCTTTGACCACTAGATGTCGCTGCAGAACTATTTGTTGTGTTTTGTAAATGCCTACATGGTTTGTTTGGAATTACACAAAGTGATGAGGCATTGCAAAGAAAGAAACTCCTTTACGCTGTTTTTTAAATAGAGTTTTTGTTATAGTTTCATACCTTGGAGTACAAAATGACAACTGAGCAAAATCCATTTTTCTGAGGAAGACTGTGAGCTGATGTGGAAAGCTTTAGAGGAGGCTTGTAGGTGGATTAGTCAGACCAGTATATAGAGGTTAGGTCTGTGGTTCCCAACATTTTTTGTCTGATGAGCTCAAGTAACCTTTCATCTACACCTCCAGTCATGTTACAAATGTGTTCATTTAAACTGATCATAAGCCCAGTGTTTTTCTTTTAACACTATTTGTTATACAAATGTGGATATTGTTAATTTTTCTTTGGGGCAGCTGACTATTTTTTCTATTTTTAATCCATCTAATTTGTCCAAATGTAGCCATAAAAGTTGCACAATAGTACGTCATTAACACAACACACGTAGTCCCACAAAGTTTTTCTGCACTGCAAAGCATGTATGTTGTATTATTGTTTACCCATCTGCTCTACCGAGAACTGAGACTTCCTCCTTCTTTGAAAAGGACTTTTCATACCACGACTGTGTGCCCCTGCAGGATGGCGAGTGGTTAACAGTGGGTGGGTAGGATGACATACGCCTGTTGAGGAGGCTCACACTCGCACACGTACCATAACTTGGAAGAACCACGCACCAATATGTGGTTTCCTTACGGTAAACAGAGCATCGGCTTCACTAGTTTGTTTCTGCAACTTCATCTCAGCGCATATCACACAAAGTGGTTAACAAGTGGTTTGTATGGAGGTGGGATTTTGTAAAACAAGACTGAGCCCCTATCTGTAGATCTTTATTTTTTACTTTCATCTCTATTTTGTTGAAGTCTCATGTTTGAGTGAGCCGTTGAGGTTTTTACTGTTCAGTGTAAATACTCAAAATAGTAAAGTAGCGCACAACTAATTATCACTCGCCTTTACTAAATTCATTCCTTAGTAAGTGGGGGTGTGGCATTTGATGAAGCGCATCACCCGTTACCATCCTGTTGAATTAAGACCTCTGTGTCAGCAAACTGAACTTTTTAAGCTCCAGGAGAAAATAATATACTGCAGGAACAGTTTTTTTTTTCTAGTCTACTGACTCAGTATTTATTCAATTAGTACATATACATTTGGGGCAAAAGTAAAACAAATAATGTTTAAATGTTAAACCAAAAACAGATTCACATCTCCCACTATCTCATAGTGTTGGTGTTTGTAGAGCATTTTGTTTCATGTCAACAACCAATTATTAAAATTTCATGAGATAATATCAGTATGGAATAAAAATCAGAAAAATACTCTTTTTTTTTTTGTTTGTTTGGAATAGATGTGACATTTTCATAGTGAATGTGTTTAAAATGTAATTTATATGAACCGGTTTTTCTGTAGTTTATCATTCTGTAATTTTTTTATTTATTTTTTGATGTATCACCACAGTGGTGTGAGTGTGTGTGTGTATACATTCAAGTTTGTTCAGTGGTAGGAAACTGCAAGGATGTCGATCAGTGAGAGATCTGAAGCTTTCAGACATTAGATACTGAAAACGTGGCTCACTGGAGGAAAGAATATACAAACCTCCATATAAACGTCATTCACATGTTTTATTCAGTGCACGTATAAAACTGGCATCATAACTTAAGTGACATTTTTACAATAGAAAAAGGTTATAGATATTTACAAAGTATACTAAGAAATCAGTAAATAGATTTTTTTTTCTTTTTACATTTATGTACAATATTACAATTGCCAAAAATGTTTTTATGTCTCTCGGACCACAATGAAATTCCCCAGCACTATGAAGCACACACACTGTCGTGTCTGGGCCTTGACAGATTTCTGTTGAGCTGGACAAGATTTTAACAGTTTAACAGCTCTTTAACAGGAAAACTAGATTCATATCATTTCATGGTGAACTTTCTCAAAGAAGAAAGCTCTGAAGACGGTCATGTTTGTCCACAGGCTACAGCGTATCACTGCAATATTCTGGTTTGTTAAACCGAGAAGGCGTCAACAAACCTCCAATGTCAGCTTTATTGCTTTTAGTCATTCATCATGTGTCGCTACATATGTCGAAGGGACCTCCAAAGCTGCAAACCGCTCCGCACAACTCTCCATATGACGTGTTCAGTGCGTCTCCAGGCTGCTCAGCCTCTGATCTCGGCCGCAGGGACCTCTACCCAGCATCGCTGCTGACCAAAACTCACATTGCAGAAATTACATGGTATTGGCAACAGCTTTTGGGTGTGGATGCTCTGTGTTTGTAACAACATATCATTATGTGCTACACAGGGAGAGGAGATAAGGATAAATGTCATGCTTGGGCCCTAGCCCCGACCTTCAGATGTACAGCGTAATTGGCTGTTTTCATTTGAAACGTCTGCACACAGTCTTTGATTCCGTTTGATGTGCAAAAGCAAGCAAACACTTGGCAACTCTGACAAATACTGGCCTTGTTTTCAGTGTCTAATAGACAAATGTAAGACAAACTGCCAGCTACTATTCAGACACTGACATTTTTTTTTTCACAATGAAACTGTTATAAAAAATCATGCATAGAAAGTTGAAAAAGTTAATGTCTTTCTCCCAATTTTGACATGGATCACTTGCATTGAGCTTATTCTGTTCCTTTGAGATTAATACCAAAACGAGGGCAGAGTGCAAAACAAAACTTCAGCTCCTGTCGTACGTGTTCGCTCGACTAGAGCAACTCAGATCAGAGAGGAGCAGCCTGGCTGTGGTTCTTAGTAGTTCTTAGTTTCAGAGTTCTTGCTCTCAGTGTTCAGTGAGCCACCGTGTCATGTTTTAGACATCCTGGGGTAAATGGCTTTGATAGTGGTGGGTGTAAAGTTACCGGAGGACACTGTCGTCTCCAGTCCCTCCAGTCTGTGAGAGGCTGCGTCAGTCTTACTGGTGCTGCACTCCAGGAAGGGTATCCCGAACTTCTTCACCTGCCCGTCTTTTGTCAAGAGGCAGCGTCTGCAGAGCAGCCTGATGATGGCCTTCCTCATGTCCTTGCTGGTCAGGGTGTAGATGATGGGGTTCAGAAGGGAGTTGAACATAGCGATGCCCAGGAAATAGTCGGCCTTAAGGAGCACCTCGCAACCTTTGGCTGGGCAGAAGAAGTCCAGCAGGAGGAAGATGAAGAGGGGCAGCCAACATGCGATGAAGACCCCCAGGACTATGGTGACCGTCTTCAGCAGGGCCATGTACTTCTGGGACTTGCGGTAGAGGCCTTTGCGCTGTGGAACTGAAGCGAGGCGCTGGGTGTTGGACTTGACGATGCGGAAGATGCGGACGTAGAGCACCACAATGGACATGAGGATCAAGCTGAAGATGGTGACGCAGAAGAGGATGTAACTCTTGGCGTAGAGCGGGAGGACGGTGGAGCACTTGTCCAGCTGTCCTATACAGTTCCAGCCCAGGACAGGCAGGACGCCCAGGAACACGGACAGCACCCAGCTCGCTCCAATCAGAGCAAACATCCGCCCCTGTTTGTCCCCCTGGTAGGGCTTCATCCTCACCATGGTAACGTGGCGCTCTATGGCGATGGCCAGCAGGCTGATGACCGAGGCGGCCAGCATGATGAACACCCCGCCCTCCCTCAGGAACCACAGCACCGGCGTAATGTTTAATGTGTTGGCACCAGACATGATGATGTTCACCATGTAGGTGAAGCCTGCGAGCAGGTCAGACAGAGTCAAGTTGCCCAGTAAATAGTACATGGGCAGGTGGAACTTCTTGTTCTTCCAGATCGCCAGAAGCACCACAGCGTTTTCTACCACGATGAGCAGGCAAACCAGCAGGAAAACAATGGCCTCTGGTTTGAGTCCGTCTTTGTACTTGCTCTCGTTCAGTTTTCCTGTGTAGTTGTAGTGCTCTATGATGACTGCATTGCTCTGGTATTTATGAAACAGGTTTCCTGCGGAGGGGGACATGGGGATGGCAGTCGGGGCTACAGCAGCGTAGGGAGCGTGGAAAGACTCTGTGGCCATTTTTGGTGCTGTTTTCTTTTCTTAACCTTTTCTGATTTTAAAAGTAGATCCACTGAGACGGTGTCATATAGTCCTCTGGTTGTGCATTTCTTTCTTTCTCGTAAAGACAGAAGCAGCCGGCTGTTTGCTGGCAGGGGGAAAAAGTGTTCAAGTAGGATTTCCTGTGGTTTGAGAATTTTTCCTCCAGAAATCTCCTTTTCAATGCCTGGGCTTTGCACTAGGAGGCGATGAGAGCCAGCCTGCGTTAAACAAGAGGACAAGAAAGTTGGTACTGATGGCAAAAAATAAACACGATAATTAACTACAGGAAATGAAGGATTTAATTAATTTAGAAATCCCTCTCCAACATCCATAATACACAAAGATGATTACACATAATAGTGACCATATCTACGTGATTAATGACGGGGGAAAGCCTCCAGCACGGAATTTGAGCACTTAAAGTAATAACATCGAGGCCAAAAAAGGGTTTAGACTCAAATGGGAGTAGAATGAGAAAACTCTAAGTCAAAGTTTTAGTTGAGAATGTGTCTTAATCCATTGATCCACTGATCCACAGTGTTTTCCTGCCAGTCAAGATTTAAACCCACACTGATTCATTATTAAACATATGGGGAACAAAAACTACAAACTAACTCGCAGCTTATATATATTTATGTGCCATTTATGCGTAAATACGCATGTGCGTATTTACGCATGTATTAAAATATCCAAACTGGCAAATTTTACTGACGATTACAGTACAGACGATTAGACTGAGCTTATTGGTTAACAATGTCTTCACATAGATATAACTAGTTTTAATTAGCATACATACCGTAAAAAAAGGAGTTTAAATGGCCACTTTTATAACGTAAAGTCACTATAAATGAATCACCGAACTGCACAGACGCATCTCAGCCCCTGAAGGCATCCTATCGGACCGACTTGGTAAAAAAAAAAAAGCAACTTCTAAAAGCTTTTCCACGCACCTGTAAAAGCGTGTAAATATCCAGTGAAACTCTGGCTGATCCCACGGCCGGAGGAGAGGACGCGTCTCCGTCGATCAGCGCACCACAGCGACGTGCGAGTGTGATGTGGGAATAGAGCAGGGCAGGACTCAACGCGCACAGTGGGTTGGTCTATAATGTTTTTGCCCTCCAACGATTTTCCTCCCTCCTTCGCCTGACCTCTTCAGCTTGCTTCTGAATTGCCCTGAGGAGGACTCAGAGCTGCACGACAGATGATGTGTTTGTCACTGCCACAGAAGAGGAAGAAAGTGAGATTTACACCTTATCAGTTTGCCCTCAGGTACAGCTGCGCCAGTACGCCCGAAAAACGTTGCCAAGAGTATTTTCCTCCCTGAGCCGTTTGCATTCAGCATGTGTTTGGGGTGTAATTCCTGCTCCATGTTGCTCTTCAGGTTTGTCAGACTGTGTGAAAATCTCTCTGTGTCTCTCCCACAGCTCGTGAAAGAGAAACACCACACTCACAAGTAAACTCAGAACAACAAAACCACAAGTTAATTTGTCAGTGGAAAAATAGTAATTTGTGCTACTGGTGTGGCTGGGTCTGTTTTGCAGTCCAGAAATCCCACATTTAAGAAAATAACGTACTCAGATAGGCTTCATCTGTAATTATCTTTAAGCTCACACATCAAAAAAATCTATTTTTTGATGTCATTTATAGGTGTTTTCCCCTTAAAGATCCCCAGCAGACATGTGTTCAAATACTCTGCTTTGAGTGATCATTTGTGTACAAAAACCTCAACTTCCTCTTCAGATATTATCAAAATGACACCCACTCTTCCCTCACTGAAAGATCCAGATTCTGTGATGCGTAAATATTTTTCATTTCCAAGGTTTAACAGCTGGACACAAGATGTCTCCAACTTCGCTGGAAGCTTCAGATTTCCACATCACACTTTCAAGTTTCACAGTGAACCACGATTGGCTTTCAAACTACTTGTAATGCGACACAAAGAAACTCAAGAAACTTTCCCCCTCAGCAGATTGAAACAGCCTCCTGGTGTCAAACATACACCATTCTGCAAAATGAAGCTCAATCATTTAACTTTAACTTGCTTTCAAAACTTCCCTCTTTGTATTTGTTTTGTGAAAAGTGCTAAAGAAATTAAGATAGCCCATGTTTTTCCTGACTGGGATTAAATTAGTGTAATCACCCTTTACATCTCATTACAGTCACAATAGCCAACACAGCTGGAGAGAGATCCAGATCACAGCCAAAGTCTCATCACCAAAATCCATTATTTCTTTACCTGCCAGCCTCAGATGACTTCTATTCATGAGCATTGTTTTTTTGTTTTTTTTTGGGAAAGGATTGGTTGATTAATTGATTAGTCAGTCAACAGAGACAATAATGCTAATCAATTAATTCAATAATAAACAGATGTGCTCTGGCTCCAGCTTTTTCAAATGTGAGGATTTCACGCTTTTTTCCAGCCATGTTTCCATACAATGTAGCATGAATAACATGAATTTTCAGGAATTCGGCAAATTAAAATGCAAATTAATGCACTTTTGTTTTTGTTTCCATATTTCAAATAAAAAAAAAATAATTTAAAAAATGTGGCTGGAAACACTTTCTGTTTCAACTAACAGTAAACTGAATGTCTTTGGGTTGTTATTTAGACAAAACAGTGAAATGGCTTTTTTTTTTTTTTTACTATTTTTCACATTTTGTAGTCAAAACACTTAATTGATTAAGAGAAAATAATCCAGAGATGACTTGATAATGGAAATAATTGTGCGTTGCAGCCATACATTCTCCAGTGTCTCACACTGTGTTCTCCACATTTCAGCTCCTGAAAATGAAACTTCTTACCTTTCATTTTGAGTAGTTTTACCCAGTCCCAACATCTCTAATAATAATTTCAGTAATATTTGACTGGATGAATGACATCATCAAGGTCGTTGAAAATAAAAATCACCCCAAACCCCGGGTGGGACATTTCTGGGACACTGGCAGAACGGCGGGGAAATTACGTAAAGCTGGACCGGGCCTTCTCTAAACAGGAAGCTGCCTCATTGTGCCTAGAGAGGAGGGATATCCTTGAGAAAAACACAGATGAAGTCACTGGTAGGAGCTGACACACACAGAGGGGGAGCTGTGACTACTGAGTGACGTGAAACCAACACTTAGAGCACATAATCAACAACTTATTCACTTCCACAGCCGGTATTAATGGAAGATTTTGTGTTTACAGCACATAATGTAGCCATTTCAGAGACTGCTCCTTCCTGGTGGTCTTAACTCTTAAGTTCTAGCCGCTATAAATAGTTATTTTCTTTCTCCCCGCAGTAACAGAATAGTTGTTATTTCAGCTTCAGCAGCTCCTCTCACCACACCTGCCTTGTCTGGGATCAGTGTTTTGTCCGATATTTAAGTGATTTCCAGTTGGTGTCGCCTTGTTCTGCCTTTCCTCTGCTCCCCGAGGCCCACCCAAGCGATAACCAGGCTTGAACTGCTCTTGTCTTCTCGACAGTTAGCCCCCCTGCAGGGACACTGGGACAAGCTCTCAGTGTGCTGCCTCTGATTAGTTAACACACAAAGACATGACAGCAGGACTCTCCACTCTGTCTTTTTTTTTTTTTTTTTTGGTTTTGTTTTGTTCCCACAGTGGGGATCTGCTCAGTCACTGCTTCTTTTCCCTTCAGGCCCCAATCTAACTTCAGACAGGTCGGACTGACCAGCCCGGACCCACCCCGTCGTCTCTCAGCCTGGAGGGGGGTGTGGGGGGGGGAGTTCTGTATTCAGTATGTTCTGTCCAACGCTCCCAGCTCTGGGTGATTTTTCCTGTGACGTTAATGCGCTTGTGGAAAGGAAGTCAGTCAGTCCTGCTTTTGTCATGATAGCCCCGCTTTAGATTTACTGCTGTTTGTGTCGTCTTCCTTCACTCGCTGCTTTTCTGGCTGCTGTTTGTCAGAGACTGATGAGATGTTTGAGGAGATAATCCTAAAGTGGCTGTTTGTTTGTTTGTTTTGAGTCAAAGCTGACATGTCAGGTTCTTCCTTAGTGGGCTGCTGCAAAAAAAAATATTATACAAGACCCCGTGTTCAATTCACACACTGTGAACACCTCTTTGAAAAGCCTTGCATCGACCACTGAAACCTGTTGCATTTCTCTGCCCTGAGGTGTTGGTGGCCCATACCATGCAAAATCACACCTCGAAATGAATTTCTCGCCTCTTGCAAACAGTTACTAACAGCAACACGCAGCCTCCTGGCTTAATGTATTTCAATAGAAAGAATTCATAACTTTCTAATTCAAACAATTGGTTGTTTGTGCTTTCTTTTTTTTTTTTTACTTTTGAATATAGAGTCAGAGCGTGCTCAAAGGCAGATACTCTGCTCGCTGCTTTCCTTTTTCACAAGGAAACTCTTAAAGAAGGAGCAATTATAATGACGTGTAACAATTATAGACAGACATTTTGGGGAAATATGGTTATATGGTGGTTATTAATGAATATATTCATGCCTACTGCCTATAACCTTTGCACAGAGCCAGGCTAGATGTTTCCCCCTGTTTCAGGTATTTGTGCTAAGCTACGCTAACCGGCTCTGAGCATTAAAGCAAAAAGTGTGTTTTCCAAAATGTTGAACTATTCCTTTAATGCTTTTTGGACTTTTGAATATAAAGTCAGGGTGTGCTTTAAGGCAGATACACCCTGGCTACTTAGTAGAACAGACCCCTTTTCACCAGGAATGTCTGAAAGTCATTTTTTGAAGGAGGTGCTAACCAGTAGTCGTCACAGAAAGGCCCCGTCATTTGACTTTTGGAGGATGCTTGACGTCTTTCTTGAGTGTGAAGGTTAACTGGAGGTCACGATTTGTTTGTGTGTTACAGATCAACGCTGATTAGGGAACACGTAGAGTACAGCACGGGCTGCCAGAGATTTATGGGAATCCTAGAAATAGCTCGCCTTTGTCAAAGTCCAGCTCCTCTGCCACACTGTTTCATGTGCAGCTGTGCTGGGCAGCGACCTCACTTTGAGCTCCTAATAAGGGAAAATGGGAAGAACATATGTAAATGCTGGATATGTTTCTTTTCCATTTCTTCCATGCCGTCCGGTGTATTCCTGTCGGGGGAGCTAATGTACCTGACCCTCCCTGGCTGGTCTCCAGTCTCCAGCTGCTCCGTCTGCACGTTTGTTGTCCCTTCTTTTTCTTATCGGACTCAATTGCGTCACAGTCAAAGCACTCGAATTCACATCAGATCTCATCTAAAACCTCAAACCCAAACCCATGCATGGGCGCAGCGCGGTTCGCTCGACAGATTCTTCTGCTTCTCATTTAATCGTGTTTTCTCTATCATGCAAACAGATGCAAATCTGGCCTCCGACTGTTGGAAAAAGTGACATTTACATACAGTGTGCTTTATGTAGTGGGTCTGTGGAATGTGTAAATTCCTTCTCCAGAGCTGACCGTCTAATAGCGTTTTGCTCTCATCCAGGCCTCATGCTTTTACAAGCAAAACACACTTGAAGTTTCTTGTTTGTGTTGAAGCCAGATAGTCTTTATATAGAGCCTCTGCACAGTAAAATGCACTCATTTATTTCCCTGATTTAAACAAAGATTTTTCATAGGAGTCAGGAGGCAGAAAAAGCTTTGTTGAAGTAGCTAAAGTCAGTGGGGATTTTCTGGAACAAATAAACACAGGAAGAGGCTGCCATTCGGGACCATTTTGATTAGACATACACCAAGCATATGTGAATGTCAGTTGTGTCTGTATGCAAACAGAAACATCCTCATTTCCTATGTAAACCTTTCACCAGTTCTCACTCTCAAGCTGGCAGGTTGCTCAGTGTGGGCTCAGGCTCCGGCCGTGCAGTTTCCATACTGCAGATAAATGGTTGTTTAGTCATTTTCTGCATATTCATGACTTTGTCTCCGCTCACTCACAGCTGTGTTTATTAAAATCCACGATGGCATCACTGAGATTGAATTCTAAAGGTTTTGCAGAGCTATGTTTTAGGTTGACCACGAGCTTTCTTGGCCTGCAAAGACAGGAAATCAACTTTGTTTTTATTATTAAAGGAAGATAGCTCAGTCAGCATTGTTGACACCAAGTGTCCCACCTCATTAGTCAAAAAGCCGCTGGTTCTCCATTTGTATTTTCACCTAATTGCTTTAGTCATATTTAGTTACATGATATGTGACTTGTCTTTGTATTTTGGTTTGTTTGTGGAGACTTTTTTTAAGGCCCTCAGGAGCTTTTTTTTTTTTAATTTGTTAAATCTGTACAAACATTGAACTTAACACCCTGTAAAACTAGTGTGTTATGTTAAAGGTGTTGGGAGATGTGTATTTTTAATCTTTAACCATAGCCAGACTAACTGTCTCCTAAACTAAGGTTAAGAGTGCAAACATGTGAGTGGTATCAATCTTCTCCGCCAGAAAGCAACTAAGTGTACTGTATTTCCCCAAATGCCGAATTATACCTCTAAAGTCACCTCTTTTAGTGCCAGTCTGTGTTTCATCAAGCATGTCTTTGAGTAAGTAAGCTCAAAAACCAAACATTAAAGCAATATTTAGCAGATCATAGTGTGTCAGTGATGCCAACTAATGTCCTCTTTTCTTCTACGAACCATGAAGGCTTTGTCTCACTTCATGTTGGGCTCAGGACATTTTCTTCTCTCTGTCTCCACATTCCCAGATTTGAACATTTAACCTTCCACCCTTCACCCTCTCCCTGTCCTACATTCGCTGATAAACCCCAAAAAGGCACCAGGTCAACCCAGATAAAGAGGCATTCTTTCCTAATAGGGTTTCTCTGTGAGAGTAAAAAAAAGTTTAACTCGTCCGTTTCAAAACCAAACAGGGTAAAGTCAAAACGGTCAATCTGAAAACTTTCCCCTAAGGTTGACATTTGAGCGGTTTCCACGGTGACAATATCCACCACAGACAGTGCCGTGGTCACTGACAGGCCAGTGCATGCCTTAATGCATATGTATATTTTTCCACATTAGCCTTTAGGGGGGTGAGATGTGAATGGGCAGTTTTATGAAAGCTTGTTTTGTTCATACAGCAGCGGTTTGGGATGAGTTCATCTTGGAGGACAGAATGGAAGAAAGAGCAAAAGAGTGTTCCCACATCGGAGGGGAAAGGGGAGAAGAGGGTGGGAGGTGAGGGATGTGTGACGGGCTGCATGGTCGGGGTGAGTCATGAGAATTAGTAACCGGCCGCTGTGAGATTTATTCAAACTTCTTCAATTACCGACACGCCAACAGCCCAAGAGCACTCTCTGTCGGGGGTCAGATTCTCGGAAGAGCCCCCTCACTTCCACACGGAGGGGAATAAAGTCATGAACTGCTGCTTTTGTGTGATGACGATGTTGGGGAAATTCAACATTCCTCTCTGGGACTGATCCTTGTCTTTGAGTTTCAGGCACCTCTTGATACAAGAAAAGATGTCCTTTATGTCTCTGTGGTGCGTTTGTGTTGTTTATCAGAACACCAAGAGCACTTTCACTGGACTTTATTTGCTGGTTTTCCCAGGACGAATGAATTACTTCCACCAGGGTGTTAGTCAGTGAATGAAAGCCTGCATAGCTGTATATAAAGGAAGCCAGGCGGCAGACAGGTAGAGGCAGATTAGTAATACAATAGCCAATCTAATATGTATTCAGGAAATGTCACAGATCAGCCAGACAGAAGGATTATAAATGGAGTCTATCACTGACATAGCAAATGAGGTAAAAGTGATTTTAGGGTACTTAGCGTGCTGGTTAAAAATACCCTCTTACAACACACCATTGTCTCAGTTCAATAGCTGTACCTTTCAGCATACACTCCCACTGGCCAATCGCCACACACGCATTTTCTATTCACTAAACGATTGTATAAGCGTTTCACCTCCAATGAAAATAAGGCTGTAAATTCAACAGGTCAGACGCAGGAGGCCGACTTCCTATCAGGAAGGCTTTCCTATGAAAAATGCAGTGAAATGCGAGAAGGCTGATAAGGTTAAAGGCATGGCCATATTGGGTAGTTTGCACTTAATCATGTTCTCGTTCTTTTTCTGTAACACACTGGTTCTCAACTTTTTTGGCTTGTGATCCCTTAAGACGATGCTTTGTCTATTTTGCGACCACAAGTGTTGCCTTATTTAGTCTGTTGTCGCACAAGCTAATTTCATATTTTCCTGATACAGTGGTGAAATCATTTCCTCTGGTGTTTTTATTACTCAGAGCTTTTTGTCTTTGTAAATAAACACAGATACTGCAAGCTACACTTGACCACTTTAATCTTTGTGGTAGTTGCATTACATTTTATCTGTTTACTTGGCGCCGGTTGCCTAATGTTGTGGTGAAAGCCATTTATTATATATGATGGGAATATTATGAGCCTCTTTACACAACTTCTCCATGACAGTGCAGGCAGATAAACAACATTTTTATTGCTACACAATAATCCTTTAGTGTAATGAAGCTAATTAGAAAAAATATGTTTTTGACTTGCCAAACATCAGAAAGACCTCCCAAGAGGACGTTCGTTAATGTGACAAGAGAAACTGTATTGGTGTCAATTCATACAGACACCATAAAGCCCGGCTTCCTCCCCTCGTCCGTGTCTCCCTGCTTATATCTGAGGCACATTTTGTGAAGTAAATACAATCTGTACATTGTTCCGTAGTGATTCCAAAAAAAGCCGAGCAGAAACCCTTCATTACGAGCGCGCTCTGTGAGTGTGGTGTGGGCCCATGCAGGGGAAACCGGCGGGCTGTTTGGCTCACCCAGACCATCACAGAGGCCAGCCTGGGTATGTTTCCCTGATCCTGTACTTAACTGAAACCAAAAGTATTGTTAGTCCCTCTCTGGTTTCATGTGTGACTGTTGTAAAAACAAGAGAAAAAGAGGGAATGCTGGACCGTTGGGAGGCATATTTAAAATTTCACTTTGTAGCACGTGAAGAGTGTTTCATCAATCTGATTAAAGTTATAAGGAAATATAAGGATTTTTTTTTTTAATTACTGGGGTGAAGTTCTTTCTCTTTAGTTGCAGGGTTTTGGATCAGGGATCATTTTTACGCTGTGTGTGTTACACTGACTCTCCCCTTCCTGAGTCACTTTCTTTTGACTTGAGCAAGAAATACGTGTGAAAGTATTATCGCAATACAATAACGTGGTGCACACAACCAGCAGAACAGGTCATTTGGCTCTGGGACTGGTGGGGTTGATAAACCCATTGCTACAGGAAGTGAATTGCTCAACATTTTGTAGGTTCTTGTGTTTTTATTGGCTGACACATTTCCAACCTCTGGAAACTATTAAAACCAGCCTAGCCTGGCGCGCACTCACACTTACACACATCATTGTAAAGTGTGTACGCTCACACGATCACACATACTGTATACACGTACTGAAACACACCATGTGTCACAAGGCGAACGTCTGCACTCTTATCATTGGTTTGCAGAACACCCAACTCAAATCACACACCTACACACTTACATCTTTACCCACAAGGCTGATCTCATGGCCAATGCCTACTAACTTGTAGAAAAAGGAAAATACCCATTATGGTTTATATGACTCAGCTGCAGGCTGCGTGGACTGAACTGTGTGAATTTGACAATATTTTTCTTTGTGAAACCCAGTGGTGAAAGAATTATTCAGATAATTTTCTTAAGTAAAAAGTACTGATACAAGAATGTAAACAAACTTAATTACAAGTAAAAATCTTGCATTCAAAATCTCTCGACTCTTAGAAATCTGACGCTGTATTTTTTGAAAAAAGACATTTTGGTGAGACTTCTGTCTCATAACTTGTCTGCAAAACATTCATCTTTTGTGGAGCAGTTTATACGCCTGAAAAGAGAGTGTTGCATAAAAGTGGATGGCGTGACACAGCTAGTAAGCTACCATCAAAGGTCAGCAGTGTGAAGATGACTCGCGTGCACTCGACACGAAAAGTTTAGACAGATTTACTTTGCTCCTGAGAGTGAATTCACTAATTATGGTTAATTGGAATGACCTGATTTCACAATATTTAGTGCTGCTGTGAGAAGACCTCTATCCGATAAACTGGCTAAAAATGAGCAATAGTTGCTCAAATTCAGAGTAGTTTTATGACTTTTTAAAACTCTAACAAAATCACTCAAAGTAGGGGTGTCAAATGTGCTTTTCTGAATGATTTGCGAGTACAACATGTCATCAGGCTGTCACGACTGTTGGCCCGTCCCTCTCTCACTGACGATGTCTCGTTTCAAGCTGTAGGTATGAAACGGAGACGTGAAACAGTTGTGGGACCCCAGTTGCTGTGAATGGCCACATGTTCTGTGAGTCTGGGCGGTATCACGGCGACAGGGCCCAGCACATGGCGACCAGGGGACCCCAGCACCTCGCTGTGTTGAGTACTGCCTGTGTTGCTGTCGGCTGTGAAGTTATGCGAGGTATGCAACTGTAAAACCTTAACCAGGAGACAAGGAGTATATTCTTTCCAGCCTAATATTTGACCCTTGGGGCTGAGTAACTGTAGCCTGAGCATGAGAACGCTCGCAGCTACTCACCTCAGCCTCCGCTCTCTGTCCCGAGAGAGCCGAAACTCTCCAAAAAAAACATCTCATCTGGACACTTTCACAGTGAGGAGTCACAGCTCCAAGCAATCATATCGGGTTACTTTTTTTGTTTGTTGGTATTTCTCAGAAATAATGTCTTTCTGAATAATTTCATCCCACTATACTGTTTATTATGATGAGCTTTCTGGAGAGAATGGAGAGCTGTGTCATTGCTGGAGAAGGTTATTATCTGAACACATGGTTGCTGTTACTATTATCATGATTAGCCTTTTTGAAATTCAATGTCCTTTGGTCTGATCGTCTTTGGAATCGAATCCAGTGTCCTCGTCTTGTTTCAATTCAAGCCAATTATCCCCCAAATCCCTTTCCCACTGTCCTCGCTGTGAGTCACATGTTTATGCATGATACTCTCACCAGTTTTAGCCAGATGCTGCCCGTAATCACTATAAACAGATCATTGCAAGTTGAATGAGGTTTTAAGATCAGATGGAGTGGGTTTTTGTTTAAATACGAGGTATCATTGGAAAGCTTATGAGGGAGATGATTAGGCAGAGTAGGAAGTCTGCGGAGCTGGGTTTTAGTTCTGTTTGGATACCAGCGGTTTAATGAGATGATCCTGCCTCCAGCCAGCTCCGTCAGTCAGAGTCCCTGCTGCCATGTGTGCGTTGTTAGGATTTAAGTATTCTGGTCGACATCAGAAAGCGTATGGAAGGCACATGTAGCTTCCCCAGGAGATTGTTTGTCTGCTAAGTCTGCAGGTCATCGGTCACGATTCTCCCAAGACTGTTCACCGCACACACATTTTGTTCCTCAGCGGGCTCCTCCTCTCCGTCCAGCTCTATAAATATTTGACCCACTTGATTTAGCGCTATATATCCCTGTGACATCACTTGGTATCTGTGGTAGGAAATGAGCAGCGTGGTAATTAATGTTGTGCACTGCGGCTTGTCAAAGGAATCATTAAATCCATAAATCAGTCATGAGTGAGTGACTGAAGATACTGTAGGTAAGAGAGTGTTTAAAGGAGTGATTTGCTGCTTCTCTTGTGGAAGTCGGGCCAGTCTTGGCTGTATATATAGAGGCTGTGATCTTTCCAATGTACCCAATATTTGTAGACAGCTGGCCTGCTCTGTCCAAAGGTAACAAGTCAGTTTTTTTTTACATCTGTAAATAGTAAATAGAAAATCCACTGGTGAGGTAAAGATGCATCTTCTGTCAGTATTTCAGGCAGCTTCTTCATGTTTTCTTTCTAGATGACTACAGACTGGGTGAGGTGGGTGAATGACATCACACTATTACTTGTTTTACCTACTTTAGTGCAGATAGTGACAACATGTGTTATTTGAGGTTTGTGGCGTAATTGAAGGTCTCTGATATAGGCCAAACATGAATATGGAAGTATGTGGATGTAGAAGTGATGCGGCGTGATGCACCAGTAAGAACATTTAAATGCCTCGGCCGGAGAAAAACTCACCCTTCCTCTTCAGCTGTAGAAAGTCACCAACTCCTCTGGGAGCGGTGCTGTGAGGAAGCAGCGAACCTTCTGGCCCCAGACCTGCAACACTTTCTGTAAAGTATGCAAGCTGTGACGTGGCTATTTCCTCAGGAAACTGCGGCATAGAGAGTCTGAGGGTGGCCCAGATCCTTTATTTGTGGTTTTACACTTTGCTTCTCAGTGTATTTCTGTAAATGGAAGGAAACACAAAAAACACACTTGCATACCACAGGTTTGCCAAAGGTGTTTCTGAAAGAAGTCCCTCTTTCTCAGGCACTTTACTTCTGAGAAAGGACTGTCATCATCTATTCCTACACCATTAGACATAATTGGTTGACTCCACAATGGAGGCAGGGGTCTCAAAGAGAAGGGAAGGCGACCAAATCGTCTGACTCACACACACACACTTGCATGTATGTACACACTTTGTTTGTCCCAGACAGACTCCATTAATTGCCACTGAGTCACAAACTGGTGTCACTGCCGGAGCAGTGAGCACAGACAATAGCCCAGTGACAAATATTGGGCTGAAATGTCTAATGGTAGGCACACCTGTGAAATGAAAAGGCTGAGAGCAATGTGAACCAGGCCACTGACAGAAAACAAAGAGAGGATTTGTTGTTTCAGACCTCCCGCTTGTCTTTGTGCCAGTAAAAAGAGAGAGTATTTCGATGAAGGGTGAAATATTTACAGTGTGCAGCAGCTGTGGCTGGCTGTGCATCACTGTATAGACCAGACCTACAGACAACCCTTCTTACTGGAGCAGTGCTCTGGCTTCCTCTAAACTACAGAGCTCTATCAGCATGTGTCCTCCCTGTGGTGTAGGACTGGTGATTCAGATCGAGTCGCCCTTGTAGCTCTAAACTATGCTTTCACTTTTGTGGCCACTGTAGAGTGAAACAAAGAACTGGTAGAGTCAGCAGTATCACTTATAGAGACTGAGTCCGGATGACTGAACAGATCAAGAAATCATTTTTAAGCCAACATCTGCATAAATGCATTTGTACATACCAAATGTTTTATTTCATTCATTAGGTCTATATCTTTAAAGCTAAAATCCAATCTTAAAACATAACAGTTACGTTGCAGTATAATGCATCCTCTACCCTTCCCAGCAGTCTTTAAAATAATGCATGTGTAATACTCCAGTGTAAATGCTTTATATAAGAACTGCTTTTTGCAAGTTGCAGAAGCTGCTGGGTCAGTAATAATGATTTATAGTGACAAAGCCTTTCTGAGTTCAGGGTGGAGCAGGTGTTTGCTTTTGCACACCACAAAAGATATTTACATCACACTTTAGCCAGCGCTCGAGTTCTCACTTGTGCTTATAAAAATGTGTGAATGTCTTTTGCCTGCAGCTATGTAGGATGTTAAAAAAAGAAGCACAAGACGCGTTTCCAGTGAAAGCAGTTTACATATTGAAGTACTGGTAAATAGTTGTGGGTACAGCTAAAAGCTAAATATTTGATTTACTGTAAAACCCTACAGACCCTTTTGCTAGTGATAATATAGGTTTTGAGTTGTGGGTCGTGATTCAACCCAGAGTGTTTTTCCTTTTACTGCCTCTGTTTGTTAATGTGACAATTTTTATAAAAAGTAAAAAACAACCATGCTTCCCTCAGGATTCCTGTATATCTTGTGTTAGATGAGCCAAATATCAGCAGGTTATATGACCTGTGAATGTAAAATGTGTAAGGGTTACCAAACATTCAGCTTTATCAAGTCAAAGTTTCCTGTTTTTTCTCTTTTCCCATCATGTTTGAGGTTTTTCCCATGACAACCCATTTCCTGCAGACAACCGTAAATGCACTGCATGTTCCTAATCGAGATGTTTTGTCTCAGGGACTCTTTCCTTGATATCATTTAACATGAAATCTACATAAAGTATAACACAGAGAGAATTGAGCAGACATGTTTCACTTTGGCTCTTAAAGAAAATACAAACCATTTTGTTTTTTAAAGTGATGTAAACCAAATGAAACGAGAATATAAAATAGAGGCAGAGGGGAACAAACAACAACAACTTTCTGGAGAGAAAAGAGCCGACAGCGTTACAAGAAACAGGTAATATATGGAACTAAGAGTTTGACTTAATGAATTTTGACTTTAAACTTAGGACTTTAATAAAGTTTTCGCATTCTTCCATACTAAATATTCTGCAAAAGAACTACTAATTAACAAGCCTGCTAACAACAGGGGCCAGACCCGTGGATGTTAAAGCCCGAGAACTTGTAAAAAACAACACAAGGGAACTGAAAAGTGCAGTCAAACAAAAACTTTAAAGAAATAGTTTGACATCACGTGATGCACTCTGGTCCAAAACGCCTGTTTCCCATACGGTGCATACATTTTATCATCCGAATCGGATCTTTTCAGTCCAGTAATGCTCTTTGGGCCCAAAAAGTGAGAGGCTTTTTTCGTCATATGTGCCCAGTGAGTAACTTCCACAGGAATGAATTGGACGCCATTTTTCAACACGGTATCCAGTTCTCCTTAATACACCCATGGGGGTTTATGTACCGGACCATTTATTGGCTGGAAACAGTAACTTCCTGGAGTGGTTTTTGTTTGTTTGTTTGTTTGTTTTTTTACATCTGTACATTTTGTATACATCTGTAATGTGTAATTTTCATTTTACATCCCAAATCCCAAAACATGTCAGTGATTCCAGGCTGAAACAAGTTGAGCTGTACCCTCTCTGTGTTTTTCCAGCTTGTTATAAAAACTATTTAAAGTGCTCCCACACACTGTGTGATTCTGGCCGTTTTTGGCCATGTCAAACACAACACGCTTTCCTTTTCTTCTCTGTCATTCCCCAACGAATGGCGTAGGCCGTAACATTACAGTCCAACCAGCCTCACAGTGTGACAGAAAATGGGTGAAATGTGAACTTTTTCATTTTCTTTCCATTGCACAACGTGACATTTAATAAACATAGAACATAGCCAGAAGTGCACAGTGCTTGAACCTTTTTCACGTGACATCTCCTTCTCTCTCAACTTTCCCCTCATTTCCCAAACTAAACATGGATACTATAGAAATTAAAAAGCTAGTAAACACCTCTGCCCCTTGTCACATCCTCATTTTCACAGCGGGAGCCTTCATGTGTGTTTTCATTGTGTGGGAGAATTCCAGCGTTGAGGTTGTTTCTGGCCCTGCATGCCTGTCCCCTGAAGGAACAGACATGTTAATAGCATCGCTGCCGTCCCTGCGATCCTCTCTGAGGTGGGTGTGTCTGTTTTCTTTCCCATGACTTCACTGTTTTCAGTCGTTGTTGTGCTGTTTTGAAGGGTTGTCCACATCTGGACAACAGGTTGCATCACTGCTGGCCGTGCTCCAAGACTATATATAGCATGTGGACGAGTAATGGATATCTTAATGTATTGTTAACTTGTAAAAGATTTACTATGCAGACGTGAAACCAAATGAAGAATAGGCTACAAAGTACTGTGGAGGAGTGACTGACTGTTATCTGTAAGTAATTTCCCTTTTAATGCAAATGTTAAACCTGTGAGTACATTCTCTCAGCTGCTATGGTTTGCACCAGTCTATTCTTGCACACAAAGAACCTCTTACTGGTTTGCTTTACTTTGAAAATCTTTGCATATTTTAACCACCATGATCATTTAAGTCGTCTCTATTCCCCATTTTACAAATTTAAGTGAGCAATATAAACTTTTACCAAAAGGCCAGACTTTCTCTTTCCTGTTCTATCGACTGTGTCTGTCGACTGTGTTGTGTCTGGAGCACCTCAATGGGTGGTTAACCACAAAAGAGTCCTCACTTTGCTAAAGATTACAGTAAAGCAGTGGACCTTAGAATTACCCAGGCTGCACAACACGACTCAAATATAACCATTCTTCCCCGAGGACTCAGTTTTAACCTTTTCCACCCACGCGTCCTTTAACTTCTCTGATGTTTGGGCCGCTCCAAAGTGTTCACCTCATTATGACCAACAAATGCTGCCTGGCTTGGTATTTTGAACAACATCCACTGGGATTTTTATAAATCCAGATGAAAGATGAGAAGGAAAATGAAAGGAAGTGGTAAGACTTTCTTGCACCGCATTCTCTCAGGAAGTCATTATTTACTAGTTTTGTTCTGTCGGCGAGAGGGTGGAATGGCGTGGGTGTCTCTTGACCTGTGAGATTTGTAGTGCTGATATATTTGATCACAAAATCCCCTCTTGACAGAAGCCCGAATAGTTTAGCCTCTTTCTGTTTCTCTTGCTGTCTGTCTTATGTTATTTTTATTACAATATGTAAATGTTTTACCTTCTACAAAGACGACTGCTCTCAGAGCTCAGACACAGTACAGAGCAAACACCAGCAATCAGAGGTTTAACCTCCAAAGCCCCTTAAACAATGTTAAAATTCCCATCTCTGCTTAATGTTTGCTGTTTATCCCAGAGTCACTCGAATAGCAATTAACACTGCATTGTTTCAACAAGTGATACCACTGACATGCCTCGTGTGTCTAGACGGAGAGATACAGCTATCTAAATTACTGCCTGATTTCTTGTAAAGCAGAGTGGGATTCCTGAGCCCATTGTTCGTGGGACAGTCCGAGGCCTTGATGTGGGCTCTGGGAGCAGATAAAATGCCCGCCGAAGGATGTGTGTTTGCTCATTATTGAAAGCAGTTCAGGAAACACATGGCCTCACTGACCACTGATGAGCGCTCATCATTTCCTCTGATTGCACAGGAAACAGGGCAGGTACATACCGCAAACTGCAGACCAATCCCTGCAGATCTGTGAGGGACTGTATGATTGAATTATGGCTGTGGCAGCAGTGCGCGGAACTTCAAATTCTTTGATTCACAGAGTTTGAGTGTACTCGAAAAAAGCCACATAGCCAGTGAGTGTAAACAGTTCGCATAGCCGCGCCTGTCAAGGAGCCAAGAGTCCTTAAAAAGCTCATAAACAGTCAGTATACCAGTTTATTTTCAGTTATTAACAGATGTCTGGCTGTGATTGGTCATTCGTACGACACAAGTCGATCCTCGTCATCACAGAGAGAGAAGATTTTCAAAGTGAGAGAGGAACAAAGAATATGGGCTCAACAAGGGAGGAAACTGGTTGTTATTTTCTCCTTCAGCTGTGGGTTGTTTGTCCCTGCTCATTGTCTCAGCCCCCAACAACTGTACAGCCTGAGCTGGTCCTCAGCCGCTCATTCAACAGTTTGGTCCAGTCTTAAATATCTCAACAACATTCATGGTCCCCAGAGGATGAATCCTAATAACTTTGATGATCCCCCGACTTTTCCTCTAGCGCCATCATCAGGTCAAAGTTTTAATTTCTCCTGTTATATTCTGTTTTATGACCAAATACGTGCAAAATTGATGACATTCCCATCAGCCTCAGCTGTATTTCGTGTTTAGTGCTAATTAACTACAAAGGGCCGTTCTTTTTATCGTTTTGCACAAAAGTTCATTATACTTGTATTTTATTGTGCCTATAAAAAAAGTGCATGAATTGTATTCAAGATAACTTTATTTACATAACACATTTCATACAAAGGATAAATTCAAAGATGTAAATTCACTGACGAAGCAGAGGGATATGGCGTCACTTCGTGTAACGTTTACGTCCACCACATCGTACAGACCGTCCACCCAGTTCAACTTTGACCCGCAGCACCATCTCGGTTTTCCTTTGCCGAGAGAGTTTAATACAAGAATTTCAGGTGGACTCACTTTTGGTTTTTATGACGTCTAAATCTCATCTTTTAAGTCATATTTTGGTGCCAATTTTGTTTAATTGTTTATGTAAGCACAATGCATCCAACGCCATGTGAGAGAATTACAAGTTGATCATTGGTGTGAGGGCGGGGATTGTACACGATGTTTCACATGACTGTTGTATATAGTTTTGTTCGTTGAGGGAGAGGTGTCTGTTTCATCTGTTATCATCACTCTATCAGCTGATCATTGAATGCACGTATCCAATGAAATAGAAAGGCTGTAAAAAAAAAAAGTAAAAAAGAAGATTGGCTGCCCTTGTACCCATAACCCTACACCTCCCCCACACACACACACTGAGTTCCTTATCATAGCTTGTCATCAAACACTCATATCCTCACATTGTCCCAGAGGAAAGCTGACCTCCTAGCTGTAGATATCAACTCGATCCAACCCCCATGTTCCCCTCCTCCCTCTAAGAAAAAAGGGCCGTGGGGTGAACGGCTGCACTCTGAGGACAAAAGTAATTTCTCTGCCTGTAACAAGTGGACATGAAGATCCTTCCAAGTATCTAAAATGGGAACAAGGTCCCTCCTCTGCCTGTCTCCCCCACCTATAGCCTTTGCACACTCTTTTCCTCAGATTTGGGATGCAGCTGTGGCCTTGTGTGACGTCTGGGGGTTACCGGAAGGGTTGTGGGGTCAGTTGAAGGCACAGACGGGGGTGTTTGGATAGGCGCAGGGCCAGGTCTCTCCAGCACTGTGGAGATGGAGCAATAGACTCTTTTCTGTCTTTCACTAACTGTTTACTTTCACTGGGTCTTTCGGTCTCTTGCCTTGTCAGTCCCTCTGGTTGCTGCATTTTTACTAGATAATTTAAAAGTGTCCTTTGTTCACCTCTGGAGTCTGAGCCCTGAGGAATCCCTCATCACGGCTCTTATTAACGTTCGTTATTAACCACTCACGCATGCCCGTGCCAAAAAAGTATCATCATCCCGTCCAGCCTTATCTGAAGAGACCCTATCAAAAAAAAGCATCTTTTAATTACACCATTTACATGTCAGAGGGCTAAGAATTTATGTTTTCTTTTCCAGGCACAGCATGTGTTAGTTTACTACACAACTTTTTATTGCTGCAGCCACTCACATTCCTGAATGCTTGAGTCTTAAAGGAAGCGTGAGTTTTTGTGTGTGTTGTGTTATTGCTGTACTTTTGATATTTGGTAAGCATACTATTTTCACCTGTCTGTTCTTGAGAGAACTTTTACTTACTTTTACCCTTTTAAACATATGAAAGACAAATAAACATGATAAGCCTGACAAACTTTGCACAGGCCTGTGGTGATCTGATGTTGTTAGGTCAGCTGACTGCAGTGCCCTGAATGCATCTTTTGGTGGAAACCATTTGGCCATAATCAGGTCACTTCTTCTAAACAGCTGATGTATCTGCCACAGATGTGCCTCATACCACTGTTATAGTGAAATAAGACCATCATTAAACCCACAATTTACTACGTTTATGGTATGATCATAGTTGAAGATTACAAACCCTGTATTGATTAGCTTCCTGAGACACCATTATTTCTGAGATAATTACCATGATATGCATTTAACCGTAGGAAGTGGTAGGCCAAAAAAATATGCATTACAAAACTGAGAGACTTAATGAGACTTTATAGGTGATATACAAGAATATCCCAAGTTTACTCTATGACCACAATCTGTTTTCTGTGTAATACTTAAATACGATAATTTGCTTGTGACATACACAATGTGAATGAATATAATTAAACAAACAGGCTCAGAGGACATCAACAACACCAGTCATGTTCCAAATGGGTTGATTGAACTTACTTTAAATATACTGTAGAAAATATCTTAAATATGTCCTCCTTTTATGAATCCTGTCTGTCTCTTGTTACTTCCTGTTTATTTTCAATTTATTTTCCGTTTGTTAAGTAAAACACAAGTGTGTGACCTTGGTTGCGCCCATAGACTGTATAAAAGAAGTGGACGTTGGTTTGTGAACGGCCATTTTGAAGCCGGGAGTTTGGCCTTTTTGACCGTCACCATCTTGGTATTTTGGATCGCCAATCAGGATAAAGGCAGCGCTATTCTCTCGTTCAAAAGATGTCACTTCTGGCTCCAAAAAAACAAGATGGCGACGGGCAAAACGCCAAACTCGCAGCTTCAAAATCGCTGTTTACAAGTGCTGCGTCCACTTCTTCTTTATGCAGCCAGTGTGTTGAAAGTAGTCTGGGGATAGCCATAGCACATAAAAAAGGGATTAAAGGGATAATGTGTCATTTGTGCAGTTACAGCCTCACCCTTGCTTTTGGTTTGGTTTGGTTTAAACTTGTCTGCTCGCCTGCTCACTAGTTTTCTCACACTCTCAATCAAAACACGTGGTGTCTTAATTTCTAATGTTTCAAATAAGCTCAACCAGCTCAACAATAACTCCACAAGAAATCCACATAATCACTGTGTGTGTGAGTCACACTGATAGGATATTAAGGTCACATTGGAGCTGACCGGTATGAGCATGCTTTGGGTTCTGCAGTGCACTGTGAACCTGTTCTCTGCATTTGTTGCTGGAGATACTAAACACACCATGTGATTCCTGATAAGATAAGTCAACCAACTGCAAACAAGACATGTTTCTCCTTGGGTGCAGGGCCTCTGCCTCCTCACTATCACTTCCTCTGTCTTATGTCATAGTTAATCAAGTTAAGTCGTATAACATGACAGGAGAAACTGTTCTCACACGCTCAGTTTGTTAAATATGGGGATCACATTCTTAAATAAACTGTACTTGGTTAATGCTCAGTAAAAGCCTCAGAGATTACTGCCTCTGTCTACGGGGAACGATGAGATGTCACAGCGAGAACAAGAAACAGAGCATTGGTCTGAACGCCGTCAAAACATGAAATCTGTGCACTTACTCGTTCTCTGCAGTGATTACCATCATCTCTGCCATGATGTCAAGAGGCCCCTTGTTTCCTCCTTAGAAACTACACATAAATACCCCAACTCTACCCAACAAACTGCATTAAGAGCAGATGTCTGGGAGATGTTATTACAGCATACAAGTTGTGTGTGCAAAAACCTCAGCAGCATGAGATTAGACACTCAAAGCCGATTGATAGCTGACAGCTAAGAGGTGACAAGTAGGACTGCAGCGATCCGGAGTCCTTGTGAATGCTGGGAAAACTACCGGCAACCAGATTTGCCTCATAAAACTGAGAGTAGAAATCATTTTATCTGAAATAAATACACACATAACTTTGAATTTTGGCCTGAAGCTCCCTTGTATTTTAAAGCTACTTTGCAAAAACAGTGGGGCAGGAGGTGAGGTTTGACCCAGATTGCTGTTTCAGCATCAGTCACATATCAACTTTCAGCCACAATTCTCACTGTCAGAAACAGACGGCGTGCCATTTTGCTCTGTGGTTTGTATCTGAAGGTGGCAAGACAAATCTTTTTTCATCTTATATATATGCATTTTTTTCTGTTGTTACTTTCTGTTTGTGTGCACTGGGACCTGCTACTGTCTGAATGCACAATGTGTGTGTGTCTGAAAATCAGGCCACGTTAACAAGCACAGTGTGTGTATGTGTGAGATTCACCGGAAATGCTCAAATGTAGGATTCATATATACTTTAAAATGACAAAATATAATTCAAACTAAAGAATGATGTTATGTGTCATCCTCCTTTCCCCCGTCAGCTCGTTTTGTGTCTTTCCCAGACAGCCAAGTGGGAGGAGTGTTTTATAAAGTGTTTTTAGTGGAGTATTTTAGTGTTTCCTATGATGTTTTACAGTTCTGTCGAGCAGTGGGAGTCTGGGAACTGCTGTGGCAAGAATGTTTGGACTGACGGTGGTGGACTGTATGTTGAATAAATGTTGGATGTAACCAAAGCCGACTAGGTTTTCATTGATTTTTAGAAGTGGAGAAAGTGGCAAATCTTTTCTTCAAATCTATATTTACATTTTTAGACTTAAGAGTGGTAAAGAAAAAAAAAATTTCTCTACTAAACTACGCAATTGTAATCTTTAAAAAAACTCATGACGCATGATAAAGTCAATTTGGTGGCAAAGGTTATTTTAATGCTAACAGTAATTTCAAGAGTAGATGTCTGTTTCTTTTCAAGTGAGCCTTAGAGCAGGATGCACTACAAGCTGCATGTATTATTAATAACCTGGAAGCTCGACAATGCTACACATTTCGCGAAAGGTTCTTCCTCCTTATCAGACAACTGTTCTTCAACTGTATTCACACCCATCAGTATAATAAGAAACAAAAGTTCCTGTTGCAGCTTGTAAGCAAACAGTTGCCTGTTTACTCATCCAGCAGACACAGAGCAACATTATCATTCATTCGGAGTCGCGTTTCTGACCACGGGGCGAATGTAAGTCCAATATTCACTCTCCTTTTAGCTCCAATTTGGTCTCCATCTACTCCTGAGAAAAATATCCTGCCTTTTATTCTTTAACTGGCTGTTATTTGGCTGTATGTGGAAGGCATCAGTTAAGAGCAACTACTTGGTATCCTGTGGTTATGCCATCACGCCTGGAGGTGAAACCCCCCCCTACATTTACTATGGTAATGTACTCTGACTGCAGGGGGTGAATCAGTCCCTCTGAGCTAAATAGAAACCCTGCGACTCTGGTTTGATATTTAAAATACAGGTTGGTTCCCATGGATAGAATCACTGTTTTACTGAGCACATTTAAAATCCATTATATTGTATGTTTTATCACAAATAGTGATACAAAGTATTGTGATATCAGTCCCCACCTTGACATTGTAGAGATTTGTTCTTGGTTGGTGTCTTTAACTGTCATGAAAACTACATGATAAATGAGACATTTAACATTAGAATTGAACTACTGTTGATAAATGTTTATCTTAAATTGTATCCTAAATTATTAGCGTTGTCATTTGTGCCACATGCATTGTTTTGTTCTGTCCTGACTCTACAGTTTCTAGTTCCTGCCTACCAAAAGACTCTGAATGCTGTCTTAAGACTCAGACACTTTGGTAGTCTGAACCCTTTGTTCAAGCATCAGACCGCCAAGTGCAGACAGCAGGACTACAGAGTTGTTTGCCAGTCATTGTGCTGCTATTGAGCACAGTCTCTCCACTGTCCACTATTGTTTTTAACTCTCTCTAAAGCTTAATGAACCTAAACCTCAAACTTTCAGCACAAAAGAGTCTGCAGTGTGCATCCCAACCGCGATTTTATTATTATGTTTTTTTTTTTGTTTTGTTTTTTTTTTCCTTCTCCTTCCATCAGATGGTCCCCTGACTTCACAGCACAGGGCGCAGCGGCTAAACAACTTTTACGGTGGTGCTTTTTCTGAATGCCGTGGGTGGGAAACAGGGAGGGAGAGACAGAGCCAGAGGAAAAGAAGAACTGAGGGAATAAAAAAGTGTGAGCAAGAGGAAGAGAGGATGCCAAAGAAAGCTCTGAAAGACATATTACTTGTGTCACCGCTTGGCCCCTCTTAATCTCTTTAATTTATCTGCTGCAGTTTGGAAAGTTAAAGGGAAGTGAGCCCAAATCCTTAAAAGTTTGCCTCGACCCTGCCGGCCCGCTGTGTCACCGGTTCATCGCTTTAGATGACTTCCATGGGTCCAGATGCAGGACAGTGACGACAGCATTTTAACTGTCTGTGTCGCAGTGGGGAGGAGAGAGCGGAGGATTCAGCCTGGAGCCTCAGGCCTTCGATACTCTCGGTTTTAAGACAAATGTGGAGTTCAGCCGGGGGGGGCTGCGGAGGCCTGTGAATCAGCCACTGCGGACACTTAAGAGGGGTTGTGTGAAACGGGTGCCTCCCTCTCCCGTGGTTGTGCGTGGGAGGGAGGTCACGGACCCACCCTCCCCATTGAGAGCACGGGCTGACGAGGGGAAAATAACAGGGTGAAGTGGCCCGAGGGGGAACACTGCAGTGCCACCCTCTAATCATTCTCACCTCACTCACATATGGACAAAAAGTATATACTGTACATCCTTATACAATGACACACAGCCGCGTGTATAGTTCACCCTGAAAACACATGTTTGTAAAGACACATAGAGACAACATATATACAGTACAGTGAAACACTGACGGCCTGATCACAACAGCAGTTAAACCCATTAATTCCAATGGAAGAAGTGGGTTCGCTAAGTTCAAATATTTTGCGTTGATTTCAACTTTGGTAAACTTTGACATTGACACTAGAATTTGCGACATTGACCAACAGCGAGTCGCCTTGAGACCACTGACCTCTGAGGGAACGGAGAGCCGGAGAGTCCAGAATGGAAGAAGCAATCGTAGCTTATTATCTGTGTTGCACCATCAACTGTCATTAATGGGGCAGGAGTCAAAGGTAAAAATGAGTCTTCTGAATAAACTGTGAGTTTATTTTTCCGTTACCAAGCTTATTAGCTCAGATAAGTTTTTCCATCTTCAATAATAATCTTTATTGAATTAAATTATGAACATGACGCCAGAGGGGAAGGAAAAGGACAGTACAGAGAAAATAGTTCACCAGTGATCATGGGAGTCACCCTGGTCACCAAAACCTGTAGAACCAAATATTTGAAGCAATGATGTGTGATGAATTATTGCTTTGGTTTGACCAGGACTTAATGCTTGTCCATGTACACACACACACACTTAGACTCACACACATTCCTGCAAACCTCACTGGTTGAATTTGTGCCACTTTAACAACACGTCCTTCAAAAGTGAGGAAAGACAGAGCGGATCTTTAAATAGACCGCTGGGATTGAAACATCACTTACATGTCACTGAACTGTGGTCAGAGAAAATATTTTACATTGACATAGGTGATAAGTAGCCACTCAGACTTCAAACAGATTTGGTTTATTTGAACTTGTGGTCTGTTTTGCTTCCCTTTCACATGACTCCTCTCATAAAGTCAGGAGCTTAAAAAGACGGAAAAAAGACATTCTGGCTTTCCACAAAGCTCGAGTTGCACAAAAGAAAGAATTCAGTAGAAAAGATGTAGATCCCGTATAGCTGGTGCAGCGTGTGAGGGATTTTGGTATCGTGTGATTGAGGCTTTGCTGCCAAGCACAGAGGGGCAGGAGGCTAAAAGCACTGGTTTTCTTTGGTTGTGTGTGTGTGTGGCTTCATGTGCTTGGTGTGTATGTTGAGGGCAGATGAAATAGAGTTAGTTTTGTTTGAAGAGCGTAGCTTGGATTGATTTGTGACTTTCTCCACTTATAGCTGAGAGCCGCTTGGTCAAATCAAGTTAAGTCCGTGACCACTTGAACAGGCTGGACAGCTTCACACATTGTGTGCATCATCATCTCCTTTGGGATGATTTATTCCAGCTCAGGTCCTGTCTGACATCTTTATTGTCAACATTTGGTCCAACTGTTAACATGAACATTTTTTTTTCTCAGGGCTCAAACTTCCAAAGATATCATTGTGAAGTCAAGTGTTGGTGTGCTGGTAGTGTGTGTGTGTGTGTGTGTGTGTGTGTGTGTGTGTGTGTGTGTGTGTGTGTGTGTGTGTGTCAGTGTCCAACATTATCAGATCAGACCAGAGTCAAGTCCTGTCTGTAGGAATTTTTCTCTGATCCACGAGGAAGATTTATGGGTACCAGGGTGCAGGGATCCACTCAATGTCTTCATTGTGCTGTGAACACATGTGCTGTGCCATTGGGTGAAGGAGGTGCATGTTCATGGTGCAATAATCCCCTTTCTAAAGGGATAAAAAGGGCAAACAAGACACACGCGCACGTAAGCATGTAAAACAGACAAACACAATAAAATACCTTCCTTTTTTTGTGCCATTGTCATAAATATTGCACCTCACACACATGTGTTGAACATGGGAACAGCACTGTACACGTAATGCAATATGGTACAACAAACATTTGTCAGAAAAGAGCCAACTCAGTTGGTCGGTAAAGTTGCTCTAACCTTATCGTTTTGTAACAGCAACCATTATGTCTTTTCACCAAACCAATATCTACACATATTACCAATATATAAACCCATATTTATACATTGGTTTATATATTGGCATGAATATCACACGTACGTTTGTGTCACCCCCTCTCCTCAAATTCTTCCTGATTCTTTGGAGTGAAACTGTCAATTAAAACCAAAAGCAATAAAGATTTTATCATTTAAAAAAATAAACAATTTGAGTGCCAGATGGTTTCACATCTCGAAGGGCAAAGACACAAAGATAAGCGCTCCTCCTTTTCATTCCTGTTTTTCTTGGCTCATCCGTCCGTTGGACAGGCAACAATAAGTTTGGACACCGGAGCCTTTGGGAAATGCACGCTTCATAATTGGCATATCTTTGGTCATTTTCATGGCCAAGTTCACTATTTTTCCCACACACAGAAATGAAAAGCGTTCAATCTCTAAAGCCGACAGTCAATAAGCTGCCATAGCTGGTCATAAATCTTTCTGCAGCTGAAGACAGATATGTTTCTGCGGTATCCTGAAAACAAGTCATATTGCAGGGGAGCATGCAGGGCGTGTCAGAACCTGTGTTCCCTTTATTACAGTAACTAATTGAGATTGCGTGTCACAGTGATGGATGAATACGCCTACAGGTTTTAGCCATTACTGTTTAAGTTTACAAAATTCTCATGAATTCATCAGTTACAGCTGCCAGCTGTTTTTGTAAACTCATGTGTGGTGTGTTTACTTTATCGAATACATGGTTTACATCGGGGGCGGAGTGGGCAGGTGACCTGGATTTCCCCATAATACCCAGGAAGGAGAAAGGGAAGCTGCTGTGACTCAGTCAGCACAGATACTCACACTGACAATGACACACAGTACCCACTGCAAGCACACATCAAGTGATTTGTTGGCAATCGCACCTCTCCAGCCACTTGCGGTAAAAATTTACATGCTATTTGCAGAGCACAGTTTTCCTCTGTATGAAATAATATCCCCGAAGTCACATGTTCAAGCAGATAAAAAAAAAAAACAATGACATTTGAAGTCAGATGGTAAAGTTGGAAAGGTGAAGAAAATGTGTCATGTCAGCATCCGTTCAAGCCGCCCCCCCAAACAGTGAATGTCCAGTCAAAGCATAGCAACCGTAGCTTTATCGTTATATAATAAATGAATAAATTAAGCACAGCTCAGCATGTTTAAACCAAAGCGACTTTAATCAGAGTGAGGAAATCGGTTTCCCCTCTGTGAGAACACTGTACACTTCCGTACATTACTCTTTCAACGAGATGCCATTAGGCTCAACATCAGATCTGGAGCAATGTGGCTCAGCCTGCATGAGATACATCTCACATTGTCCATGTAATGTGCACCTCCTGCCATGCAAGATACATTGGTTCAGTACTGTGCATATGGGAGAGCAGAATGGTAGTATCTGTCAGCCTGCACCGCCTTCGCCTTTCCAGAGCAAACAGGCTCGTTCCAACAAAAATACATGCTCAAGACATTAGTTGTGAAAAACCGCTAGAGTGGGCACAATTTCTACTGTGTATGAAACAAATGTAAACTATTCTGTTGCTATATCCATCCACGGTGCACCTGTGTTTCACTGGCCCAGGGTGTCAGGAAGGTCACGGGGGTGGCAGCAAATTTGGGACAGCGGGCCTCCACAACATGAGGGAGCTGGGAGAGCGACCAGGTGGGTTTCCTGATGGCATGCCAGTGGAGGAATGCATCAGTCAGCGTTGAACTTGTCCCGGTGGGAATCGCCCCCCCCTGGAATGTGTTGGCGTCACAGCTGAAGGTGTCGGGACAGCAGCATAAACCTGTCGCATGCACGGTACATCGGTCTGGGTGTACGTGCGTATGTCTGTGTGGGTATTTGTGAGTCAGTGGGGGTTGGTTTTGATGATAAAAAGAATAAAGGACGACTCAATTGTGTCCACATAAAACATACCCTAAAGACACTATTATTCGTGCACACGTGCGTCTCTCTGTCAGAGGGGCTGTTGATGGATTAGGAAGGGGCCCATGTTGGGGGAACACCAGGCTCCCAGTGTAGCAGTCTGACCTCTAAATACACACCAGAGAACTACAGGGGTCGTGACCCGGAGGGGTCCTGGGACCAGTTGCTGCGTGGGCCCTCTCCACTCACGAGAGAGCAGGGGGGGTCGCAGCATGTGACCGAGCCACTTGCTTCAGATGTCGGGGAATAATTTACTGTGGTCCTTTTATGTCACACCAACAGCTCGGACAAATGTTGCACCTCCTTACCAAGAGAGATAGTGTGTGTGTGTGAATAACATGTAAATATGTAAATCAAAAGAGTGAAAACATCAAAATTAGAATGGAGCATTTACAGTTTCTTTTTTTCTCTCTTCCTCGCAGCTGTTTGGAAAATCGTGCCCAGTGAGTTAGTGGGGAAGTTTGGCGCTCTAGGGTTTCAGTCTAAGCAGACCTTTCTTGCAGTTCTTCTTACTGTTTTTTAAGGATAACCACTGTTTTTTAAGGAATACCAAAACCAGGTGGTCTGTTCCCGCTGACCTCTGAGATTTCTCACATCCAAACTCTGGAAAACCTCATGAAAGAAAGCGTGCGGCTGCAGCCCCGATGGTTGTGTTTATACACCAGATTCTGGAGCACCGTCGCCCAAACTCACCAGCATCTGCGTACGTCACGGAACCCTGCCACCGAGCTCTTGTCTTTTTTTTCTCCCCCATTTCTCATGATGTCCCTGTGCAAACAAACTCTTTTCATAGCACATGCATTTTTCTGTGAAATTAGTCTGTGTCCCTTCTGAACAAGCTGCATCTTGCTGTCAAAGCAATGTCAGTCAAGATGATGACAGTGGGCGATAAGCATCCCCATCTGAAGCTGCAGGATGGAGACAAACAGGAAGTGAAAAGGGGTTTGAGCAGCGAGCTCTGATACTGCAGCTGGCATTGACATGGGCTTTTTATCTCTCTCCATCAACCACAAGGATCTGTAAAGCCAGTCTCCAACTCCTGTAGCTTCTCATTACACCCTGTGGTTTAATAGCCCGCTGTCTGCAGTACACAGTCCCTCCAGCCAGCTCCTTAACCCCTGACAATCAGTCAACATGGTATGTGCTGAGCTTTAAAACACAACATCTGCATTCCTTCCATCCTCAGGCCCCGTCTGACAGCAGCTCAGGGGCTGCAGGCAAACCGCTGCTGTCACTCCCGATAGAAAAATAATGTTGGAAATTTCTGCCGTGCGTTCCACAAGCATTTGGCGCTTGATGCTGTAGTTTTCGGTTTCGAGGCTTACAGAAAAATGCTCACTTGGGTCAGTGGAGCAAACTCCAAACTCATTGCATTGCATTCTGGCCAAATTGCAGTGTGTCACGGTGTCTTACATTGCATTCAGTTCACTTGTCAGCAATGATTATGACTGTGTGAAACTGCACACCAACCTGCACCCTAACTGTAAGTGTGTGTATAGAGAAGGACTTGTGTCAGCCCAGTTTAAAAAGCTTAGAAATAGATGTCTGAAATAGATAATTAAAAGTTTCTCTGGAAGCCAGAAAGTCATTATTCATTATTGGTGTAAGAGCTCCCTCTGCTGGAAATGTCGAGCAACTCTTTAAATTAGTCCAAATCAGTAAAACCCAACATTTACCAGATGTAGGGGGCGGGGGCGTTTAGTTAAGCTCTCAATACTTGATTGTCATCACAATGGTAAATTTCATTTATTTATACAGAAGTTGTTTCTCCTTCAGTAACGTAGCCACAGAATTATCAGTTTATTATTCAGCTTGTCAGCATATTTATGAGTTAAACTGTGGATTAAGTATTATTTGATCTGGGCCTGTGTTTTTCTGTTGTGTGTTGCAAATCTCACAAAGTGCTGTTGGACTCTGTAGCTCTGTTCCACAGGCCCAAACTGTAAAGTTACAGCGGCTGAACACTAACAAACCATAAAGTAAAAGTTTCATGAGATAAATACTCCTCATTGAACTGTCTAATTTGCTTTAATTAACATTAATCATTGCTTTAATGTAAAAGAGACACAGAATGTTTGTTAGTTTCCACCCAGAAGTGCAAGTTTAAATGTTGGTGAAGCCAGTAAATAGTTTTGCTGAGGTGGTAAGGAACCCAAATCCAGGTGAGTCTCGTGTGGAGATGAGTTTGGTTAGTGGATGACGGCCTAAAGCAGGAAAAGCACAGATGTAACAAATAACATTAACAAAGGCTCTTTTCCATGTAGGTGTCTCAGTAAGTCATGACACCAGGACCCTGAAACGTGCACATCTAAACAGTATGAAGCCATGATTAATGTTATTATACACCTGTGCTTTTCCTGGTTTGACAAATTAAAATGTCTCCCGTGAAGACTTTTTATTGTAGCCACACTCAATGTAACGGCTTTCGCTGTGTGAAATAGTACCTCTGTTCCTTTTATGTAAAGGTTTATGTTGTTTTTATTAATTTTTCATTATGTTGGCGGAGGTGGTCATTGTTTGAGGCTCACACCTATTTTAACTAAATTTAAATTTAAATAATTACATCAAATAAACCAGTGAAGTTTGTTGAGAAATGTTGTTCAGGTGCACTCACCAGAACGCTAAATACATGTTAGTACAATGTACAAGTTAATAGTTTTCAGTTGGACTAACTTCATACTTTGTCACACTTTTACTACATAAAATGAGCCCAAATCAGTCTGAAGTCGTGCTTTCTTTTAACCTGTTAAACTTTGAACCTGTTGAACCCATAAATTCCACCTAAACTTTAAAAACTCTATAAAAAATCCAGACTTTATGTCATTATTACATATATACTCCGTAAAAATAGTGAAATATTGAAATCCAAGCCCCATATTTTCTATAGCCACATTATTTCATCAAATGTAAATCTTCACTCAAATTCAAAATACAGATGAGTGTGTTTTTTAACAGTGGAAACAACACAAGTTTGTAAAGGGTGTGACGGTGTGTAAAAAAAAAAAAAACAACTCAGTTTAGTAACTTAATATAACAGTCCTGTAATAAATCCCTTCATGAAAGTTCAGTTTTTTGTTTTGGCCGATTTAAAGAGGTGTTGATTATTCAAAAGAAGCATATGTTTGTGTTGATCTTTATTCTGAGAGGTGTTTTTAATATTTTTCATACACTCACAGAACTAGATTTGGCCTTTTGGCTGCGTTTCCCGTCTCGGCCACAAGGTGTCGCCGCCGCGCCGCCGGCCTGTGACTGATGCGCCTGCAGACGCAGATGTGTCATTTCTCATAAACGGCTCCACAACAACACAGATGACTGCTGAGGGCAAAAGTAGTTACAGACGAGAGCACAGTGACATGCAGAGAACAGGTTGCATCACTTTCCATGTTATGGAGCCGTTTGTCAGCCCATAAATATCGTGTTAATGACCAGTTCTTGCTCATGAAATTTACACATGAATCCTCCTCTAAACTCTGGGCCTATCTGTGTGTGTGTGTGTGTGTGTGTGTGTGTGTGTGTTTGGCTCAGCACCTCTCCGTTGTCTGACTTTGTTTCATGCAGTTATGATTCATGATACCTTAAATTACACGTTATATTATTGTCCACTGCACTGCCAAGTTTTTAAGGGAATCAAGATGAGAGAAGGGGGGGCATTGTGTGAAAACAACCTCAGCTCTTTGAAGCTGTTTCAACCTCTCCCAATGAAAAACACGCTCGGTTTTTTATTTTTTTATTTATTTCTTTTTTATCACTCTGAATCATGCGAACGGCTGCAGGTTTTTTTTTTTTTTTTTTTTTTTTCACCGAGATAAGAAAACATTTTAACTGAAGTAGCCCGAAACAGCTCCATCTGACCCTGCCGGTGACCTGCGCGGATGTAGGTTCAGTTATCCAGAATGATCCGGAGAGATCCCGCAGGCCTGTTTGGTTCCTGCCAAATGATGTTATTACACCGAGTCCTTGGTGGCTGCTCGCTCCCCCTCTTATTCATCTGCGATACAAAACAAATAAGATCTCTACAATGGCTGTTTTTGTTAGATAGCAGATTTGTTATTGTTAAAGTGTGTGCGTAATGTGTCTTCTGGGTACAGGAAAAAAAAAAGTTTGGATTTCGGTTTGAACGTTTCCATATTTGCCTTTTTTTCTGAAAAGAAAAGGAAAAACACCTTCGACTGAGGGCCAAATTTAATGCTGCGTAGCTTTTATGATGGCAAAATTACCAGAAATAAAACTTGGAGGCCATATCTGTGAATGTAACATCGGGAAGCGTTCAGAGGCAGCAGTTCGGTGCATTATCAGCTCAGAAAATGTCGCCTCCATCAGCGGCCCCTGCCTGCGTTTGTCCCCTGAAACGACTCCCCGGGCTCCGCTGTCAGACGCTCCTGGATGCGCAGCCCCTTCTGCGCCATACCTTCAGCTTTGGTGGTGATTTGACGCTCCTGAGCTCCCCTTATTGAAACCACACAACGCGCACGGGCCTGTTTCCAATCTGAGGACATGCGTGATGAATTTGGGAAATCATCTGCAGCTTTGCTGGTACCGTATAGCCCACCCAGTCCGGACCCAGTCCCCCTGTGCCCCGAGGTATCAATACGATTAGAGGCAGGAAATGTGGGAATCCCCAACAAAGGGCTCCATCATTAAACACAAACAACCAGAGGCCCCCCAACAATACCAAAAGCGCCCCCCTCTCCTGACTTCTCTTTTATGTCTGAGCAAGTGAAAATCTATTACTTTCATCCCGATATTACCATCCTGCTCTCAGTTGCCCATTATTAAAGAAGATAAGCTGACGGGGTTATGGCGGACTTTAGGTTTGCGCCCAAATGGAGAGCAGAGAGTGTTGGGTTTCTGGCGCAGAAATCTCAGGTTATACAAGACTGCGGATCAAATATTATTCCTTCTCCATTTCACACATGGTGATATTTATCAATATGTCTCTCCAAAGCCCGAGCGCAGCTTCTGTACGTTTGGAAAAAGGGAAAACAGTCTGATCAGTTTATTCAAAGGAGTCCCCACGCAGGCAACAAATTATTATTTTCACATTCCAGTTTTTATCCTCTGTTGTACGTCTGAAAACGTGTAATTGGTCGTCAAGTGTGTGCGTAAATAGCGGCTGCAGAAGCCTTCGAGGGGGATTAAAGCGTAAATCTCTGCCTCACGTAGAGGAGCGACCGGGGATTTTTCCCCTCAGTCCTTAAATTCAGGCTGGTGATCTGATGTCCCCAAAGTGTCTATCAGCTTATTCGGAAATTAAAATATCTACTTGTGGTCCTTTCATCATCACCGTCTTTTATGTGTTGCTTTAGTTTCCCCTCCTTGTTTTGGAGTTGAAAGAAAATGAAAAAAATAAATTGGAATTTCTCAGGTTTTACGCAGAAATTCCTCTCTCGTCTAAATTTAAGATCAATCTACTTTTAGAGGCAAAGGACATAAACATGTAATCTTTTGGGAAATAATAACACACTTCTAGTTCAGGAGCAGCCAGCAGAAAGGACAAACCAGCCCCGCTTTATTATGTCTTCATTTGATTGATATTTATTGTCACAGTTGGACTCTGACATTAACGTCCTGAAGGACAAAGTGAACTCCTCTGTCTAAAAAAAAAAAAAAAAAAAACCTTCTTCTTCTGATTTCGGATGTTTTCACTGAATGCGTCTCTAACGTCCGCGTCCACTTGGCCCTGACGCGCTGATGCTGAGAGCGCACCGGGAGGCTGCTGTGGGCCTTCCCTGGTACCGCTTTGCGTCGTTTTCATTGGTCAGGATCCTCTTCCTCGTGCCTCGACGTGACATCACATCCACCCGACCCACAGGAAAGCAGCGGAGATTACAGATGATGCTGGACACCTCGGAGGACGCACACACGTTTACGATTTACGCACGATCGCCCGCTGGCCGCTCTTTTGCGCGTATAGGCACCAAAATAAAGGATATCTGCGCTGATGCGTTGCGGTTTGGAGAGTCTGTCTTCTTGAAAAGTAGGAGGAGGATTGTGCGCGGATTTTTTTTTCTTTCCTTCTTTTTGTGAATGGAGATGAGTCGTGCGTAAAAATCTGGTCATCGCGTTTTCAGAGAAGAGCTGTCACTCTCCCACCTGTTGGCAGGTGGTGTTGGCTTCACCCGCGGACATCTACTATGACATTGGGTTTGGAAATCATGGAGGATATTGTTATCGACGTAGTAGGGGAAGGACTCAAAGACAGCGGAGAGGAGCAGCTGCTACCTTTGGATGAGTCGCGGAGCCCCGAGACTTCCAGCAGCCAGAGCAAAGACCGGGACACCGACAGCCCCGCACCGCCCAAAACCAAAGGTCCCGCGTCCGTGAAGCCTCCGTACTCCTACATCGCTCTGATCACGATGGCCATACTGCAGAGTCCGAAGAAACGGCTCACCCTCAGCGAGATCTGTGACTTTATCAGCCACCGCTTCGCTTATTACCGGGAGAAGTTCCCCGCCTGGCAGAACTCGATCAGACACAATCTGTCGCTCAATGACTGCTTTGTAAAGATGCCCCGAGAGCCCGGGAACCCCGGGAAGGGCAACTACTGGACGCTGGATCCCAACTCCTCGGACATGTTCGAGAACGGGAGTTTCCTGCGGCGGAGGAAGCGCTTCAAGCGGCAGCATTTCCGCTTCGATCCCCTGAAGGAGCAGCACCTGGAGCCCAGCGGGCTGCACGGCTTCCCGCACGGCGCCTACGGGCTCGGCGCGGCGGCTCTGCAGCTGCCCGGCCTGGAGATCTACCCCTACCTCCATCACCACGCGCCGTCGCCGTGCGGCCCCGCCACCATCCCACCTGTCAGCAGCATCCTGCCGGCTCTGTCCAGCTTCTTCTCCCGCAGCGCCCTCACGGCCAAGGCTTTCCTGCAGGCGCAGCCCGGCATCGACGCCTTCTCCCCGGCGCAGTGCACCGCGTACTCCTCTCCTCTGACCTACGCCTCCCCCGCGCTCTTCCACCCCGCGGCGTCCCCGCACTTCCTCAGTTTACACCAGGAGTACCAGAAATTACAGACTCAGCGCGGCACCGTGGACCTGGCCAAACGCATCCACACTGCCAGCAACGAGTAGTCGGTGGAGCGGACTTTGAGCTCGTGTTTTCTCAGGTAACAGAGACTGTCTCGGGGCAGAAGATCACATTTCCTCCAGCGCTGGAAATGTGATGAATCTGCTTTAAAAGAATGTTGTAGATACGTTTAAAGACTCTCCCTCCTTCTCACCTTTGTGGCAAAAAAATCTCTTTTTAAAAATCTTTTTTATTTTGATCATGAATTATCATCTTGTGTTGAAATATTTAATTGACGAGTTTCCTATATATATAATTTTTTTGTGGAAAGAAATAAAAGTGAATATTTAAACCTTGCTTTCAGTTGTATTTTGTACAGATCCACGTGGTAATATGATGCTATTTATTTAGGAAACAGCAGACTTTACGTTTAAATATTTGTTTTTGTGTGTCGTGTTTTATGTTAACTTGCTTCTAATGACAAGTTCTGGGTTCTGACTTTTTCTGCCGGATTTAAGATTAATTCGCACTAATGATGATTAAACAAAATGACCTTTATTCAAACGTTAAGTGTTGGATTGCTGCACAAACAAGGAGAAACAGCCAAAGAAAATCAATTAAAATAATGGTGAAGAGCAAATGGACGACTAAAATGACCCCTCAGGCCTAACAGCCTGCATGACTGTAAACATGTGCTGCATCAATCTGCATCAAATGACCGATAAAATAAATTAAAATCAAAGATTACACTCGTGAAAATGTGTTTATCGATATTTTTTAGCATTTACGACTGGTGCTCTGTGAGTTATTTAAAAGAAAAATGAAATAATAAAATGCAATTTAAAATAATATATTTTTTGCTTTAAAACGTGAAGGGAAAAGCAGCGTTTCGCACCATGTTGGAGTCAAGGTCAAAGTCACTAACACACTTATTAACGCACGGGCCTATCAGGCGCGTGTCTGTGTGTGTGTGTGTGTATGTGTGTGTGTGTGTGTGTGTGGATATAACGCTGGAAATATACATGACAATAATTGCCTTGTTTCTCAGGGCCACACACACACACACACACACACACACACACTCCTGTCCGCCTGTTCCCGTGAGGAAATCTGTACAACACATTTTCATGTTAAATAAGTTCTGCTCGTTCACCCCCCAAACGTTCCCACAGAGGAGCCCATTCAGTTTATCACTTATTATTTTTTATCATTATTAATAATTAATTAATAATAAAGAGGAAGTTAAATCGAAAATATGCTGGTTGATGTTTTTTCTAATTTCTGTTCTGTCATCTTATCTAAAATGTCCTAAAAGTCAATATATTCTGCATTTTAATGAGGTCACTTCCTAATTTAAATTATAGCCCATATTACTACCTGAAATATGTTTTATTTTATGATGTGAATTGATGCATGGAGTATAAATTCAATTCATTTATTTTTTTTCATGAAACAACCCATAGTTCACTTTAATTCTAACAATAAAAATATGTGTGTTGCTTAGAAATTGTCAATAGTGGATTTGGTGGATTTAACATTTTAATGAGGAACCCAAACGGTCTGACTCATAAATGGTTATTTTCTTCTTTTTCCATCAACAGGCGGGTGATAAAAAGTCCCAGAGTTTAAATGATTAAATCAAACCATAATCCTTAAACTAAACCTAAAACAAATAAGCTCTTTTTTTTCTGCTGAAGCAGACACAGTTTGATTTAACCTGCAGATACACGCAGGATAAATCCGTAAATATATATGTGATTACTAAATTTATCCCCAAAACTTTCCGCACCATTTCTCCATGCTACTAATTCAGATTATCTGATTTATTTTTCCTTTCTTTTTCATTTAAGTTGACACGGCGCTGCTTTACAGCGAAAATGACAGTAGTAAAATAATTCTAGGTTTCAGAGCATGGAAGTATTTATTTAATTCTATTCTGAGTCTGGTTTTAGATGGATTACCGTGCTGAAGCTCTTGGACGGGGCTGATGGATCACACCACACGCTTTGGCACCCAGTGAGGGGCTGAAACAAATAAAGAGATTGTTACCTGATGGCGAGCTGTGAAGCTGCCCATCCTGGAAGACGAGCACACTTTCTCATTTATTCTCTTCCCTTTTTCTGTGCTCCATTCAGGACATTTTACAGATGCGCCCATTTCTGATGCTTCTATTTAATTCAATCTGTTCTGAGGTTTTTCTCCCTTTTTTTTTTTGTCATAACCAAACATCTAATATTTGTGCTGCTAATCTTAAACAGTGTGGCAAGAGCTGCGGTTGAACTGATCCGACTTAAGATTCATATCATACACCACAACACTTCTGCTATAAGAATGTATCTGATTGGAGAGCCATATATGCAGCTGAACATAAATTTCTTCCTTTTGATTTAGACTGTTAAAACTAAATAAATAGAGATGTAGTTTGGGGAGTTTGTAACTTGTGAAAAGTGGGAACAACAGTTGGTGTGAGATGACTGTATGTGCCTGCGTGTGTGTGATCTATACAGCAGACAGTAAGTCATCATGCACCTTCATGCAGCAATCACACACAAACAGGATGTTCCACTTTGGTGCAGTTTAATATGGCTGAACATCCCGGTGAGTGTGAGTAAGACACAGTGTTAATAACCATTAAAAGGCACCAGAAGAAGAAATCTTTGTCATTACAATGAGCTTGTTCTGCTGGTGGGGAGCCCGGGGAAGAGAAACTGAGGCAGACAAACAGTGTCGCGGCGACTGATTTGCAGCCAGGGAGGGGGAGTCTGGGTCGATTTTTTATTTTTTTTGAGGCGGGGGGGAGAAGCCTTTGCACCTGATAAAATAAGCAAGTCAGACACCCCAGGCTGATGTGTGTGTGTGTGTGTGTGTGTGTGTATAGCTGTGACTGCACATCAGTTTTCCATCCTGAAGGAGGTAAAAGTTGCCAGTACACTGCTTCAAGTCTCTTTACTTTCCTTTTTCCTTCCTTTGTGCGTCATTGAGTGTGACACGGTTTATTAAATCCTCACTTGTATTACGAGTAAAAGCTTCTTTTTTAATGATTAGCGGCAAGATTTTCCTTGTTTTCCGCCATACGTTTTCCCAATATATCTTTTGTGCGTCGCCTCCAAGTTAACTTTGAAAGTGAATGTATTCTGCAAAGTCACTCAGGGGGATTGTGTTTGAAATCGTCACCACAAAGAACTTTACTCAATGTCATATTAAGGTGATTCATCACATGATGAATGGACGTTTATGTGACGACCTGTCAATGGTGCATGCCATGTTACACCACTGCAGTGTTTCTACTCAGTTCCACGTGGATTATCGGTTCTGAGTTATCACAACTCATAACTTGCCTCTGATGTGGAGCTGGTTTTCTCTGGGAAAAGTGAGTCGATTTGGTCAGAACTCCATTCATGCCTAACAGCGCCGCTGTACCGTGCTTTCATTCTCCACTTACAAACGCCAAGCCAAACAGGCAAGATAAACTCATTCGTGGAGCACCCCGCCTCGCCGCCTTCGCTCCTTCTGCTTCCACAGCAAAGACCCAGAGTCCAAGTGGGGGGAAGAGTGGTGCATTCTGGGATAACCTCCTGCAAGTTTAGTCTGGACAGGAAAAACAATGCGTGTGTGTTGCTGCAGAGAGCTTGAAATGCATAATTTGGAATAAATTCACTGCAAATATTTTTCCTGTCTTATAGCCTGCTGTTTTTTATTTATATGAGTTTTGAGGCTGCCTACACGCTAAAAAATCTCCGGGCCCATATTGCACCAGTATCGCTGTGTAACCCAGTGTAGTGGGGTTAACTTTATCCAGAACACATGGGTAAAAAACCCTAAACAATGGATTGACCCAGTGTTGGTGGTATTTTTATATTATGTTTGTGTTATTGGATCAAATTAACTCCTTGTCTTGGGTGGTTTTTCTAAAATTACTGTTGGGTTATTTATCCAAACTAAAATATATTTATAATCTTTTCTAGCTTTTTCTTTAAGTTTACATTTCACTATTTGTTCCTGGTTGTTAATAATATGTGTATCCTTTTGCACATCATTTTGTACAACTAACAATACACTTGAGACCATTTTAAGATAAAACTTGAGCTTGTTGTGTTCAAAACAACCCATTGGTACCGAGTAAAGTTAACCCTGTGTTATTTTGACCCAGTGATTTTTAGTGTGTAACCTATGGCCAGAAACAGCTTTTTCTTTGCTCTAGTATTTAAAGAGGGTAATTTGTGCAGCTCTAGAATCAGACCCGGGTGAACAGAACGGCTTAGGTGTTGTGGTTTTTCAGTTATCATTAGTAAATCTCGCACCTTTCTGCTGAGGCAGATCACAGCTGAGGTTTTCTCTCCTCTCACTTTAATGGCTGACTTCCACAGGCCTCACTCGCTCTTTGCCGTTTGCTTTTCCTGGCAGGGCCAATCCCCGCTGCCCTGCTTCGGGGAGTTATTCAATTATAAATCTCCCCCCCTGCACTCCCCCACCCCTCTCTCTGTTTTCCCTCTCTCACCGGTCTATGTGTTACCCTGCCAAGCCCAGTAAAACACGCTGCTCCGTTGGTGCACCCCTCTCCAGTCTCGTGCCCAAGAATTTATTATGCTCAGGGTGGTGAAGCGGAGTGCGGTGTGTTTTTGGAAAAGGGACCCCCCCTCAAGCCTCAGTGCCAACAGATGACAGTGACATATAGCAGGAAAGCCACCCAGAAGGAGAATGATCTCACACCTCAGCCACGCGCTCAGAGGGAGTGGGAGAAAATAAAGAGAGAGAGAGAGGAGAGATCTGCAGCTGGGGGCAGAGGGGACAATAAAATCAAGATGAAAAGAGGCAAGGATGGAGAAATGAAAAGGTAGAAAGGAAAAAAACAAACACCAGCAACTGTAAAAATCAAGTAAATGATCTGATGACGCTGCAGGAGAAGTGAACCAAAAATATGTGTGTGCCTTCATTAAATACTTTGGGTTACTTTCTAAACTTGAACATTGTGTTCTAATAATTTCCAAATACCCCAAACTATGTTAAACCTCTTAGATATTCTATTCTTACCCCCAGACCCGGGGCTGGTTTCTGCCAGCCGCTCTCTGGAGGAAATGCGCTGCTCCATTAGGCATCCTGAGAAAATCCGCAGTTGCATTCAAGATTTTATAGCAGATAGAGCCTCCTCTATGTGACACGTGTTTCTCAAAAAAGGCTGTGAAGCAGCCAATCTGTGTTTCACTTGGTGGCACTGTAGGTCTCGACCCGCCTTCCCTCTCTTGTTGCTCTTTATTATCCATCCTGGTGCCCTACGGTTCCCCCAGCTGGCGACCTCATGCCCTCACCCAGCCCATGCAGCTTGGCGCCACCATGACACACCCCACTGCAAGTTTTTTTTGTTGTTGTACATCAGCACGTGCCCGCTCGGGTGTCGGCGTGTGCGGTATCCGCTGCAGGTAGAAGGCCTCCAACCACCGAGAGAAATGCTCGCCCTTTTACAGGGCCTGAGATCAAAGGCAGCGGGGGTGTGATGTCACCCACGGCAGCCCCGAAACCACTTACTGCACTAAATGAGAGCCATTAGCCACACAAACAAAGGCTTAAAACTCGCTGTCATTTAATCAAAAGGGGAGCAGGAAGCACAATTAACATCAGGGCCAAGATGTGTCAGAGAGGGGTCAGGGTATAACCGTGCAGGCTCTTGTTACAGTCGTACAGTCTGAGGCCTGGCGGTTGGTGTGCGGCCTAATGAGAGTCAGTAACCCCAACCTGGCTGCGGCCCGACTGATCTCCGAGGAAGACAAAGTGGTCTGCCTTCCACACCAGGCATCGCCATGAGGAGCAGGGGGACGTTTGAAAACCAGCCAGGTCGTAGCTGGAAACCTCTCTCTCTCCGTTCACTCTCTACCTCTCTCTCTCTCTCTGTCTGCACTTTCTCTCTCCACCTCTCTCCCCCATTACATTTGGTTTTTCTCCCCTCAATAACGTCTGCAGTGGCATATTACAACTTGGAAATGGATTTTAAAAGGGAGTAGAGGAGGGTGCCAGAATGGGAAAAACATGGATTGGCTCAATGGGAGCAGATTAAGTGGGCATGCCAAACCTCACGCTTTGTAAGAAACAAGAAAAAGACCCTTTTTACATTAGAGTTAAGGACCAACCGCATAGTGAGGGGAAATCAAAAATCCCACCCTCTACGAAGGAGAGAATGAAAATTTCAGGCGGTGAATTGTCACCTCATACGAACGCTTTCCCCTCCGGTGTCCCCAGAGTGAATAGCGCCGGGTGCTGTGAGGCTGTCAGTGTCAGAGGACAGGCCTGCCTTTTTATCACTGCGGCAGGTCTCTGTGTGCTCAGGGAACTGTAAAGCCAATTCATAGGCCTGCAAACATCCTGTAACAGCAACATAAATCCACTAATTCAGGCCTTTGTGTTTGGTAATGGATGTTGTGCCATACTATGTAGATGTGATATGATAGGATTGATAGCTCTGGAGATCACTGAGGCTGCTTTCTAGCACCGCCCTGCCACCCAAACTGTCGGCCAACGAGCCGTTCATCCCATGTTGCCTCTGTTGGTGGTCCCTGGTGTAAGCTATATTTTCCCCTCACTTCTCTCTCCCTCTCTCTCTTTTTTTATAGCTAACACAAAATTGTTCCTAATTCGCTGCTGCTAGAGGGGGGTAATTTGCGGCTTTTGGCTGAGTGTCGCAAGCCCCAAATTTGAAAAAGCTGCTGAGTTGAAGGCGTTCTGTGAAAGGCGGTAGGAGCAACAGTGGGGAGAGGAGAGGGAGAGAGAAAGAGGGCCTAAATTCAATCAGTTGAAAAGGAAAAACAGCAAAAACATGATAAGCCTCAAAAGGCAGAAGACAGCAATGCAACAATAACTGTTGGGTAATGTAAGCCGTAGCCACCAATCATTATTTTAATGAAATGATGGCGATAATGTCTCCTCTTTTATTCCAAGTTAATGTGATTTCTGTTTAGCCTAGGAAAACAATCATGATCTTATCAGACCATCTTGGCCAAAATAGCTCACATTTCTTGTGTTTTAGTTTGTCTTGTTGACTCAAATTCTCTGAGATAAAAACTCTTTCCAGCCGACTGTCAGTTGCAAAATGCCATCTGTAAAAGAAAATACAGCAGAATATTCCTAAAGGCTTTAATGACCAGCGGTCGGGTGGTTTAGTAATTATCTCTCAGGTAGGACTCGAGTCAAAGGAAAGAAGGAAAGTCGACGGTTCAAACTGGCTCACTGAGGAGTGCCTCAAAGATCTGTGCTTGGCCCGCTCTCATTTTCTCTTTACATAAATCATTTTATTAATGTGTATTGAACTCATACTCATTGTTACGCAAATTATGCGTATTTCATCTAGCTGTGGATCTTCTCTCCAAGATGTACTTCATAAACTACAGTCTGCCTTTAATATCTCAGCACATTCAAGTCAAACTTTCACTGAATACAAACAAAACTAAGTTGATATTGTTTTCTATTGCTAAAAGGACAACTGGGGACATTGTTACAGAAGCTGTTACCTGTTATAAACAGGTAGAATAATGAACATCTGTCTGTCTTTTAAAGGAAAAGTTAGACAATTATTTGCTTACTCACTGAGAGTCAGATGAGAAGATTTATACTACTCTCGTGTCTGTGCGGTAAATATGAAGCTACCGCCAGCAGCCGGCAAGAAATGGAACAAGGGTATTTCCCGAAAAGTCAAACTATTCCTTTAAGCAACATATTGAAAACTTGTGAGAATCTGTAACTTTTTTTTATTTTAGACATAAGTCATGTTTCTCTTTTGAAGCTGGTAAAAGTCTTGATGCTGCCACCATTTAACCGGTTATGATTATGGTGATTTGTTGTATATGAATACATCAGCACAGCATCACAACGTGTTGGACTGCGTTTATCGTAGGCCGCTGAGATTTGTAATTAAATTAAAACCATTCATACATCAATGTGCTTTGTATTCCAGGGTTGGGTGGCCAACTCTGTTCATACCTCAACTGATTCATTGGTATATTTTTTATTATTATAAAGCCATTCTGGGCAAATTACCATCATACCTCAAATGTGAAATAACAGAAATTATGCTATAAAAAAATTCCAAATTTAGTCAGCTGTAACACCTGAACACATATGTTGTAATTGAGAGTGTGTGAAAACCACACTGGCACAATGGCTATACAGTTGGAATAGTTAGCTGTCATAGAAAAATGTTTAAAAAGCTTAAAGTAGTGGATATGGTTGAAAAAGGTAAAAGAAATAAATGGTTGAAATGTCCAGCTTCTGCCAGTCTAAGTGTTAAAAGTACGCATGCAAACTTGACCAAATCAACCTGAACACAGTTCAATTGTATAAAAAAATCCCTTTTATATAGTTAATAGTGCTAAATAACATCCAGTTTGAAACCATTTTAAGTGATCCTATTTAGAGCATGATGGGTGGCGTCTATCAAGGGGTATTTGAGTTCACTCAAATCAGATGAACTCAAGTACCCCTCTGCTGTGGTGGTACATCTGAAACAAAAGCTTGGGAACCAACAGCGGGAACATAAAATAAAAAAATCCAATAATGGTTTCAGTGATTCTGACCTGCAGTCCACGTGACGCTGGGAAGATGAGCAGACAGGAAGTGACTGATGGAAACTCTGCAGCGAAGGCAGTGGGGTTTGCTGATAGCTTTGTGCAGGAGAGCGTCTGGATCTCTCTTTACACCCAGAGCTCCGTGTTCCCGAGGCGAAGGGGGGGGGCTGAGAGCTCCTCCGTGGCCTCGTCGACACAAGGGCCCTGAGAGGTGCTCATTCATTTTGATTAACAGGGCCTTCCTCACTCTCATCCCATCCTTGGTGGTTCGCTCTCTCCTCGGGGGGAAAAGCCCACATGGATGTTTTTCTTTTTTTTTTTTATCCCACATGGTTTTTCGCTTCCACAACAGCACGTCATTACCCGAGTGTTTAAACACTTAAGAACAGTTTAAAAGGAGAGGAGAGGAGGCGGTGGTAGAGAAGGAGGAGGAGTGAAAAAACACTCACGAGCAATGAACAGTTCTACATTAACTCTGCATCACTCAAGGGAGCTGTAAAGGCTGGCCTGTAAGCGAAATGAAGTCAATAAATAAATGTGGCTGTTGTCAGATGTCTGGAACAGCTTGAGAGGGTTTCAGCAACGGGGCAGCCCACCATGTTGAAATGAAGGGTGATAAGTTTGGGCGGCCCCGCAGAATTAGACGCTACAACTTGCTGAGTGCCATTGACTAATGAGGGCGGGTTTGCTGCATGATAAATACAAAAAAGGAGAAGAGCGTTTGATCTGCACCAAACCACAGTCTGTTGAGAGTCACAATGCCTGCTCAGCTCCGGGGTGGAGAGAACACCATCCCAACACAGAAGAGGTTTATTATTTTATGCAGATCCCACATGAGCTGCCTCTGATAACGACGCTGCTCCCCCCCCCCAGAGGCCTGCTTTTCACAGCAGTCAATCAAAGCAGAAGTGACAACAAACAGCAGAAAGAGACAGGAGCTGTCAGTGGACTGAGCCCGCCCCGCTTCATTTCATGACTTCATTGGATTAAAACACTTCCTGAGACTCTGTTTGCTGACTGCAGCTCTTCCCCCTCGCAGGTCGGCCCTGAAGGAGCACCGGCAGAAGATATAGCACACGAGGAAAAAGCAGTAGCAGCTGGATGGGTGTTTTTCCAAGTTAAAGCAATTGATCAGTGAGCGTCCGGAGAGTCCAGAGGAGGAGGGGGCGGGTGGCTGGGTGGGACGGGGAACATGGTTCAGAGGAAGCTGCAGGTGTGGGGAAGAGAAAACACAATCACATCTCAAGTCAAACAAATGTGCCTCCGCTGATGGAGATGGATCGAGGGTCAGCATTCCAGTCCACGCTGGAGATCTCCACCACTTAGCCCCCAGGTCCTCCCTCTCACTGCGTCCTCTGCTGCTGCTGCTGCTGGGCCAAACATCTGGACAGAGAGGCAACAGTGGAGGAGAGAAAGTTTTCAAGAGGGAGGGAGGGATGGACATGAGGGTGAAAAGGGAGGGATGAAGTGAGGTCAGGGGAAGAGGTGAAAGATGTTAAACGAACAGCCGTGTTTATCTTCGGGGACTCCTGAGGAGGAGGGAGCCCACATAAGTGAGCTCGTGTCGGTGGGGGAAAGTTCACACCCTCCTTGTTTCTACTCGCTGCTTCTATTCATCTTCTTCACCTCTTTCAACATTTTTCCCACATCTTCAACGCAGCTGAAAGCGTGTTTTCGGTAAATGGTGCAACATTGGGTCTAATCCTGCAGCTCCTGTCATCCTTCAGAGAGCAAAAGCCTTAAACCAACTTCTTCTCTTATATTTTTTTTTCTGCCTCCTTCTTTGTGTTTCCCCCAGGAGTCCTATAAAAGCCTGCTCTGCTCTTGTTTTCTCTACAAGTCAAGGGATGAGCTAGAGCTCATAAAGACAAAACTCAGAGGGCACACTGAGGTCCTGGGCTCTGTAAAAAAGACTGTGGCTGCAGCTCTGGTGGTGGTAGCTGCGGTGGAGAGGAATATAGAGTTATATACACTCACACACACACACACACACACTACACCTTGGGAGTATTTGATCCCTGTGAACGGTGCACGGCCTGGGGAGGACACGCTCTGTAAATTTCCCTCCCGTGTGCTGTGTTCTCTGTAACGGCAGCCTGGAGCTTGTAAAAAGAAAAAAAGAAAAACCACACACATGACAGGTGCCAATGTCAGGAATGTGAAGAAAGTGAATGATGAAATACTGTTATGGTGCTTGTAACTTGCCTACCTTTTTGAGTTTTTTATTTATTATTTTTTATTATTATTTCTGGGTTGGCGTGTGTAAAAATACTTCATTACAAGTAAAAGTCCTGCACTGAAAATGTCACTTCAGTAAACATACATAAATATACTTAATGTAACAACATTTCCAATATCACTACCTCATTTACTGTTGTAGTTGGTCAAGGTGGAGCTCATTTGAACTATTTCATACTTTGTTGGATCCAAGTTCCCAACTTCTGTACCTTAAGTATCCATTAATGACCACCAGTCACATTCCAAACCTGTTCATTTGAACTGATTTTAAACTGGATGTTATTTAACACGATTAACTATATAAAACTGGATATTGTTACAGTATTTATTTATTTTTTGGTTCAATCGTTTTACCTAACTTACACTATTTTTTGTACTTTTTTTTTTTTACATCAGCTTTTCAACAAATTATAAAATGATATTATCTAGTGAACCATATCTGTTACTTTTAGTTAATTATTTATTACTTTTAACTATTTCAACAGTTTATCCAATACTAGCTAACGTCAGCTCTCTTTAGTTAACTTTTCTGCTCGCTTGCTGATTGTTTTCATGCACAGGTGTTACAGCATTTAAAAAAATTATACTTTTTAAATCATAATTTCTATTTTTTTATGACTAGTTGTGCTACTCAATAATATTTCCACTACCCTGTGGCAACTGAAAAAAGACCATATTTTACAATCTCATATGTTCTGTATGTGCAAACTTAATCTGAAAAGTAAACAAATAATTAATGTAGTAAGTAAAAAGTACAATATTTGAAAGTGGAGTAGAATAACATATAGCATGAAATGAAAATACTCAAATAAAGTACAAGTACCTCAAATTTGTATATAATTTAGAGTAGAGTCGATATACTTAGTTACATTCCACCACTGCATGAATGCATATGTGTGTGTGTGTGTGTGTTTTTACTGCTGATGGCACAGTGGAGGATTTATTTGAACAGATGTGAACTCTCAGTGCCAGGGTGACCTCAGGTCCTACTTGGCTACACTGCAGCTGATCTCTCCGCCCTGGAAAAATAACACTCGGTTTAACAGACTGACCTGTGGAGGAAAAACCTCGCAAACACACCAGTGTTTAAGGCTACATTTCCTCTCACAGACGAATTGAATCCCATTGTAACCTTATCAGTGCATGCCTTGCTGCAATGTGGAGTGCATGTGTCAGGTTATGTCCTTGTCTTCAGTGAAATATCTCAGTTACAGTAACCAGACTGTACAGTAAAACCAGAAGTTATATTCCTTTCAAAGACAGATACGTGGCAATGGATTTATACTGTCATTGACTGAAATGGAGGGTTTTATACCAAATGCACTGCACATTAACAGCACTGAGCATGAGTTAGGGGAGTGCAGAGGTTGCCGACAAGAGCCATAAAGGAGGTGAATTTATGTGTCGGAGCGATACAGGCGGGAGGTCAGAGGCAGAGTGAAGTGTGGAGGGTCGACAAGGATGAAGAGACAGCAATGTTTGGAGAGAGGACAGGAGAGAGTGATGCTAATTTATACCCAGCTAATTGGAAACAGCAGAGTCCTGCACCTGAACCGCATTCTCGGCCCCGTGGCCAGCGCCGGGCCCGGGCAACGTGGGAGGGTGATGAGGGGCCGGGGGATGGAGAGATGGGTTGGAGGTTAGGGTCAGTGTCAATGGCAGCCTTGTTGTTTCTGTCCCGGCAGACGAGACAGAGTTTGGTGTGTGCGCACGTATAAATGCAGCGTCTCTTGGTTTTGGATGTACGTGTCTGAGCAGAATTAGTGTGTATGTTAAAAATGTTCTGGGGGTCATGTTGTTGTGACAGTCTCATGCACACACACATACACACAAGGCCAGAGCCAGATTGAGGACCACCCGGCCACAAAAGGGAGAGAGGAAAAGGGGGTTGGGGGGTGTGGATCAGCTTAATGTGGCATGGTTTCAATCTGACACGATCTAACATACGACATGGCTGGACTTCAGCAGTCTTAGCTTCCTAGTTAAATAAATATGACAGCCTCCTCAGATAATTACTGTGCTGTGACCATGTTGAGTCATAGCATCCGTTAATTATTATATGTGCCGTGTGAATACGTGGATTCATTTTTCAAATCCCCGCTGCTTGTGAGTTTCTGATGTCTGTAATATTTCAGTGAGTGATGGTGTATTCAGATGTTGGCTGTGACTGGGGTCTGGCATCGGGCTCAAAAATGAAGTAATCTTAGAATTTAGATTGAAAAAACATTGACGTTTGCTTTATGTGTTTCATATCTGCCGGATCTGTTTGCGCTGCTAAGCCACGGGTCTTGGTGTCTGGGGCCCATTTAGGCCAGTGATTTTCACCGGGGGTATTATTACCAAAGGGGGTATTTCTGTAGTCGCCATGCGGTACGGGAAAAGATTGTGGAGTAGCTCAACTAATCTGAACAAAATAGAAATCACGTAAAAGAGAAACACCTGAACACGGCTCAAAACGTAGACAGTAACCAACACTGTATTAACACAGTAACTAAGGGTTAAAACTTTTACCTAAACGTAATGGATTAAGGGTTAAAATAATCAGCTAAAAATAATGATTAAATGGCTGAAATAATTACCAAACAGTAATGGAGAAAGCTAAAAGGAGTCAAAATGTCTGAAGCTCTTAAATAAACAGTTGAAATTGTCATTTTAAAGTATTAAAAATAGTGGAAAAAGCTAGAAGGAGTCAAAAAGAACAGCTAAAATTAACAGTTGAAATATTGTATGAATGGTAAAAAAGCCAGGAATATTGGAGAAATGGTTGACATAATAAAAGGTAATGTATAAATAGTTAAAATAATTATCTAAGAATATTGGATAAATGGTGAAAAGTAGTGAATACACAGTGATTGAAAGTTGTTAGATATTTGCAGTTGAATTGTATAAAAAAAAATTTAACAATATACACTTTTATACACTAAATGGTGTTAAATAACATCCAGTTCACAATGAAATGAACATATTTGGAACATGATTAGTGGTGGTCAATGAAGGGGTAATTGAGTTGATGTGATAGGGCTGTGGGGGTACGTCAGACCGAAAAACAGGCTGGGAACCACGGATTTAGGCCCCACTTTTCCTAATATGGCTGTGTGTGCTATTGATAAAGAAAGCCATCAAGTCAGTGCCAAGTGACGGGCTGTCAACATTCACCCAAAGACCACCATCCTGTAATATGCAGGATACATAGAGCAAAGAACAGATAAATAGTCTAGATATGTGCCTAAGAGCCAAATTCCTCAAAAAACAAAAGAGTGGACTTGGACATATGGGGAGCATATTGGTGGCAGAGTTCTGATCACACAAGTTTCTTCTGAGGAGAAGAGAATAGAACAAGATTTAGATGTGGTAGGGACTGTTTTGTTTCCCTTTAAAGGCGTGTCAGTTGTCTGCCCTGCTTGAGGATAGTGGAGGGAAAAAACGTTCTTTCTACTTCATCACTCCTAGTGATTGACATCTTGATAGTCTGCACACATGAATGAATGTGTGTAAGCCATTTGCGAATTATAGCACACAAAGTCCCACACACTCTTCTACTGTAGTGGTTTGCAGAGAGACGTTTGTCCCGTGATTTCGCCTTTTTTTCCACCTAATATCTAGTCTGAGGGCCGAGCTCCGAGCGCACATCAAAGCCACCACAATCTGTCTGTTTCTCTCACGATTTGTCTCTCACACACTCCTTCTCTCTCTCTGGCCCACGCCTGTGCACAAACCATGCACAAACTAAAACACATTTGAGTAAGAGTATGTTATGGGAGGGATTCAACATATTCTTTGATCACTGATCATCTGACAGCAAATCATCCTCCAAAATAGTGTTCAGAAACATTTGTGATTTACTTTTTGACATTGAAGTCGTGATTTTAACAGACTTTTCTTTGACAGATAATATTGCTTGAGCTTTAAAAAATGATGAGATAGCACCAAAGTCAGTGCATGTAAAAAGAAATCACCACTTTTTGACACTTCCTTATCATTTCCACATTGATTCCACTGCCCTCTCTGGGGCAAAGTAAAGCCACTGCAGCTGCACATCTTCATCTTATTTCTGCTCCATCCTGCCTGTCATGTTTACTTGATGTTTCCCTCTCTCGTCTCTTCTGCAGGATGCATGGTTTCAAAGGGACCACAGAACAAATCAGAGGCCCATCCCTGTGCACCGATGGCCTGTCTCTCATTTCAGATGGAGATTGAAGGGCGAGTCTACCCCTGGGGCGTCAGCGGGGGGATCAGGGGGCCTCAGTAGCACCCGCCGCCCCGGGGCCTCTGTGTTTCCACTGCGCGGGAGCTGGACCGTGACACACACCAAACATCGAGCCCACCGCAAGTGCCTCTGCACCGCGATCTGCTGTCTGGTGCACGCAGTCGCTGGAAAAGCCCTGAAAGCTTTGCCTGCATCCCTTGTTAGCTCAAGGTCATGTGTGAGTGGAGTGTGTGTTTTGGTTTTGGCATCCGTTACAAAGATATGACAATAACGGGCCCTTGAGCAGGAGTTATTGTGTGTTTGGCTGAGAGCAGCTCGTGTTGCTGCGATGGAAGTTGGATGCTTCCCAGTGTTGTTTTGAGGTGATTTGGGTTTGTTAGTCATAGCTTACTGTAAAGTGTCTCCTAAGACGCTCCTATTTAGAGATTGTTTTGTGCACAGCGACTCTGAAGTGGTGTCACGGGTCAGCTCCTCCGGCTTTCCTGGCGGAGGATGTGTGGGGATAGTGGATCTGCGAAAACAACAAGGCAACCGAAGATCAGTTCCAGGTTGACGGCGTGTACTGTAATATCTGTGCGCGACGTGGCTCCAATCTTCCTGCTTGTCTGTCTCCAGCTCTGGTCTTTCTAGGCCTCCATTAAGCTCCCTCAGCTTTCACATGACACAGAGATACCCATCAGAAGCTGCATGACAGCATATGGACCTGAGTGACATTTGATGTATGTGGCAGGAGTGAGTGCAGCTCCTCTTTGTTTCTCCCATTCATGTGGTGAGGGCAGGATTAAGACTTGATCCAATAGAGCAGAAGTGGAGAGGAACGAGCTCGGGTCAGATCTGCCTTGAATTAAGTCAGTGTTGCAGCAGGAATAATACAATCACCTCCCCCAAAACCCTGCAAAACTACTGAAGTGTAACGTATGCGTGCATGTGTGTATTTGTTTGTGTGTTTGTGTGTGTGTACGCCGAGCTCGGCCTGTGCAGAGCCTGCGACCAAACCACAGGCTGGTGTCCTTTACAGAGAAGAGGGGTCTCTGTTGACGGTTCAAACACAGCCCACGGCCCCAGCTTCAAAAGGCCCCCCAATCATCGCACCCACTTACAGCCAACGGCGCATGTCACTTAATGTGGACCACACTATTCATCAATTATGGTGAGCTCAGGGGCCATCCAACACCCGCACCACAGCTCCACAAGTAGTGAGTTGTCTTCTGTTCTGACTGAAGAACCCCCCCCCCCCCCCAGCCTGCAGTCCTCCTCAAAGCCCATCTGTTGCAGGAGGTGTGGTGTGAGACCGCTAACTCCTCAGAGCTGTCACACAAACAGAATCCGGCTTTCCCCTCTTCTCTCGCGCTGTGTTATCTCACCACAACTCCAGAAATCTCCCCGTCCTCTTCCTTCCTGCAGCGTGCATTAAGCTTCATAATAGCTGACTTCTTCCCCTTCTCTAACATAATTGCCATCCCCGTCCATCCACACTCCTCCACTCTTCCCATAGTCTTGCTCTGAGACATCTCACAGTAAGCTAATACGAGCGCCTGTTAGACACACGAGTCCACGACCTTACCCTCCTACTCGCTGTTTATCCGTCCCCTGGCAAGTGAACTGAGTCAAACTGGAACTCATTTAGTGTCGTCTGATTTTGACATGTCGCCATGGGGTATTAGTTAAGCCCAAATGCCTTTTTGGTATCCAAGTGACAGAACGTATGTTAAGGTTGTAAGAGTGAAAATAAATGACACAAATGTGGCGACCATATTTAGAATCCCCCTTTTAAACAGACAGATGACAGCAGGGCGTGCAAACCTGAACCAGACCACACAACATTATCCCAAAGACTCAATCCTCTCCTCCTCCTCCTCCTCCTCCTCCTTCGTCTCTCCAGTCTCTGTCCATGAGAGAACTTCCTCTGTCACATCTGGACAGGGCTCAGGTCAGCCCGGCCCGGCGTGAGGGGATGAAAGGTGACTCTCACGCTGGCCGGTTCACCCGGCGCACCTCCAGTTGAGTCGTGCCTCTCCTATCCCCAAAAAGCGGTCCAGCTGCTGGCGCATGTGCGGCCGGTCCAGTGTGTGTGTGAGTGTGTGTGTGAGTGTGTGAGTGTGTGTCCGTTGGAGCCCTAACCTCAGCAGCTGTGTGTGATTTTGTATTCATGTTATCTGGGGGCTTCTTTCCTGTTGTATTTTTTCCCCATCTGTCCTGACACCTTGTTCCGTGTGGTGGAGACACGTTCTGGTCAGATTATGGATGTGAGCTGCTTTATGTCAGCTGCTCTGCTTCAATATTTAAATATACAGATGCCGTCCCTCAGTGTATGAAACGATAGCAGAAGCAATACATGCTTTTCTTTTTTTTAAGAATAAATACAGATATTTTTCAGCAAGTTAATCTATAAATTAGTGTAATAATTATTATTATGGTGTTATGTGGAGGTACATGTACCCCAGGAGTAACTTCAACGGTTGCCACATGGTGTTGGGAAAGACTGTGTAGTATCTCAACTCATTTGAAAAACAAAACAGAAATTATGTGAAGTTTTTTGTTTGATTAACGGGTTTCAGTTGCGAGTGCACGCCTGAAAACTAGTAAGCAAGCCAGCAGAGAAGTTTAAACCTGCAGGTAGCTTGAAGTGGTGGATAAACAAAGGATACACAGTTGAAATAGTTTGATAAAAGTAATGGCTGACCTCTTGCTTCTGCCACTAGTAGTACAAATGCAAACTACCATTACTGTAACTATATCCACTTTTATATAGTTATTAGTGTTAAATAACACATGGTTTAAAATCAGTTCAAATTAACAAGAATAAATTAAATTTGAACCTGATTTGTGGTGTTGATGAACGGGTACTTTAGTTAATCCGACAGGTCTGTGGCAGCACATCTAATAAATAAGATTGAGAACCACTGCTTTAAATTGTACATCTCATATTCTGGCTCTCCAAGCGTTAAAAATTATTATACAATACATCATACCTCCAACTTCTAATTGAAATTGTGTGCACTATAATAATTAAATTAAAGAAACAAAGGAAGAAATACAATTAAACATACTGTCATTACATTTTGTTTTCTATGACATTCTGCTTATAAATCCATGTTGGACACAGACAGACACAAACGCACAGTCGGATGGGGCAAGCATTGCTTCATAAACAACTGCAGCCACACACGCTCACGCTACGAAGGAACATGAAAACAGCTCTAATGGGAAAAAGATGAGAGGGCTCACAGCGAGCACACCCAGAGAGAGAGGAGGAGAGAGCCGGCTGTCGGACACCGCCGCCTCAGCCCTGCTGCCACACACTAACAGTTAGTGAGTTAGATAGAAAGATCACTTTGTTAACAAAGTCCACTTCATTTCATACATTTGATCTTTGGTATTTGTGTGTTTTATTTTAATTTCTCCCTCATGGATCCCATTGGTTTGCTTACTTTTGGTTTTATCTGTTACTTACGTAGAGTAAATTCTTGCTATTGCTGTATTTCTGACTTAACATGTTGCTGCTGTCTTTTCACCATCTTTTTTTCAAAATAAAACAAATAATTTGGGTGTTCAATTATCAAAATTAGGTTTCTGAAATTAATTTATTTTAAAAACTAAAAAGGACCATATCATTGTCCTTTTATTATTAAAAAACGTATGTTTTTTTCTTCTTTTGTCAGGAGTTTTTGGACTTTGTCATCTTGGGGTTTTCTGTATTTAGTGTCATTCACGGTGTATTATTGTTACATTTGTTATTGTTATTTCTCACCCAGAGCAGCTCTGCATGTTTAAATTCAAGTTATTTTCATGCTCAGATTAATCAAACTGATTTAAACAATTAGTTTGAATGTTCAAGTGTATTCTCTGTGACTCTGAAGAAACAACCAGGTCAGTAAAAATATGTTCATAACTAACTCTGTTATTATCGCTCTGAAGGCAAACAAATTTAATAGTAAGTGTGATGACCGTGTAAACCAGCAGCGGGAGGAAATGGCCCTGTGCTGTTAAGGAAAAAGTGTGTCATCTTGTTTATTTTCCTTTGGTTTGCTGTCTTTTCCAGCCCATAGGGCACGGTGATAACAAAAAAATATTGCGGTGTCCACGTCTTACAGCGGACTGGGCCCCCCCTTCATCCAGCGAGGGACCACAAGGCCCTTAGAACAACATTTTTGCTCTGAGGGAGAGGAGCAGAAGTTACAGCCTGTGTGTTAATGATGGCTCACTGGTGATTCCCTCGCATGTTTGTTCAGATTTTGGCTTTGCTTATACACACAGGCACAAATCAACTCTGCATCCCATTTTTCCCCCCCTCTCCGTCTTCACGATGGCTCATCTTCCACGACTGATTTTGGCCACCGACACTCTGACACAGAACTGGCCTTAATTTGTGCTCTTTTTGATCTCCCATGCTTTCGCGTCTCATATCTTCCTGAAGAAACAAATTCCCCTCCAAAAAATTCTCATTAAATTTCTCTCCATAGTGCCAACTCTATCATTGCTCTCTCTGTCTTATGCACGATGTGTATCCACTAAGACTGAATAATATTTGGACAGGTGTTCCTTCATATACATTAACTTCAAGGGGTCCAGTGTGCTATTTCATTGCAGTTTCATAGAGCGAAAGAGAGAAAAAAAAAAGCAGCATATCCTGGTTGATGGATTCTTAAACTGGGACTATATACTGTAGTCTATACTGTATGTGTAATCCCTAACAATAAAAAACTGTTTAGCACCAATTTTCCTTTACTTTTAAAACCTTCTTTTTTCCTGTTTCAGACAACTGTGGAGGCCACATCTGGAAGACAGATGTAGTCCCAAAGCTTATTCTCTGCCTTTGACTCTCGCTCTCTCCCTCGCATTCGCTGCTTTTCACTCACTCTCTCCCCACTCTCTCTTTCTCGTGTCTTTCCCTCCCTCCCCTCTCTTTTGGGAAACATGAGAGCTGGGTTAATTCTCTCTCTCTCTCTCTCTCTCTCTCTCTCTCTCTCTCTCTGTCCCTCTCTCCCTCTCTCCCCCTCCCACCCCGGCCGGACCACCCACATTCGGAAACGCCTAGCTGTTCCTGAGGCAGAGCCGCCGGCAGTTTAGAGACAGAGGGAGAGCACACGAGAGAGAGAGAGAGAGATGTAAGGATGGGTTATGACTGACGGTTTTAGCAGAGTATCAATTACATCAATGTCAAAGCCATAACCTGCCATTGTGTAAGGAGGAGAGAGTCTGGGAGAGACGGCTGCTTTAGTGCTCGGCCGAGTTTGTGCAGCCTGCACCACGGTTAACTTCATCCGCTCACTTCATGAGCGAATGAAGTGAGCGGATGAACACTTCTGCGACGTGTTACATGCTGCTTACAAAAATGCATCTAAGAAAATAAGCGTCCTTATGCTTACAGCTCGCCTTTGCTAAATGCTGGACATCCTTAAATTTCCATAAAATACTCCATAACTTGATTACACAGATAATAATTACCACAGATTCAAAGATCTCAGAGACGTAACAGTGAAATGTATTTAAAACAGCAGCTTTTATTTGCTTGGTAAGCAGTAAATAAGTATCTCTCAGTTCCCCTCAAACATTTAAACTTCTCCAGTATAAAGGTCAATGTCTCCACCATGTGGAGGTTTCTTAGTATTGCCTATTTTGACAAAAATGTTTTTTACCATCTGTACTACCACACTCTAAAAAGTCTTAAAGCAGTTTAAAAGTTGACACCGAAAAACATTTTAATGGTTAATAAATAATGTATTATATCTTTATGGATCACTAATAATCCACTCATAAGGACAACATATAACTTTTGTGTTGCCAAGTTGTGAAAATCTATTTGGCTTGTGTATATCTTCCTACAGTATGACATTTTCTTTTTAATTTTTTAGTTAAAGCTGCACTAGTTAATATTTTATATTAAGAATGGATAAAATCACTACTTGTATGTGAAAGGACTCACATCACAGAGACTTATCACTTGACTCTACAGTTTCTCTCAGTTCTTTGGAGCTTTTTAGTGTTTTGCAGCTCACTGTTTTGGTTTTCCGGCCCACGACTTTACTGTTTTGGTTCACTCTCACTGCTTTAATAGCGTATTTTTGGGCTGCAACAGACCCTAAAAACCAACTGTACACTACCTTTTCAAAACACAGGGGGGCATTTAGCAGCTAAAGAGCCAGAGATTTCACTCAGGAGTTGGTTGAGACCAAAAACAGAGCAAAAAGGTAAGTGAATACTGGACTCACATTAATCAGGTGACCAGAAACACAACTCCAAATGGATGTTAATGTTGCTCCAAAACTGCTGAATGTGTAAACAGGCGACTGCTTGTTAACAAATTTGTCTTATCAACTTAAAAGATTTCTGCTGCCCCTAATCAGCCCAAAAAAAAAAAAAAAGTTTTAGCATTTACATATGTGGACTTAATGGAGTACTGTACTGTAGTGGAAGATAACTCTTCAATCATTAAATGTATAACTTGTAAGTTAAGGCATCCAGATGAATGCTCTAACTAAAAAGACAGTTATACTAGAGGAAGATATACACCAGCCAAAGGGACGCTCCAAACCTGGCAACCCAAACGTTCTCCTTACTAACGTGTTAATACTGTTGTATAAAGCATGATTTATTAACCATTAGAAGATAGAAAATAAGTACTGGTGCTTAGTGCTCAAGCATAAATACCATTTTGACAAGGGATAGCTGGTCAGCCAATAGCTCAGTAATACACTGGTGTGCTGAACACAGTGAAGTGACTTAAAGGTGCAACTCAATGCATAACGCATTAATATGAGCTTATTTCTCTTTAGTTTTCTGTGTTTTTCTTCTCCCCACCTCAGTGGCCACTGACCCAACAGTGGCCCCCATCATACCTCCAAACGGCCCCCCCACAAACAGGCCGACCAGTGATCCCAGCAGGGCCTCCCTTCTCACCAGCGAGGACAGCCACCTCATCCAGCCACTCAGCTTCTCCCACAAGCCCCAGAGAAAAGAGGGAGCAGGGGAGGAAAGTGAGACACTGGCAGGGGGGAAAATACTATCTACATCCACATTCAAGTCGCCTACGCTCCTCTCGGCCTCTTCACGCGCTGCTTCCATTTCTTCTTCGGTCACATTTTCCTCCGGTTGTGAATCTGTGGGAGACTCTTGGTCATCCTCCCCTCTCCTCTGTCTCACCACCTCCACCTGCCTCGCTCTCACCCTTTCCTCCACCTCCTGGTACAGAGGGCAGCTGAAGTGTCGCCCCTCGCTCCCTCCCACTGCCTGCTCAACCTTCTCCAGCAGCTCCTCAACAGCCTTCCCCTCCTCTGGTTCCTCACTGCGGGTTTCCAGGGTGTGGTAGCGGTCGCCGCATCTCGCCACCAGCGCCCGGAGGTCCTTGCGCCACGTGGCAAGGTATTCCTCCAGCTGCTCGTCCTCCTCCAGCTCCTCGGTGTGGGTGAAGAGTATGATGGTGTTTGTGCGGACTGCAGAGGGGCCAAACAGCTTCTCCAGGACATCCAGCGCCTTGGTCTCTTCGTCAGCCGGCTCGTTCACAGGGATACACACCAGGAAGGCGTGTGGTCCGGGGCTGGATAAGGCGATGAAGGAGGATATGTGTCTCTTCCTTTCCGTCGGGTCGCAGCATGAGCCGAACCAGGCTGGACTGGAGACTACCACCACCTGCCGAGAGGGCACAACTAATATGTTTTCTTTTTGCTTTTGGAGGACATTAATGCTACAAATTGATGTTTTACTGTAACAAAATAGAATATAGGACTAGTAGGTCTTTGTTTAGATTTATGTAAGGTGAATAAAATGAGAAGTAGTATGTAAGATTGGAAGATGGGAATCTATGGAGAGCAGGACAGTAAAAATATGTGTATGTAAGTTGGGTAAGTTGTTTTTTCTTCCTTCTTGTACTTTCATATTTGTCTATAAAGCAAATCAATAAAATATGAATCAAAACAAAACTAAATTACGTGTGTATTAGTATGTATATCATCTATTCTCAAAGTAGACCTGTTATTTTAAGTTTTTAGTTTTTTTTTATTGCTTAGCAGCACTTGAATTAGGTTTTATTTTTCCTCATTTATGTGGCATGATTTGGGCATTGCATTCCTTTATTGAAGTTAACGTCCTTAAGACCTTTACCGGATCCAACCTCATTTTTGATACTATTTATGGCTGGCATTTATTCTGCAACATCCATTAAATGTGTTTACACTCATTAGGTACCTCTCTATATAGTTTTTCACATTGTCAGTGGCGGAGTCCGCCATTTCTGCACTGGATTTGAATGGTCTGGACATCCACAAGGGATTCACAACAAATGAAATGCATGCACGTACTGATCATGGACGAAACTGCACTTGTGTCACACAACAGCCGGTCCTGGGCATTTTAAATAAGACACATATTTGTCTATACAAAGTTTTTTTTATCATACTCTTTTTCTTTTGTATGTCTGAAACTGATAAACATGCAATTTCAAAAGTTAATCTAAGAATTACATTATTAATCATTCATTGCATTACCACCAGTAGCCACAGGTGTCACCAAATCTTAAAGATTATAACTTTAATTTGGCCATGTTTATTGCAACTAGATATGATTTTGCATAGAAATGTATCTATTCATAACATTTATATTAAAGATAAGATATAAGGCAGTAATTGCCTCTTGTTCTCAGTTCTCTACAAGTGAATCCAATCAAGATAAAGAAACTGTTGATGCTTATAAACTTGATTATCAGAGATGTGAGAGATGCCTAAAAAACGCCATCATCACTGATACTGACATTAAAACTTAAGGATTTGATGCTTTGCTGTTACACTTCACTTCTTGCACAGCCTCTGATATCTCTTCAACTCTTACTCTTACTTCATATTCCAAAAATTCAATTTCAGTTCAACTTAGACTTGCTCCTTTGAGACTTAGATGACTGTCTGCGTGTGTTTCATGCCCACCGGTCTGCCTGCGGCCTCTCCTCTGTGTTTGCTGCACTCCCGGAGCAGAGCAGCTTCCGTGTCCTGCTGGGAGTCCTGCAGGCCCAGGATGGTGCAGACCGCAGACCTCTTCCCCGCTCCCGTCCGGCCCAGCACCACCAGCCTCAGCTCTGCTCAGCAGGACACACACACAGTCATGGATCTCATGGCGTACTGCGCTTTGTTTACATGTGAAACTGTGCGTAAACTAAGCGGCATTTCAAGACAGCAGAATAAACCGATGGGCTGTTTCCTCTGACAGTAGTCAGCGGGTAGAAATGCCATCGAGTCATCACGTTTCCCAGAAGTGGCAGCGCCCTTTCTCCCCTCAAACCGCACAAACAACCGACAACACGCAGAGCGGAGCGGCCCCCCTGCGGACTTTTCCGCTGCTGTGCGCCACAGACGCAGGTCCTGACACACATGCGGAGGTTTGGATGCAGCCTACCTGACTGTGGAGCAGACGCTGACATTTCTGCGCCCGTTCGCCGCCTTGTTTAGCGCTGAATAACGCACTTCCTGGTTCCTGCAGGCTGACTCAGCCCTGCCTCCCGTGCCGGACTCGACTCGACTGGCTGCAGCAGAGGCGCACACAGCCCCAGCTGTTGTGCTGGAAGTTGCAGCGTTTCTCAACCAGAGGCTCGGGGCCCGCCCGGGGTCCGCCCGGGGCACGGCCCGCGGTCCAGACAGTGTAACATGATGGTGACAGCTTTCTTATCATTTCAGCAGAATGAAGGTGTGTCACATTAGATATGAGGAGGCCTGAGTGTATGTGACACTTGGAAATAAAAAGTGATGCAGTGGCTTATTTAATGTTTGATGGTTTAATACTATTAAAGTCAAGCATGTTGTGTTATTTACCTGTATTATGTAGTCCAACCTAATCTATTATTTGTAATAAAACAAGACTGCAGCTGTACTTCAGCACAGTGGTGCTTCATGAGCTAAATGCATAAGTCAGAAAGCTTACATGCTCACACTATGTTTACAAGCACAGAATATTCAGTTTTTTGTCTTTATTCTGAAAAATATATTATTCCTACTAAGTTGGTTATATGGCTAATGAAAATTAATATTCCCCCAATATTCCCATTTACATGCAGCCCTGTATACCTGTTGATATCTTTAAAAAAAATCTACAAGTAGGTGGTTTCGCCTTCTGACCAGAAATGTGGGCTTTTCTGTGGGGCAGCATCTCTAGCCCAGCCTTACAAACTGTTGGTAAGATGTCAGCCTTACAAGGTTGTTGAAATATTTCAGACCAAAGCGGTGAACCAACCGACCGACCGGCACTGCATGATAAAAAACAAAAGCAGAAGCTGAATTTGGGAACATCATATTTTAATGCTGCCATTTCGTTAAATGTCTGACAGTGATTTGTTTGAACAGCTCCTGATTACAACAAAGTTGCACCTAAAAGTGTTTTCTATCACTTTTGAAGTTCTACAGTACAGTCAAAATCTAAATGCAGTATGCACAGTATAATATCAAATGTATAAAACAGCAAGGCATGGCGGCACTTTTTACCAGGTAAAAGAAAAACTAAGCAGTTGTCAAATATATTACGTTATGTTGACGATGACTGAGAGACAGCAATTTAAATGTTCCTGGACATTTCAGTAAAAAAAATCAATTATGTGGACATGAACAGATCACTCAACTGTCTCACACACAACATACATACATACTAACAGTCAAACCTACTTCACAGCTAAATAAACACACACACACATTCAGTACAGTACATACACGCCCACTCACACAACAGCACACTGTACAGTAACAGTAAAACTAAGCTGACATGCCAAGAAAGATTAACGTGTTCAGTAAAATGTTTCATTTAAAAATATAACAATTAGAAAATTAAGAGAACAAGGTTTTAAAAAAATACTTTAAAAACATGTTGACACTAGAAATATCCAAGTTTTCAGACGCCAAGCAGTGGCTTAAATTAAAGTCCAAGGGTCCCTCCCGTAAAGGACCATTCCTGTCAAATCTGTTGACTTCTGAGGCCAAATCCTTCCACACTGATTATCGTCCTTCACTCACAGCCCAGGCATGATGTAGGCGATATTGTCCAACGTATTTGACTGTAAGAAACGGCAGCTTTGTTAGAAAACTGCAATAAAGATGCCCATTATCCCTGCCATGTGTAAAACACCTGAATGTATGTAACAACGCAGTCCGTAACAGTACTTTAATTCATACATTTATAAATGTGAATACTTTACCAGGACGGTTCGAGGACATCCGTTTAACTGTGGTATCTGTGCTGTGAGACAGGTGAGGGGTCCCAGCGCACACAAGATGGAGTCCAGAAGTACAGACAGACTCCCGGACACTGCCACCATGCCCTAACACACAGAAACATGGGTCACATAACTCACTTATTCCACTGCACAGTAATGAAACATCCCTGCATTACACTTCAAACACAAACTTTTTTACATTTAACTTTTTAAAATAAGCACTGCAATTACAGTATGTATATGCATCTGGAAGCTTACCTCTGTTTCTTGTAACCGATGCCCAATCAAGGACAGGGACTCTCCCAGGAGCTGCAGGTGAGCTGCCGCGTCAATGGGATCAACGTCTGGGACTCGTGCTGGAGATAGGGACACGGTGCCAGGCGCTTTGTTCGGCGACACCATCCCTGTTGCCGTTCCTACAACTTTAATGATAAAACACAATTTAAAGACGACGGTAATGAGAACGGACAGCGAGAGCACAGAGAGTTGAGAAATGAAATCAGGGAATTAATCACTTGAAAGCTGTCATGTTAGAGTCAAAGATACCTTTGCTTTTGCCCTCGGTGGCACTCTTGTGTTTGACGGTGGTGGCCTCAGCTTTGTTCTGTTTGTGCTGCAGATACTGAGCTTTCTGCCTCCAAACCTGCACAGGAGAACGAACAGAAAGCACAGGACGTTTAGTTCACCGCCACAACAGAGATACTGAAAAGCTTCTCCAGTTCAATTACCAAAAAGGAAAAAAACGTACTAATTTGTCTTTTTCGGGCATCGCCTTCCACACCTCCGCCAACTTTTTGCTTAGCTCACCAAACACTGCAGATTAGACACACAAACATGTTATTTAAAATGTGTATTTTAGTGATATTTGAAAGCACAATATGCCAATCAGTGTCACTATGATTACCCACCCAGTCCTGGCTGTTCTGCATTTATGTTGACCCTGTACTCCTTACAAAACACCTGGTATGCTGTTGTTGTATTCTTCTTCTTGGGCTAAGAGAGTGAGAGAGACGTTCAGAAGGGTTGAAGATTTAATAGCAGTGACTCAACAATTCAAAGTTCATTTTCCAGTTTGACTTTTTTCAACTTTAACTACCAACCCTGCAAGAAATTTGACAGCGTCTTACCTTTTTTTTTTCCTTCTCATGCTTTTCCCGATCTTTCTCCTCTTTCTTCTTCTTCTTTTCTGTGATTCCATCATTGCCTTGATGGTGGTGCGGAGGGACGGGCGTGCCCATGGCATACATTGGACCAACGGCGCTGTGAGTGACGGTGGGATGGGAGTGGCTGTGGCCCCTTGATGAGTCTTAAGAATGCCATACAAAGAGGAAGCAATGGTAATTATAAGTATTGTATTGACACATCCAGCTAATAGATACGTTTGATCTTCTGGGTTCAGAAAAGAAATAGACCCAATTTTGGTGGCATCTATTTTTAAAACTGGTAATGCTGCTACTTATTCAGTTTCATATTTTACAACTACTACTACTACTCTACTCTACTACATACTACTTCATAGTATGCAAATTATTGAATTTAACTGGGCTCAGCAAAAGCATAACATAACATAACAAACTTGTCTCTAACTTTCTGTTCAGATCCAAAACAGAAATCTATGATAAACAACTCAATGCACATTGGCAATATTTATAACAACAGTTTGTGCTGCAATAATTTCTCAGACTTACTTAAAATTTATTTACATAAATTAAAGAAGGACGACAATATCTTTATTATGTATTTAACAAATAGTAAACTCACCTCCAAAGCCTTTGCTATGCTTCTTGTCTTTCCCACTTTTTTCCTTATCTCTGTCTTTTTCTTTGTCCTTTTTCTTCTTGCTTTTTTTGCTTTTCTTCTTCTTTTTTGACATGTGTGTGTATGAATCATCTATAACCAGTTCACCAGCCTCCAGTTCACCTCCAGACGAAGAACTTTCATCCCCCATGCCACCTCCGTAATGACCTGTACGACAGAGAACACAGCAATGAACATGAACATGGGGGTCTGAATAATTTATGGTGGTTTGGTACATTCTCTTCTCTGTTTCTGATACCACAACTAATAACGGAGTGCATCAGGTGTAAAAGTGCAGGAACTGTATTTATTATTACTACACTGGTCCTACTGAATAGCCAAGATTCAACCATATCAATTACTATCAACGGAAAGGTGGATCAATTGTATCTTATATACGGTCAGTTTAGTTCTGAAAGACTTATATGTTATATGTACTAATTTATTTAACTTGCAAGATTCTGTCCCCTTCAGTTTTATTGATACAATTGTGGTAAGAGTCACGATTTGAGTGGAAATGGTAATGTTTGCATTTCATTTTCGCTGAAAAAAAAAAAAAATGATTGTGTGGTTTTGCTTGGGTCTGTATCAAAGAAACAAGTTCCCCTTACGCCTGGAGAAGATGATTTGCAGGCCGAGGCATGCAACACCACAATTTGTCATTTATGAGGGTATGTTGTGATACATTTTACCTTCATAATAAAAACTTGCCACGTCTGCGATTTGGATATTGCACTTGGCCATGTTGCGATAACGATAATATTTTGAATAATTGTACTGCCACGTGTGATCTTCCAGTAGACCATAGGTGTCAAAATGTCTGAAATTATCGGGGCAGCTCCGATAAATCTGCGAGCAGATCTTGAGGTTTAAGATTAGATCTGTAAACACTTCACATGACCAGATAATCTGGGCTGAACAACAGTACCGACCAAAGTCCCAGACCAGATTTGTCCTCAATTGTTGGGAGGGGTGAATCATGGTAAAATTGGTCCAAAACTCATGTAGTGTGAACCTGGCTTTACATAATTACATAGTTTAGGGCTGTCTTACCTTCCACCTCCACCTCTTTCCCTACTACAGGCAGTGGATCTCGATTCTGCTGTAGTTTCTTCTTGGGCAGCTTTGAGAGCTGCACCCTGTCTCTGTCCTTCTCTTTCTTTACACCTCCTTTGGATGAGTGTGGCGTGAACGGGAAGCTCTCCCCTTCCTCTTTCTCTGGCGACATGATGAGCTTCATCTTCAGGCCGTCAGCCTCTCGTAACGTCAAAGGTTCCTCTTTGGGAGCTCCGCCGTGGAAGAGGGATGACTTTGAGGAAGAAGAGGAGTGCTTTTTGGAGGAAGATGACGACGAGGACACGGGGCGGGAGTGAGAGAAGGAGTGGCTCCCTTTGCTTGCACTGCCTCCACTGCTGTCACGTTTGCGGTCCTTAGAAGAGTGCGAGGAGAAGGAAGGGTAGGAGGGTTTCTTGTGTAAGTGGGGGCTGGGGTCCGAACCCGTGGCAAGTGGAGAGGTGATAGCCTGCAGGAGTCCCATCGCTGTATCTGTCGGGTGGGAGGATGAGGGGGAAGACAGGGTAGGGGAGCGGTCTGCAGACTTGTGCTTTTTCTTGTGAGGCGGTGGACCTGAACCATCGTGGTCTGATACAGGGATGATAAAGGAAAAGGGAAAAAAAGTAAATAAAGTTGCATTGCATTGTCATTTTTTTGTGAAATTAAAATATTATTACAATATATTAACCTCTCACCTCTGTAATAGTAGTCATCACTATGTTTCTTCTTCTTTTTGTGCGAGTCCCCTCCAAGCATGAAAAGTTCTGAATCCTTTACCAATTCAGACACATAGGTTCAAAATATTAAAATGTGCAATAACACCATGACTCTCTGACTGATATTAAACCATGAGGACAAGCTATTGTGGACAGACAACTTACCTTGGGTCGCTTCTTGGAAGACTTTCGGACCTGAGCAGCGATCTCCTCTTCCTCTCTCAGCAGATCCTTGTACGACCTCCTCTTCTCTCTCTGGCTGCGACCAGCCACAAGGCCCCTCTCTCCTTCCATCCCCACATCTGGAATACATGAAATGAGCATTACAATCCCTACCTTAAAAAGTAAAAGGGTCTCATTACATTTATTGTGTTTCTGACTGCAAACAAAAATGCATGTTTTTGAAAAGCCTGTACAGAAGGAACACAGTAAAATTACCCATTCCTCCTTTACTCTTGACCTCCTCAAAGGCCATGGCTCCTCCGTTGTCAACACGTTTATTTGTCACAGTATGTCACTGACAGCATAAGGCAGGATACTGGCCTGTTAAGTGAACACCAAGAAGAAGAAAAAATGAGAACAGTTTAACAGCCATTTGTGTCTTCATTTTGTCCCATCTTGTAACGTTACTTAGACATCAACAAAGGTAATAACCACTTAATAGGTACTTGATTGCAACAACTAACCCTGCCTAGCCCTGCACAGAGCAGTCCGGCAGGTAACCTGGACATAACGCTCCTATAAAGTGCTCCATGACTGGCTGCTTCTTGGGGAAAAATGCCGTTTAAGGTTGAAATTATAATAAAGAAGTGGTCTGTCACCTACAAAAGAGTACAAAATAAGATAGCTAAACAAATTCCCGCCTACTTTCATAAAGATACACAAACACACCCCCTCTCCATTTACTTTGACTCCCCAGCTACCCAACAGCACTCCAGCCCTCGAATCCGTGTCGCCGAGCGCGCCCTCTGCTCCCCGGTGAGAGCGGCGGAGGAAAGCCCGAGGCTTCCACCCGCAGCTAGGCCGCGGCCGCCTCAAGTGCACAAAACACTGCGGCGGACATGCGTTCAACTGCGCTCATGTCTTCGCCCACGTCCGGGGTGGCAGCGTGTGTAGTTTACAAACACCAGGAGGAGAGGAAAGAGCGTGTTTATTAAATATTACTACCTCTATGGGGTCTCCAATTTACGCGGGTCCGGTCGCCATCTTTTATTTTTCGGCGCAACAACAATACGTGGCTACGTAGGGGAGGGGCTTCCGGAGGGCAGCCAATCAGCGTGGCGGAAAATAAGCCATATTAACAACACATTGAGCAGAACTGTGCTACTATCAAACATCTCATTTAATATGCTCATATTCATATTTAAATTACTAAATTGGAAGAGAAACGCAGTTAGATATAACATGCTTTATCCCATTGTATAAAAAAAAGACATATCACAAATATAGCCAAACATATTGATTTATTGATTCACATATATCCATTTACAACAAACCACATCTTTTTTTTTTTACAGTACAGTTCACATACAAACGTGACATGCAATACAAGAGAAAAGGCAACAAGATACAAAGATGCTGTTGATAAAGAAAAACAAGCAAAAGTACAAGAGTGAAAACAGCATAGTCACTTCTTAAGAAATGTGTTTCATAATTATCATACAACTTAGCTAATAATAGCAGGCAAAAAGATAACAGGTCAGCCGTGACTCACACACACTCACACTCGCTCTTTCAAACACACACACACACACACACACACACACACACACACACACACACACACACACACACTAGAGAGCCGAGGTCCCACTGCACTTTTGGTTTAGAGTCTCTTCCACTAGCTTCCTGTTCTCAATGTATTTTTCCCTCAGGGGTTTCTTTTATTCTTTTTTCTGAAAAGCCGTCGTGTGAAACTGTTTTTCTGTCCACAAGCTTAACTGGTAGCACATAAGTAGCACATAGCCACCGACACAAAATCAAAACCCCTTCAGAGCTGTAAAGGCTAACAAAATAATCATTGTTTTATATTGGTTAAAAAGCTTTTCAAGAGTTACTGCACAGCACAGTACGGCTGTAGATAAATATGTAGTTTGGAATATGGACAGAAAACCCTGGCATTATGGTTCAGCCTTTGCTTGTGGAGCAGAAGCTTGCTTGAGAAGGAGCAGGACTTCAGCTCTCTGTACACTTTATCTTCTACCTATCCCCCAAATTCTGTTTCTGTAGACTGAGTGATGTAAAACTAGCCAGTAAATCGGTCACCTCATCCACCTGAAAAAATCAAAAATACGCACAAACATGTATTAATTTGTGAAAGTAAATGCATAATAAAAAATCAATACATGCAAATCTAAAAATAAAACAAAAGAAACACACATTTCAGTTTATTTACTGCATAAAATGTGTTTTTTTTATGCATGTGAATCTTAAAATCATTCATTGAGTGTGTAGGTTTCACCTGCGCTTTGGTGCGTGTGTGCTGCAGCTGTGTCGAAATGTGCTCCAGCCTCTCTTTAGCTTCACTCTGGCCCATTAAGTTCAGGTACTCCCTCAGCATTTGAATAATCTGAAAGGGAAAGTCAGACAGAAAAATTTTCACCAACACTCCCTCCTAAAAATCAAGAATGCAGACGCAGCTGTGGAAACAATCAGGATCTATCCAAGCCCAAAGTTTACGCTTTCTCTACCTGTGTGACTTCCCCTCTCAGGGTTTCTAAGCTGCGTGAATCCCCCTCCTGCAGAATATTAAGCTTGGAGCGAGCCAGATGCAGGGGGGTCCTGCCTGCTCGGTCCAGGGCATCCACACGGGCTCCTTCAACAGAGAAAATAAGAACAAAACTCTCTTTTACACATGCTTATTAAATCGTTTCAATCAATTCTCTGTTATGATTGAATAATAATCATACTCTCTAGAATAAACACCAGAACTACAAATTAATGGATGATTGCTTGAGACTGAAATGATTTTAAATTGTTTATTTATGTCTATTTTTGTGTAAGTACATTGAAAGGAATGAAAAAAACAGAGTCAAATTGCGTGTATGTGTACACATACTTGGCCAATAAAGCTTATGCTGATTGTAATCAGCCATCCTGTGATTGGCTGATAGGTGTCCAACTGGGACACTGAAAAAATAGCACTGTGTTTAATCACCATTCTCAATCAGTGTACGTGGTAGCCTGCATTTATGTACAAAAACCAGGGTGACAACACCTTTGCTTTACATACTCATTAATAGACTAACTTACACTTAAAGGCCCTGTGGCACTTGCTGTGTTTTAGGTTTTTGGCAAGCGGCTGTGTTATAGTGGAGTTATGTTCTATGAGAGGTCTATGATAAACCATCCGTAAGCATTATACCTTACATATACTCCTTCAGGTTTAGTGTTTAAATTAGTGTTTAACTCCAAAGTGAAAAAACCTGATTCTACCCACCTCTGTTTTCAGCTAACTTACAAAGTGCTCTCCTATAACTGAAACTGAGCAACACGTACACACAAAGACAAACATCTCTACTGTGGTCTCACCTCCTCTCAGCAACGTGGTGATTACAGGCACATGGTTGGTACAGGCGGCTACAGACACACAGATAAAATGGGCAAGTTGCAACATATAAGACAAGAATAAAACACCTAGATAGATAGATTACTTTATTCATCCCCGAAGGGAAATCTGTTGCATGCAAAAACATCACTACCATTTAGCTTTACGTTATTCTGAAACACATCTGTTCATTTGAGCAGGTGTTACCCTAAGCCAGCTGCACAGTTGCATGTCATAGTGAAACCACAGTCATATACATTACTGACCACCGGGCTAGAGCCTATGGTGACTGTTCTCTTACCCAGATGGAGGGGGGTATTCCCCAGACTGTCTCTCTGGTTGGGATCAGCGCCGTGGCTCAGCAACAATTGCACTACAGACATAAAAAGGGACATTTAATTGTTTAAAATTTAGACTTAACTGTCACTAATTCTAAAATGTAGTGTACAATAAAGGGAATAACATAATTACATGCAGCATGGTAAACAACTGCTGCAACATACAGACTTAAATTCATGAATACACCTAAGAGGTGCAGGAAACTCTTGATTAATATATGAATCATTGATTCCTAATGATAAACTACAGGGCATCACATTACCTATGATGCTGTACTGACACTCTAATCACCAACCTACCAATGCTCTCATTGCCATTGCAGGAGGAGAAATGGAGGGCAGTCCTTCCCTTGTCATCCGCTGCACAGGGGTCTATGTCATCTTGCAGCAGCTTTCGAACTGGAAGAACACAACTTTATCAGCAAAACACAGCCTCCATTCATCCTTCCCTGACCACCCCCTGCCAGGCTTCAACTCACTGCTCATACCTGTGTCGATGTCATTGCTGTTCGCCGCTTCCCTCAGCCTTTTCACAGCTGTGGAGATAACACATTCAAAGTGTCAACGCATGTAAATATATCTTTATGGTTGGATGAATGGGATTATTCATTGTGTGGCATCAGAGCAACAAACAAAGACACCATACACAGCAACACCGGCCTTGTTTGAATAGATGTTGATATTGCTTCTGTGCACATGCTGTTCACCACTATAACACTCGGCATGGATGGGCATTTATGACATTAATATTAAGACATGAGACCAAGCAGCTACTGGGATTTTGCTTATTATAAAACTACACAGTTTAAATGTTGTCTTCTTCTATTATTCATTGGACCATTGGCTCCCCTGTTCTAGAAATTAAATACATGCATCTTTATGTATAAATGTACATTTCAAAAGTACAGCTTATCTACTGTAGTTCACAACTTCTTTTTAACAAACTCTGATGTCCATTCACATCCACTCAGACAAGCAAACGATATTCACTTTCCCTATTATCACACAACTCTGGGACAATTTGCCAAAAAATACAGAGGACTAATATGAAAAAACACCTGTACCATAGTTAATGAGCTTATTTTTTATTATTATTATTATTATTATTATTATTACAACTACCTTGTGTTCTTTTTATTTTAGGAAACAAACATCCATATTATTAGGATATATTATAAATCATAGAGGGGAGTTTTTACTGTAAGCCCTTTGGGGTTTCTTGGGGTTTTTTGATTTTATCACTCCCCTTGTCCTAATAAATGAATATATTCTAAATACACATTAATATTAACTTGTATTTTGTAGCTTAATTTATAAACGCAGCCATCACCTTGCTCACCGTGTGTATTTTCTAAATTCAGTCCCCTTACCATAAACGTCCTTCCCGATGGGACCGAGGTTCCTCACGACCCTGTGCTGCCGCCTGGCCCTGCTCCCGGTCATCTTCCCCAGCTTGCTCGCCACCCCTCCGGCGCCGAGCTCCGCCCGTCCCGGCTCCCACAACAAGTGCAGGTACCTGAGCTCCTTGTCGTCCCTCTGTCCCACCCGACCCAGCACCACCTTACCCTCCCCGGTCCCGCTTATCCCGAACCCGACGGCGGCGGCGGCGGTCCCCCCGTCGTCCATCCCGTCCAGGCCGCCCCGCTGCTCTCTGTCCGCCGCCTGCAGCGGTTCGGCTCCGGGTCCGGGCTCCACCATGTACTCCCCCTCGGAGCTGGATCGCTCATTATCCGAGGCTGCTGCAACGATTGGGCTCCACCCGTCCATACTTTATCTTGACATATGGATGGTGTGTTTACTTCTCCTGCAAAGCGACAAGGAAACGCGGCCGTCTTTAATATCTGCTCCGCCGGGGGCCATTGCACGGCACGTCAGCTCAGAGAGTCCCCCGTTAAAGTCCCTCCATCCCGGGTAAATTTGGAGTATTTTCACAACAGAAGACACCCTTCCTTTACAGCACCAAAATGTCCCCTAGTTCACGTTTTCCATTTCATCGGGTCGGCAGTAAAACGCACGCCCATTGGACAGTCAGCAGCCTCAGAGCGCGGACAGCCAATCAGATCCCGCGTTGTTCATCTGCTCCCGGCCAATAGGATCAGCGCAACCGGGCAGCCAATCAGAAACGTCCATGATATTCCAGAAATCGTATTTACTAGATTCTTAAAAAGACAGCCTGCACTCCCTGTTTAATGTACGTTTAATCAGGTAACATCATGTAAAATGTATAATGCATATAACACCCCCCCACCACCTGTACAGCTTCATATAATCTAGAGTTTATTACATGAAAATGGCGTTTTATAATGTATATAAATATTTTGTGAGAAAAACATAAGGACATGGTGCCTCTCCGGCGAGTAACAGCAGTTTCCAGCCTGAGGGGCAGTGAGGTGAATACCAGAAGAGGAGATATGCTCTAATATTTGCTTGTTTGTTGTTGTTTGTGAGTTTCTGGATACTTTTTCTTCTTTGGACCCCTTTCAGGTTATTGAAACAAGGACAGGAAAATTACTCTTTGGTTGAAATCGTAAAGTGGTAGACATTTACATCCGGTTAAAAGGGGTCACGAGCCAAAAAAGTTGGGAACCACTGATTTGCAGGATGGTATTCAGTCAAAAGTATTTGGTCTTGCTGCGGGAATTATTATGGGTGCTGGAGGTAGCAAGTCTGAGGGACCTAAACAGCATCATAGCCATGTACACGCTTGGGTAAAACAATCAGAAGTCAAGTTTCAGTCCTGAAGACACGGAGGCTCCAGCTTGTGCCAGGTAGTTGGGGAACGCCGGGTCAGCCCCTGATGTGCCTGCTTCCTGCTCGGTAGGCATCAGTCCGGCGTCGTGGACGTGCTGCCCCATCCGACCGCTGTGAGGGACACCCTGCTGCTTCAAGTATCCATGCTGACAGGACAGCGGCGGCTTGCGGTGGGTAAGGGAGGAGCGGAAACACGATTCTAAAAAAAGGACACGAGAAAACACGGGAATGAGTCAAACTGTCAAGGAAATATTGACTGACCTCTTCTCAGCACTGTGTGGGGGAACATATTTTATAGGGCCGGGATACAGATCAGCTGCAACATGAAGCTTTACCCGCATAGAAGGCCCTGAGGTCAGTCTGGACGCAGTGCTCCAGGAAGCGCCGCAGCGGCTGGGCATGAGATATGGGACTCTCCCATTCTGCGAGGAAGTCCTCAACCATGTGGTGGATTGCCTTGGGCCTCGGCAAAGGCCAGCCATGGGGACGGAGCTTCATTTCCTCCTCTGGGAAAAAATAAATGACCTTATATTAACTTTCCTTCAGAGTTTGTTCCCTGTGATTATATTCCTAAAAAGTACATTTACTTTTTAATGGTAGCAGCATTTTTACTCACCAGTAGGAAGTGCATCATAGTAGTATAAAACAGGGTGCAGAAAGTTAGATTTCCAAGCTTTGGTCCAGTCTGTTTCCGCCCTGCTCCGCCCCAGAAAGTCTATCTTCTTCTTCCCGTACTGCATGACTAGAACTACCAGCCCAGGGCTGGACACCTCATGGCCCGAGAGAGACGAGAACTGAGGCAAGGCCTGGAGCGGAAACTCCTCCACGTATTCACAGTGAGAGCTTACAGTCAAGGAGAGAAGAAAGGACCGAAATATGATGAGCATAAAGGGGATTAACTGTACGTTTGTTTATTGTGAAATGTCAGGTAATGTGATTTCCAGCAACATGATTTGGTGATTTTACGCCTGTGAAGAGCAGTATTCTATGTAATGAGGATACACAGGGAGTGATACTTATATCTTGTTGCAATTCGAACATCTGTCAATTCTGGTTGTCTGACTGAGTCACTTGTTAAGATTATAAAGTTGAAAAATAATTCTTATTTTGAGTTTTTCCTTCTACAGGTGATACTGATGTTGTTACACAACAGATGTATTTTGCTCCCTTGGTATTTAGCCACTGTTTTTTTCACATTAATTAAAAGGAGCCAATTAAGGCGGTTTGGGTGTCTAATGCCTCCTGGACAGTGGCCACATCCGTTCAGATGCTGTTTTGGACACAACACAACTGACAGGGGACCCTGAGCCGACCCAGGGCATGTCGGACCTGGCAGTGAGCGGGAGCTTTGGGATTCAGCAGGAGCAGCTGATCAAGACGTGGAACTTAAAAAGGGACAGACAGTTGGATGATCTGAACTCAGCAAACTACAGCGGGCAGACCTCATGCACAATGAGCACAGTTAGAAAAAGCGACTTATTACTGGTGAGATCAAAATAACATCTGCTTACCCCCGAAGAAGTATAACGTCCCCGAGCACCTCGAACATTTGGTACGGCCCAGAGGCCTCGCCGACCCGTTTCAGAATCCAGGACTGCAGCTGCGTTGTCAACACTTTTGTCGATGGCCACCGGTTGCCATGGTAACGCTGTTCAAGTACACGGTGTACAGCTCGCGCTGTGGCAGAAAATCCATACAGGTAGTTTAGATATCACCTTGATTATGTGTATGTGATGAGAAGACTTTTTTTTCAGGGAGCACCGGTTACTATAAATGTCACAAATCAACAAACATCTCTTTGACTTTCACCTGTGTAACGGAAACCGTGGACGAAGCCTCCAGCAGATGAGCGATAGTCTCTGGAGTGAGCGGCGGTTCCCAGCACAAACAAGCCAGGGGTGTTCTTCCCTTCATACCAGGCCGTCACCCCCGGCAACCTCCCTTTTGCATTGTCGCTGTTCGGTGGGCAGGCAGAGCTAGGGAGATTATTTTTAAAGAAATGTGAATATTATATAAATACAACTATGCATGGATATTGACACAACACAATCAGCCTACCGCGTCACATAAATCTATACCTGTCAAATATGCTGAAGTTGAATCTGAAGCCAAGGCATCTGATCACACGGTCGTAGGGCTTTCGCATAGAGAAGTTGTCAATGTGAAACCCCGGCAGTTCCTCTGCTGTCACATCAGAGCTGTTCCTCTCCTGCTGGTGTTGTACGTACTTACTTAAAGTCAGGTACAACTGGCTCTTCTTCTCTTTCTTCTTTCTGCCCGGTCTCCTCCCGCCTTGCTCCTTTCGTCGAGCGAGAACTATTTTCTCCAGGCGAGCCTCCAGCAGTCCGTCCAGGGACTTCAGCTGGTACGTGTCTATAAGCTCATTATTTACAGCTCTGGAAAAACAAAAACAGAGTGCGTTAAAAGTGCTGATGGCTCCAGTGCAGTTGGAGTAGCTGAATAGCTGCGTCTGACAAAAAAAAAATGGTTGGGAGCCACCGATCTCTTGACTGTCAGGAAAGATAATGGAAGAAATCCCCAAATCTGTAGCGCTACCTGAGATCTCCAACATAATGCGTCTGCCAGGCCAGTCGAACGGGGCTGGAACTGAGCATGTGCACCCGGCTCGCTCTTCCCAAGATGCTCTGGGCTGTTTCAAAAGCCGAGTTCCCCTTCCCCAGAATAAGCACGGCCTGGTCCCTGTAGTCCTCGGGATTGGTGGAGATGGACTCGTAGCCTTCGACCAGGTCAGAGCCGACAAACTCCACCTTCTGAGGAACCCACAAACCCGTGGCGGCCAGAAGGACTCTGAGGGAGGGAGGACAGACGTACAACGCCGTGCAATCCACAAGTACATGTGACGTTCGTGGGTTCAGTAAGATGCGAAATACCTGCACGAGTAGTCCAACGCATGCTGATCAGTCAGGACGTAGCTCCTGCCCGTGGCTCCCTGCACCGCCCTGATCCTTCCGACGTCCACGCCGTACCGGACCCTCAGCCCGAGCTCCTTCACGTACATGGACAGATAGAGCGGGAAGGCGTCGGCGGGCGGGTAGAACTCGCTGCTCACTCTCTTGAACAGGAGGTCGGGTTTGTCGCTCAGCAGCGAGTTCCAATCGTGGCGCAGGTTGAACTCCCGGTTCTGCCTCCCCGTGTGGATCTTGTTGATGCTGATGAGCTTCCTGTGCCTGGGGTACCTTGACACCCAAAAACAGAGCAGAGGGGGCAACGTGTCAAGAGGTTGATTCGGCGGGCGAGCCGGGCGCAATCTTACCCGCCGCGTGTGACTCCTGCGTTTCACAAAGTTTCCTACTTGTTGAAGAAGCTGCCCGGTCCCGAGTTCCTCTCCAGGATGATGTAGTCTCTTTTAGCCTTGGAGAGGAAATGTCCCATCTGCAGTCCCGCGGGCCCGGCTCCCAGCACACAGTAATCATAGTGGCGGGTGCCATTGTGGTGGTGGTGGTTATCAACAGAGCATTTGACACAACCAATCAAGATGAAAAGGATGTAACAAGGAAGGCTCGGATCCATAACCTGCTTCAAGGCAATGTGGTAAACACATGAGGAACTATATGATCACATAACAAATAAATATAATACATCACACATTTATCACATCGTCTCACCACAAAATCTCTATAACAATAATAATTATTAAAATAAATCATTATTTCCTCTTCCATAGAGTTGATTGTAAATTGTCTTAACTACAATGTTGATACTTGTGTTATTTATTTACTTCCTTCAGCCTGTTTGGGCCATGATCAGACAACCGGCAACCCTGACTGCATCCTGCGGCTCTGGAGCATTTAAACACAACTCCAGCCCAAATGTTTCATGGCTTTAGAGCCGACAGGCGGCTGCTCGCTTCATTTAGCGACCTGACGTGTGCGTGTGAAGGTGCAGAGAGACCGCAGTGACCGCCGGCTCTCCGTGAACTCTCCGGCCGACGTTACATCAACTCCGCCGGGGATGCGGCGGCTGCCGTCGCCCGCCGAACCAGATGTGCGGTCGATCAGTGCGTGAGAAGGCGGAAACACGCGGGGCCACGTTACCTTTTACATCAGCTGATCATCAGCGCAACATCTGTGGAGGAGCACGGACCGGACGGGAGGAGACTGCTACATGTTTACTCTCTGGCACGTTAACGCGTGTTATGTGTGTGTGTGTGAGTGTGTGAGTGTGTGTGTGTCTGCACTTCCCCCTCGGATAACAAAAAAAAAAAAAAAAAAAACCATGGAGGGCTGCTTGCATAAGGGGGCGTGATCAGAAAAGACCATAGAATAGAGTCGAATAGAAAAGGTCCCTGAGTGAAGGATGAACCACATTTACACAAACTTCAAAAAACTCTGTCAAAAAGGTGCTGAAAGTTTATTAAAAACAAATACTGCATCAGAATAATAATTAATGTTTGATGTAACTTTTCTTCCAAACAGACAAAAAAAGAAAACTATAAATTAGTCACATTAAAATAACTTTCAAATGTTTTTAAATAGACACGAGATGTTTCCAACAAGGAATTACATGTAACATCTAAGTACATTTACTCAAGTACTCTTCATAAGGACAAATCTGAGGTACTTGTACTTTAGTTGGATATTTTAATCTCTTATCACTTATATACTTCTCCTCCACCACTGTCGCCAAGTGCTTGCTCATGGTGGGAACTGTTGGGTCTCTGTAAATAATACTTTCTGTAAATAATATTTTAAAGAGTATAGTCTAGACCTACTCTATGTGAAAGCGTCTTGAGATAACTTTTGTTATGATTTGGCGCTATACAAATAAAATTGACTTGACTTGACTCCACCACAAATCAGAGGGAAATATTGTACTTTTTACTACTAGTTGTCAAGATACATTTACATGTCAGCTTTAGTCACTAGTCACTTTACAAATTAAGATTTTGTATTTGGTTGATTCATTGATTAACAGAAAGTAATAAAGTTAAATTAAATGTGTACTTCAGTCAGTTTTTACTGCCACTTCAGCTCCCTCTGCTTCAGTATTTCTGTTGTCAGGAGCCTCAGGAGGCCTTTTCACAGAGACCATATGTCACTAGATATGTTCTAATTACATCATTTACATCTAAGTAATGTTTTACATAGATGAACACGTCCAACAAATCCACCCACTCCTTCATCGCTGCTGATACTAGATGACGTGAGCTAGACTTATTACTCAGAACAGTACTTCAGTAAAAGTGGAAACACCAGAGTCGAAAAATACCCCTTTACAAGTAAAAGTCCTGAATTCTAAATGTCACTAACATAAAAGTATAGGAACTATCAGAAATATACTTAAAGTATCAAAATTAAAAGTATTCATCATACAGACTGGCTCAATTAAGTTAATTTATAATTGCAGTGCATTAAAGTTCTTATACACTAATGAGTAGTTTTAACAGTATAACCCCGCATCATATTTTACTAGCTCATCATATGTTTGGTATGTAAACTCTTAATCTGAAAGAAACTATAAGTGTCAAATAAGTGTAGTGGACAAAAAGTACAATATTTCTCTCTGAAAAGTAACAGAGTGATATTAAGTAGTACAAAAGTGCCTAAAAATTGCACTTATACAGTACCACTGAGTATTCTTTGATTAGAGTGAGAACAGAACTTAAAACTAAACTACTAAACGCAGCTTTTAATTTCTGCCGTATCATGTTTTCAGATGTTTTCCACCACATTGGCCCATCTGCTTTGTCATGTTAAGCCTCAGCAGTCTGAGAAATGTGAGTCAGCAGTCACACTTCCCATCTGAGCCCATCGTGGCCGTATAAAAGAGGCAGGACAGAGCTGTGAGGCCTCAGAGGAGACGACGACTGTCAGAGGGCCAACCAGCACGTAGAAGACCAAGTCGACCGTTCGTTACAGTCTGAAAACATGGAGACCATGAAGAGCGCCAGGAAAAATGACACAGGGGAAGTTGGCAGGTATGACAATTCACCTCAATGAGTTTTTTAAACACTTAATAACAAAAATGTGTTTGGTTTTTGTGTTTTTTCACGATATGATTCAATGCTTTTTAAAATTCCTTCTGAATAATTGTGTCCTTCTTGTGTTGCTCACCTGCCATCAGTGACTTATCAGAGCAGATTAAAGCAGCGACCAAGGACAATCACGTCAGAGCGGAGAACACACAGCTGATGCTGAGTTACCAGAAGGGCCAGATCACCCTGCCACAGTACAAGGTAAACTCTACACACCAACTGCCTCCAGTTAATACGTTTATGTGCAAAGGGACCGACGCCATCACACCTTCTGCTCCATTTGTGTTTACACTGTCCTAAAAAGCAGATATTTATCTCTATGCCTGTGCCAGGTCCTGCTGTGTTCCCTCTATGAGATCTACAAGGTGCTCGAGGAGGAGCTGGACAGAAATTCCTCCAATCCAGCTGTCGCGCCGATATACTTCCCTCAGGAACTCGCCCGCCTGGAATCGCTCGAAAGAGATCTGGAGCATTTTTTGGGCTCAGACTGGAGGAAGATGGTGATTGTTCCCGCAGCCACACACAGATACGAACAGAGACTTCGACAGGTGAGTGGAGAGGAGGAGGAGGAGGAGGAGGATGCTCCCTTAATGTTCAGGTCAGACGTGCTGTGAGGTAACAGCCGAACATGTTCTTGTGTTTCAGATTGGCAGGGAGAGCCCAGAGCTGCTGGTGGCCCACGCCTACACTCGTTATCTCGGCGATCTGTCAGGTGGTCAGGTGCTGGGGAAAATCACCCAGAAGTCCCTCGGGCTGAGCAGCAAAGAGGGGCTTTCGTTCTTCTCCTTCCCCAGTGTGAGCAGCCCCAACCGCTTCAAGCAGCTGTACAGGAGCCGGATGAACAGCATCGAGCTGACGGAGGAGGAGAGGGCGGCGGTGCTGGAGGAGGCCGTCGCCGCCTTCGAGTTCAACATCCAGGTGAGGAGCAGAGCGCATTCACTGCACGGGTGGAGAGCGCTGTCAGTGACCAAAAACAGCACAGAAAATCACTTCAAAACTCACACTGAAACCAGCGAAAACAGGAAGTGACTCCGTGTGAAACTTGCAGCGTCAGCGTGTCACTAAGTTGCTGATAGTTTTTATGCCTTCTCCTCCAGGTTTTTGATGACCTGCAGAAAATGTTGAGTGTCACAGCAGAAACAGCCGCCAAATCAGAGGGCAGCGTCGTCAAAACGTCCATGTTCCCATCTTCACCCATCATGCAGTTCACCGTGGGATTGTGTATCGCACTGACCACCATTGGAATGGGAATCTACGCCTCCTAGGCTTCAACCAGCACTTGTAATTGATAAGCACATACAGCACTTTACTGATCACTTAATGCAAATAAATACTGAAATTTGTCTTTTATATATTATTTTATCAAATCACAGCTGAAACAGTGATTTTCTCAACTTGCTGTCGTTTGTATGAACTTTAATAAACAGTCCCACACTGTAAAAACTGTCTCCGTAACTCATCTTTTTATGTTCTGTGTTGAATTTAAAGCCCCAATAGGATTTCAAATACTTTATTTTTTTCCTTTACACATCATGAAGACACTTTCATGAAACATCTTTCATTGTTTCTGTATACATTGTGATACATGTAATCAGACAGTTGCTGCCATGAATCCAGATCCAACTAAATCACCACAACTGAGATCAGAAGTTATTCTAAGATGTCCGTTTGCAAAATACAGGGTGGCCCGAACAGGCAGACCAAAACTATTTACATCAACAATAATATGGATTTGTATTAGAGCGCAGTCTGCTCTACTTGACTCTGTAGAGCACTTTCCTCTGCACGCGGTGCTGAAGCTCGCCCCTCCTCAACATCAGGTGGAGGACTTTGTAGATGGCGTGCTCTGGATACTTCTGTAAAGTGGAACAAGAGGGACAAACGGGTGAAAACAGAAACATTACTCAGAGAACTAGATAGAAAATTTTAATTTGTCTTGTTTTATTAAACCCTATTGTAAAGCATTAAATTGCAAACAGGAACAAAGCAATTTACACGAAAAGAAATCCTCTCTTTTGCTTATTTAGTGGTATTATCATCCCTAGTATAAGTTTTTTTTATTAAGATTTATTGTGATTTTCTCAGTCTGACCTGTTTGGTGAAGTCTTGGACGATGCTGTGCTCGGATACCTGGGAGCCGATAGCAAAGCGTCTCTTCAGCTGCTTCTCAACGCGTGAGATCATTTCCTGGTCCTCCAGAGAAGTGAAGCCCTCCACTCCTGCAAACAAAACAAAACAAAGAACATAAAACGAGTGCACTGTGTCGAGTTAACACAGACGCTTGACTGAGTGTAAACATTCAGGACAGGTAGGCAGGACAGTAGTTGTTTTGTCTGATGTACCCCCAAGTCAAACACCACAGATGCTTGAATGTTCGTAAAACAAAAATGTGGACGGCTCAAGTCACAAAAACTACACAACACACACACACACACACACACACACACACCTGAAAGGCTGCCGGACTGTGCAGCGTCCAGTGTGGAAACCTGGAAGAGTCTGAGGGCCTCGTCTACCTCTTCCTCTCTGGCCACAGCCTGCAGCTTCATCTTGGCCAGGGACTCTGCGATGCGCACAACAGCCTCCAGCTGCCTGAAGAGGCCGGAACATAAAATGATTAGTTGTGACCATTCAAGTGTCAGAAGGTGGCGTAAACGATCCGTGTTGACTGTTGGGGAGGCGTGAAAGACGGCATTGTAAAAAATACCTGACAGTGATGGGGATGGAGGCTCTTTTGTCGGTCTCTCTTTCGTGCTCTCTCGCGCCGCTCCTCATCACCACGTATCTGTTTTTCAGCTTCTCGGCAGCCGCAGCCGAGAGCCGTGGGCCGCATTTACTGTCACAAAACAAACGCCGAGTAATGTTAGTGAGCACACGGTGGCGCACAGAGTTACTTAATCGTGGGTGAAAGAAAAATGAGACGGACTCACGTTCTGGCGTAGGCAATGTACTTCTTGAAGGTGGCCAGAGGGATCTCGCCCTCGACACCCTCAGTCTGCGTCCGAGCACTCAGGTGGACGTTCATCACGTGACGTGCCAGCGTCTACAGACAGACAATTTAAAAAAAAAAAAAAACATTACTCAATATACACATTCATGTGGATTTAAAGCAGCAAACGTCCAGTAAAATCATCAAAGCATCATCGCCACAATCGTGCCTCCCTACCATGTCCCTCTGCTGGTCGTGATGGTCTTTGATGATGAAGATCATGTCAAAACGGGACAAGATGGTGGGCATGAAGTCAATGTTGTCCTCCCCCTTTGTGTCGTCCCAGCGGCCAAACACGGAGTTGGCTGCAGCCAGCACCGAGCAGCGAGAGTTCAGGGTGGTGGTGATGCCGGCCTGGGGGGCAAATCAAGAGGTTAGTTTGCCCTGCTGACCACGAAGTACGGTGAAGAAAGTGTTTTGTTTTTTTCTCTCTTTTAAATATACAAATGAGTAATACCTTAGCGATGGAGATGGTCTGTTGCTCCATGGCTTCGTGAATGGCCACTCTGTCATCCTCTCTCATCTGAAAACACAAACAGTGGTTTTACCTTTTAATTATGGGACACAAATGAAGTTAAAAACATTAAAGTCCTGCTACACAAAAGTCTTTTTACCTTGTCAAACTCATCAATGCACACGACCCCACCATCGGCCAGCACCATGGCTCCCCCCTCCATGATGAATCCGCGAGTGTTGGGGTCCCTCAACACGGACGCAGTCAGACCGGCTGCACTGCTGCCCTTACCTGAGGTATAAACCTGACGGCACACAACGAAGGCTCAGTATCAGCCGGTGAATTTACACACATAAAGCATGATGAGGTCCAGTCCACATCAATAAAAAAAAAAAGGGAACTCTACAGTAAAGATCAGGGCACAGGGGAATGGATAATTACCCCAATAGGCGAACACCTCTCCACAAACTTGAGCAGCTGAGACTTGGCTGTACCAGGATCTCCCAGCATCAGCAGGTTGATGTCCCCCCTACGAGTGAGACCATCAGGCAGTCTAAAAGGACAGGGAACGAAGGCATTACTAAACATGTAAGAAGATTTACACTAATCTATGCTGATTTGGAGCAAACATGCAGTTGCATCACCTCTTCCTCGAACCTCCAAACAACAGACAGGTGATGGCCTTTTTCAGATCATCGCTGCCGTAGATGGAGGGAGCCACGGAGCGCGCCAGGGAGTCGTATATGTTGGGAGTAGCAGACAGTGCTCTCAGTTCCTCCTCTTCCTGGGGAGAGACTGATCCAGTAGCACCGCGACCTGGAAAAGGGGGAAAAAAAAAAAACTTGGTCCTATAATTCTCTTTTTGCGTGCTAGAATCACATGTATCAACCCAACACATGAGGGTTTAAAAGCAGAAATCCATCTTTACCTGCCCCTTCTGTGTCCACCTGGATGCCGACCACTCGCAGGTAGGATGCACGGATGCCCACACCTGCACTTTTCTCCTTGCCTCTGGTCTTTGTAGCAGCCATCTTCTTGATGGAGTAGATACCCATGATGGTCACTCTGTTGCCTGGGACCACAAGGTCACACAGATACCTGAGAGAGGAGAAGGAAGACTGTTTGAGCTAAAAATCTTTCACATTTCCAAATCACGTAAGAGCACAGCAGCAAAACACCGTCCTGGATGTGATATGTTTGCTTGAGAATGAGCTCCTCACCGGTCACAGTAGAGCTGTAGGTGACGGGGCATCTCTCCATGCGGCACAGCGTCCGGAGATTCCTGCAGGCGGAGAGTCTGGAAGTCGACGCATACGCAGCGGTCCGGGATGATAAAGTAGGGATCCATGGGACACTTCACCCTTCCAGCATTCTCGCTGAGAAAAGAGAGAACTTGTTGAACATAATGGCGAGAAAAAAAATTACACAAATCTCTGCACCCTAAAGCTCCGAAATGATCACACATCTGCAGTGTCCTCGATCCAGATGGTCCTACTCACGTGTTGCACTTGCGCGGCAGAGCGTAGCCCTGCAGGCCCGGAGGCAGGGAGATGTTGCTGATGACAGTGCGGCAGCCGCGACACTGCAGACACACCTTGGTGGCCTTCGCCCGCACTGCCGTGGCCGAGATGATGATGCCGTGCACCTTCACCAGGCGGGACACCTGCTCGGACTGCAGGGGAGAGGAAGGAAAACGATGTGGCCAAGCGGTCGACGACAACTCTGACAACATGAGACGCAAAAGAGACACGCAGGTACCTTGAGGCAGCGAATGGAAGCGTGATGGGCGTCGCTCTTCAGCATGACCTGGATATCCTGGACCGTCTCCTCCCCTACAGGCCGGGGACGGGTCACCTCATCAGCTACCTCCTTCGCAGCCTCCTCCAGCTGTAAATTAGACCACATTGTTAGATAAAGACACACAAGACAACTCCTGTGTGAAACTGACAGTTTTGGGTAAAGTTTTTGGTCGGCCGTCTTCAGGTACGTCAGGTTTCGTCCCTGTGTGCTGGTTCCAGACTCACCAGCGGCAGGTTCTCAGAGGGCAGCTTGTACAGACAGTCCGACAGATCCTCGTCAAAGCTGGAAAGGTCCTCCATCTCCACCTCCACCCAGTACTCCCCCAGGGTGTAGTGTCTCTTAAGCTCATCTCTGATTTAAACAAAAAACAAAAAAACAATATGAATAATGTGGCGTTGAAGCTCTCATAACCCCAGAACAACAGAACAGCAGGTATGAAGTCAGATTAAAAAATAAAATACAGATACTAAAGCTTTAGCTCAAGTTAATATAAACAGGCCACCTTACATGTGTTCATTACCACTTAGAGTCCTTTAATACCAGACTGGCAACGTTTTGTTAGTTAAACAGGATCACTTCAGTGATTCACAGTTGCTCTTACTCAGTCTGAAGGACTCATGAGAGACAGATAGAAAAAAGATTCAAATAGGAACAAATGGAGCAGCTTTATTCTGACTTTTACTCCAGAAATGCTGGAGCATACATTTCGCACAATGCAACTCTTCCTTCGTTAGACCCACTGCTTTCAAACTCCATACTTTGAAGTACCCCTCATGGAGGAACAAACTGAACTTAATACTTCATATATTTTAGATGTATATAATATATAATATACACACACACACACAGTACACATAGTTTTTCTAGATAATAACATTCACGTCCTCATCAGTCACTTACATACAGTCACTAACCACTTGTTATTATTCAGGTATTTATCATTAACGGACCTGTATTTGTACGTGAAGCCGGTTCTGTCGGTCCCCACTCTGAACTGCCGGAGGAACTCGCGGAACCGTTTCTTGATCTGGATCCTCTTGTGTCCGCCTTCATCCGCGCCGTGTCCCTCTCCGCCGCCGAAGCTGTCGCTGTAGTAAACTCCCGGGTCGTCGAAGCCAGACATACTGAAGCAGGTCGGTGGACAAAACCAGCTGAAGCTGATCCGGAGCCGCGGACTGGTTTTTTGTTCTTGGTTAAAAGGAAAAACAGGTGGAGGCGAACCGCCGGAGACGAAGCTGCTCTGAAGGTCTGGTTTCGCGGCAAAAACTGAACTCCTTCCGGTCTGTTTCCCGCGAGTCGCTCCTCACCACGCCCCCCTGCCCTCTGATTGGCTGGACGTCATGAGCGCCTGTTGCTATTGGTCAGAGCGGTTTCCGGATGGGGCGTGTCCTCGGTGAAAAGGTGGGGCTTGTGAGCAGCGATGGCGCGAAAAAGACAACAGAGGGAGAGGAAGCACGAGGAGAAACAGCAGAAAGACGCGTTGAGAGCGAACAGCCATCACAGCACAGAGTGTAATCTGTAGTTACAGTAAAATGATCCTCAACTAGGTCCGTTTTAGAGGCTTAACAATGTATTTTTTCTTATGTGAAAGCATGATAAAGATAATCAGTGAGATTATAATTTACAAAGCTTTCAATTACCTTCTTATTGTTCTTAAAATAATCTTCTGTCCCATTCAAACATACAGAATATGAATTAGTGGTTAAAGGAGTACTTAGATCCTTTTCTTAAGTAAAAGTAGCAGCACAGTGCAAATACTGCATTCAAAACCTTACTTTTTACCAGCAAAATGTACTTAAAGTATCAAAAGTATAAGTACTCATTGTACAGTAAAATGCTCCCCGTCACTGTTTCCCTAATTATGTTTTAGATTAATATTACTGCTGCATTCGTGTGTGTTGCATTTTACTGCTGTAGACATTTAAGGTTGTGCTAATTTTAACTACTTTATATACTGTTGGGTTGTTTAATCTACAGCAATGCATCATGGTCTATAAGATTTTGTGGCGTTCTGCACGGTGAAGCTCAAACATCCAAGTGAAGCAACAATAAGCAAACATAATTTTTTTGACCAAAGGGGGACTTTAATGTCTCAGATTTTTCCATATCCAAAATGCGCAAAGCTGCTGGTGCATCTGTTGAGGAAAAAGGCGAAGCAGCTCTCCTGCAGAGGAGAACGTGTTGAGAGACAGCATGCGACCTTTGGCTGCTTAAACATTATTAACTGATTTCATACATGTTGGGGTTTTCCTTAACTCCTAAAAACCTTTCTCTCAATAGCATAAAACAAAAAGCCCCAGTTCCTTCACTGGCTTTGAAAGATGCATTGAACGTTGATTCATATAAATGCTGATAATGCATGGTGATATGACTAGTTGCATTACTTAATGTGTATCCTCACAATCATTAAAACTAGTCTAATAATCAAATCTATTGTCGAGAGGTACAAGGATTCATTAGAAACGTTTCCTCATTTAAAGTTTTGTATTTTAGCCCTTTTTTCTCAAAATATAAACACATTTTAGCAAAAGTGCTTTATTCAGCTAAGCAAACACAAAAATAACTTTAACCTCCGTTGACCTACAAATGTAACTAATATTTCCATCAAATTGTAGGTCTTGAGTAACAGGCATCGTGATCCGCAAGAGCAAGCGCTTCAACGTCCAGTAGATCACACTGGCTTCTGAGTCATCCCATCGATTCCCACTTCTTTGTCCCATTCAGGAGACGACTCCGTGCTTCCTGCCCGTCTGGATGAAAGCCTCGACACAGTGGTCGATGTCTTCCTCTGTGTGGGCCGCTGAAATCTGGACGCGGATTCTGGCTTTTCCCTTTGGTACGACTGGGTAGGAGAATCCAATCACGTACACTCCTGTGAAGGGAAGAGATGTGTTGACAGAGCTTCAAACACTCTCGGTGGTCACTGAGATTCACATCCACTGTTCTCAAAGTCACTGCACCTACTGTACTCTAGTGGTAGATTAGTCCCAGTGTATCTCTAATTCAAATGTCATTTTACCCCTAAATACTATACCAACAGGTGGATCAGGTGTTCTCTGCTGTCTCACCTTGCTTCAGCATATCATCGGCCATCAGAGAGGCCAGCCGTGCGTCGCCCAGCATCACGGGACAGATGGGGTGAGCTGAGCCGGCAATGGTGAAGCCGGCCTGCGTCATCTTGTTCCTGAACCTGAATGAACGGCATAGAAATAATATTACATTTGAATGATTACAGGAGAACAGCAGTGTAAGTGTACATGCACCAATCACATCATATTGCAAAATGAAATAGTGGAAGCTTTGGAACGGCTAAACAGGAATATCTTCTGGTATGGGTTCTCGGTTCCACAATCCTTCAAGATCTGTAAGGTCTATTTTCAATAACAATTCTGAAAAATATGATATAGTATATACGCTTTGTCTAGGGTGTAGGAAGGCAGCATGTTAAAAAACAAGATGGGAAACACATTTACATGTTTAGAACACTGCTGATACATATGCTGATATATGATATTAACTCATTTAGGTACTCTTCAGGAACAAGAAAAATATGTTTCTACAGTTCCTCCTCCTGGGTGTTTTGTTTCCATGAGCAAATATAACGTTTTGTCAAATCCAAATCCAAAATCAAATCCGAATCCTTTAAAATCTCTTACCAAATCTCATTAAGTTTAGCTTTCATCATTTGCAAATAACTATAATTATCGTTACTATAGTAATTATAAATAACTACAACTCAAGGATTCAGTTCAGATCTGTGATCACCTGTTGTTGGGCGAGAAACCGGAAATACTATAATTTTTAATGGTAGCTACTAAATTAAACAACACTGATATTAATTAAGATGCCCTCATTTCATTTTCATAACCTGTAGCTACAACCTGAAAACGACGAGCAGCGGGAGAAGATATATTGATTGCTGACTGATATTGATTGTTGCCACACAGCTGTAACATACTGACGTTTACTGATTTTTCACATCCTATTTGATCCAAATAAGCGAGGTCCTGATTCAGGACTATGAGGTTAATGAGCTCATAAATATGAATATAAGCGATAACCCCACCCCCACTGAGAACAAACGCACCTCATGGTTTTGGCCGTCATGCTCTGTGCAATCTGACTGGAGGCGAGCAGCAGCTCCACAGCTCGGGTGGCGCAGCCCACCACAGGAGGGGGGAGCGAGTTGGAGAACAGGTACGGCCGCGAGCGCTGCCTCAGCAGGTCAATGAGAGGCTTAGGGCCGACCGTGTAGCCGCCTGAGAGGAAAGATTCATAAAGACAGAGAGACTGGTTCATATGGAGCAGTTGCATCTTGTGTTTGTACCAAAACAGCACTTTGATAAAGGAATAGTTAGGCTTATATGTTTTCTGATGAGGGCTATGTACCAGACTATTTCCGTTGGTTGCCTGGCAACTGCTCCCAGCCAAGAAATAGTCCGGCACAGAAATGCTGTAAATTCATGACTCGTTAAAGTGATACCTAAGTCATTAATTACGTCTAAAAATAAAGGTTCTTTCTTCAATATTTTTCAAATTAACAATGAACCTAATGACTGAGTAATGAGAAAGACACAATCTGTAGTAAGAAAATAGAGAATTATAACCCCCTATGGCGCTTTTTACTGTTTTGTCTGTTATGTCTGCTGAATATGTAAATTGGTTTGCTAACACGGTCCCCATAACAACTTTAGAAGACAATAATAAGCCAGATGTTGTGTTTTTCGTCTCATAGTAGAATCATCAATGCAGCTTTAAACCTGTTATCAGAGTCTTGGGTCAGATGGAGACCTACCCGCTGCTCCACCCAGTGCTTTCCCCAGGGTGGAGTTTACAATGTGAACTCTGTCCATCACTCCCAGGAGCTCGTCGGTCCCTCTGCAAACCACAGGGAGTAGTACCATTAGTTCACATAATGACACTAAGACATAGAGCTCGACTTTACTGAAGCCCCCTTGTGTGCACGAGGTCTTTTACTCTGGCGACACCTACTGGCCGTATCAACACATGAGTGATTAAAAAGTAAAAAAGATTTTAAAAAAGAAAGAAATGCATCTTTCTTTTCTTGCACTTTTGGGTTAATCAGTGTGTTACCCACCTGCCCCGGGAGCCCAGGAAGCCGGTGGCGTGGCATTCATCTATAAACACCATGGCTCCGTACTGTTCAGCCAGGTCACAGATCCCCGGTAGGGGGGCCACGTCTCCGTCCATAGAGAAGACGCCGTCCGTCACTATCAGGCGCATACGAGACGACTGAGGAGGACAAAACAGAGTCCCGGCGATCAGTGGAGCGCACACTGGTCCCTTCACAGCCTAATCAATACTGTAACCCTTACCTGACGCCGTCAGCTCGGTAATATGGGTTCATGCACCACTGAAAGTCACATGGACACGCTACAACTCGTGCTGATGAAGAATTGGGAAATATCGAGCTGGAGTAAAGGACTGGCCTTGGTTGCTTCACATTATACTAAAAAGGGGAATTATGTTAAAGGTGTGGTTCACCAAAAAATTACAAAACAAATTTGCCCAATTTGCCAAATTTTGGCCCAGTTCACCGATTGCTAAGCCCCGTCTTGATTTCATAAAGAAATGGTCCCTGTAAACTGCTAATATGTTTGAAGTACAATGGTGAATGAATCGACTGGCACGATTTTAATTCTTTCAACTTTTATATTGTGTAACATCTGTGTTTCCTTGCCGTTTCTTGTTGTTTTTGTAAGAGATCAGTTAAAATGGGTTGAATAAAAAATAAAAATAGAAATTGTCCCTGTGGACGGGATAGAGAATATGACTCACTTGTCATATGTTAAAGGGCAGTGTATCAGCAGCACGAACAGGAAATACACAGTAATAAGGATTGTTTCCATATAAAATCCACTCTTTTTGTCCCGTCTACAGCCCAGGAGGAGGTCCACACACACCTGAGCCTCTTTGAGCCTGGTCTCCAGATCACCGAGGTCCATGTGTTTGTAGCGCAGCCTCTTGGCTCGACACAGGCGGATGCCGTCGATGATGGATGCGTGGTTCAGCTCGTCGGACAGCACCGCGTCGTCTGGACCCAACAGAACCTGGTACAAAGGCAATGCGGTGAGTTACTGATCATAACGGGGGGGCAGGATCCTCTCTGTTCCTGTACCAGTCTAGACGTTTGTAAAGCGTGAGATACCTCGAACAGTCCAGCGTTGGCATCAAAACAGCTGGCATACAGGATGCAGTCCTCCCTCTCGTGAAACTCTGCAAGCTTCTGCTCCAGATTTTTGTGCATATCCTACAAACAGAGTGAACTCTTTAGCTGTTATGCAGCCACGTACATGTTGTTGTCCACGTCTGAGTGGCGGATCAGCCGTCGTACCTGTGTGCCACAGATGAATCTGACAGAGCTCAATCCAGCTCCATGTGACTTCAGAGCATCGATCCCTGCCTGCACCACTTCGGGATGACTGGACAGTCCGAGGTAGTTGTTGGCACAGAAATTCAAAATGCCTGAGAGGGAAAGATGAGATGGAGAGCAGGAAACCTGAGGCCAAAAAACTCACTCCAGTTCAACTCAGTAAGACATTAACCACTGCGAGCAACTTAAACCCTGCAACAGAAACGCTGTCTGTATTCTTTGGGGACAGAAAACAAAACAATGAAGCCGACGTGTCAGGACAAAGGGTGACCGAGAGAACAATGCATGGGACTGTGGCGATGCCATACACATACGCTGGACAGAGTCACATTCACACATGAGGGGTCATGGCCTAAAGTCAGTGAGCCATTCATAAATCAGCAGAGCCAATCTCTGGCAAAGGTTCAACCTGAAGAGCAAACACAGGCTTCAGCAAACAGCTGCTGTTTCCTTCAACATTTACTGTCAAAGTGTTGATGTTATGAGCCAGTTTAAAGACTTCTTTTAAAAATTGCAAAATAGTTCTGACTTGTTTGAAAGTAGCTTTTCACTTCAGTTGACTGTAGTTGGACTTCAACAACGAGATAACATCGTGGCGGAGCGCCAACTGAAAAACACAACTTATGTTTTTATCTACAATTTGCACCCCGTGGTGCGTTCAAGGACAGTTAGATCTCACCGCCCCCGGGCACTTATATCACCTGCAGTGGCTGTAAACTACCACAACTCACTGCTGCGGCTGCCGTCCACCTTGATTTGAGGACCCTGCTTGGACGTGATGATCCTCTCCGCCTTCCACGTCCCCGCGGCTCGGATCCCGTCGAGCTCGCTCTCCAGCACCGCTCTGGCTTCAGCGACGGCGGCGTAGCTGCGGCCCGGAGCCGGGGCCGCGGGCCGCAGGACGCCCCGCACAGGTGTCACCAAAGTCCGGGCAGCTTTTCCGAGAGACATGGCCGGTGCCGGTGCCGGTGCTGGTGATGGTGATGGTGAAGTGTGTTTGAGGTTGTCAAACGTGCAGGAGAGAGCCGAGCGTCGGTGACCGGAGGCGACGCGTGGCTGCGTCACGTAACAAGGGTGGGCGTGTGTGCGGAGGACCAATCAGAGGACAGGACGCTTGCCAGGTGGCTTGTTTTGTCCAATCAGAGGTCAGAGATTATTATTGCTCCACTATGGTGACCACGTGTTACAAATGTAAACTGATACTAAGTCTGATTTATTTTCTTATAAGGGTATATTTACTCAAGTACTGTACTTACTTAGGTACTTGTACTTTACTTGAGTATTTCCATTTTCTGCTACTTCTGTACTTCTACTCTACTAGAACTCAGAGGGATAATATTGTATTTTTTACTCCACTACATGTATTTAATACCTTTAGTTACTTTGCAGATTCAGCTTCAAAATATAATGAACACATACATTATGATGTACAAGCTGTCTGGCAGAATATAAAGTAAAAATGAGCCCCATCTTTACCAGCAGCAGCATTAAAGTGATCTACACATTTATGCATCAATGATTACAATACAATAATATAATATATATTATTCTAAAATGGGCCATTCTGCATAATGAGTACCTTTTCTGCACCGTGGCACGGCTACTTTTACTTACTCCAAGTACTTCTTCCACCGCTGACTACCACACACAAACACACATTGACCCTGTTTACCTTATGTGACCCTTCAAAGTTATTTATCTTTTATTTGCAATTTCCACTGCAGAGTGATAAATGTGAAAACAGGATCAACAAACAATTGTGACTCTAGTAATCATAATATTGTTAAACATGGAATTGTATCAGCACATATGGGTGATTAGATGTTAAATTGACTGGTAAGACCGTACAATAACATATTGAAAAGTAATGTACAAAATATTACTGTAAGTATGTCTGTTTTTTTCGAAAATCTCTGTTATGTTAGTGAAGTAAAATCTGCACAGGAATGTGTTTTCAGTATACTCACTGTTAATTGTTAAGTGACAGCCAGACAGAAGGCAGTCAGTGGGTGTGACATGTTCAGGACCAAATCTAATTAACAGACAGGAATTAAAACAGATTTGCCGTGGTCCCATACCTGCACAGGCATGACCGGGATTACACAGTAAGAAACCTTAATGCCCCGCACTTTGAGGTTATAATGACAACAGCCAGACTTCCAGTTAATAGTTTTAGTTTAATATATGACAGCAGTCTGTCATGACTTCCTGTTAAACTTCAAGTAAGACATTTTCACAAGGGAATGCTGGATGTAAAAAACCTCATTCAGTTTTCTTTGACATCCTACATCAATGATGATGTGAAGCATCAAATTATTCCATCATGTAATAAATGAGCTTCTCTTACATACAAGTTTTCAGTGTTTGCTACTTTGACAGGGGCGTTTTTCTGTAACCCATCATCATATTTGACAATATATAACAGCAATATAATACATTTTCTCTGTTGCAAAAGTTGTTTTTTTTGTAACAATATCCTCTCCCTCCCTCAACAGCAGGAATGTAACCATATAAAATGTGCAAATGTTTGCATTCCACACATGGACAAACCCTCATAATGTCAAGTAAAAACCTCCTTCACCAAATAAAATTATTTTTATCAGTTAAAAAACACGTTTGCTCCCCAGTAAAGAGCAGTTTACACAGCTATGATGTCCTTCCTCAGATATGGGTTGTAACTCCCATGCCCAATGTGCCATTCAACCGTTCTTCTAAAATAAATCTCCATTTCTCAGCAGATGGCGCAGGAGCTTCATGAGTATTGTTAGTTTGGCAGGTTTAAAGTGTGGTTTAAGACTCGGAGTGGTTGGTATCCTGAGAGGAAGCTCTCACCGACGGAAGACGCTCAGCTGCTTTTGCTCTTTCTGCCAAAAACTTGTCAAACTCTGCAAAGGGAGAGAAGCAGGATTAGTACAGAAAAAATATGGCAGCAGTTCTTTTGGATATAAAAAATGCATAGTTGTGTAGAGTTTCTGTGGGGAATAGAGAGGTAATGTGTGGCACCACGTGCCCAGTTAAGCCTCTAGTGCCACCTAAAGGTCAAATGTGGCAATATTTAGCAGCAGATATAAGACTGATGGATAAAAATTAGAGTTTAATATATTTCTGTAAAGAAAAAAGGAGTGCAAAATGTCATCAAACCCTCAAATTGAGCCTGTAGCTCCAAGTGTATCCAGTCAATTTGAGACAACAGTCAAAGTTACCCAAGCTAGTGAGCATTGTGTGGGTGCACTTACATTATAACAGACTACACACCAGATACAGTAGGCAAAACAAAAAAGACCCTCACCTTCACTGGTGACACCATCTGAGTCCTCAAAGTCATCGTACTGTGTCACAAACAGAAACATATTTAGCTTTAGACAAATATAGTTAAAAGATAACTCTACTTATTTTGCCATCAAGATGATTGTGTTCATAATTATATCATTATGAATTTCAAGCTGAATTAGAAACCTGATAAAACATTAAACAGCACAAAAACAGACATTTGCCACTACAGCTTGAAAGCATGTTTTGTGTATTTAGTTGTTGAAATTCGCACAGCCATTTTTATCTCTGAATAAATATACAGCACAAACCACTTTTCACAGGTACAAGTGTTTGGCTTTGTGTGGACATACCAGATCATTTTGAATAGTTTAGCGTGTTAGCATTAAACACAAACCCCAGCAGAGGCGAGATGAAAAGTTAAGGAATCGTCAAAGTCATCTCAATTAATCCTGAAGGAATCACGGCAATCCATCAAATATTTTTCAGTCTGGACTGAAATAGTGGACCAATCCAGCCATTTACCTCGTCATCCAACGACAGCCATTTCTCAATATCATCCATTACAGTGGACTGGTTGATGGGAATCTAAGAAAGAAAGCAGAGCACCAGGATGGTCAGTGCAGTGCAATATATAATATAATAACTTTAAAAAATGCTTTATGAAGATGTGACAAAGCTACCAAATCACAAAAAAAATAAACACGAAAAAACAACCACATGACTTGTATGACATCGATGTAGCATATCAGGACAGTGCAACTCAAATGGTCATGCTCTGTAGTTTGTGCAGGCACTAATGGAAACTCCAAATCATATCCTATCGTCCTCACGACATCTAAAAGCATGCACACCACTGTGTTTTATCTCAATAACTGAACCATCAAACTCAACAAAAATGATCCAAACAAAAGCAATCCACGCCACGTCAAAAGTAAATTGCAACCTCGTGACAAAACCAGGAAACAGACGGTGTGGAAAGATGAATCAAACCAGGACACATTTTAGACACAGACCCACCATTCCCCTTTTAATCATCCAATCTAACTTTGGAGAGGAGCTGCAGGTGGAGGCTGGGCTGCCATCCTTCATGCACAGACAGAGAGTTCATTTAGAAGGAAAACAGTTACTGAGACAAAGAAACATACACATTTAGTCAACCCTATTTCTTGACTGAAACTCACTGACAGCAGTGCTTCTCCCCAAACTCTCTCCTCCCTCCAAAAGTAATACAGCTCAGACATTGTGTACAATACCATGAATATGTATACAGTGGGCTTGTTACTCTGTTGCACATAAAACATCAAAATTTGACTTATGAGGACTCTGATAGTATTGGGTTTTCACTGGAATCACTAGAAATGTTTTTTAAGCCAAGTATCTTATTTCCACACTTAATTTTTTCCAGTGATCCGCAAGGTCACATCCCAGACAACTTGCGACTAAACCTGTTAAACTGTGTAAAAGCTGAATTAACATGGCATCTTCGCTTACCTTTGCAGCGTTTAGTAGTCTGTCCTGAGCCAGGGCGTCCACTGCAACCTCACTCTGCTCACTGGAACACAAGATTAGTACACTGGTTAACTGCCACGTAAGCTAATAATTTCCCTTAAACCACATTGAAACACTGGCACATATCTTAAAAAGGAATTACAGGGAACGAGAATTAAACTCCAAAACAAAAGATCAACATCTTTGCCAATGCCATTCCTGAGAATTTGCTCCGGGAAAGAGCTGCATGACTGTAGGATTGTAACTGCAACATTGTGATGCAACACATCAGCAGAACTTGCTTTACTATTCACACAGCGTTCACTTTAGTTCAGTGGTTCCCCAAAATAATACAATCTTTGTTTACTGTGCATGTCTTCGAGGTAATACAACTATGGTTTATAGTCTTCCTGTACCTTTGTCTTTGTTGAGTTGAGACAATTATTTTCTGTGCTAATGTGTCATCTGATTCACTTGTACCTGCAACAAGAACAGCAACAAGTTTACAGTGCATAGAATATGTGGAGGCATACATGCACTGTACATGTGCAGCATGCATGGTATGGTATAGGTATGGATGGAGTCTGGAGCACTTACTGAGTGTTGCCATCTGACTGGACAAACTGTCAGCTTTTGACTGACTGAGTGAGCTGTCATTGGTTACTGATGCAACCCCCGAGTGGCTCATTGACTCAGGTGTCAAATCGAAGTCTGTTAGGTTCACGTATGTGTGGCTCTGAGAGACAAAAACACAAAACATTGAAAGTCACGATGCAAAGCAGTTCATAAAATTCTGATTTCTGAGCTGTGAGGTTCGAGTAACAACCAATTCAAAAATGATTGCAGTGTTTTTACCTTCTGTGCTGTGTTTTGACCATTTGTTATTCGTCTTTCAAACCTGTGAACAGCAGAACAAAGTGATATCACCATCAAATGGCAAAACAGAACCTGTTGAAATATTACCATCCTCTTATTTTCTGAATAAATAAGGTTCATTGGAGTTAACCTGTGGTAGCGGGTAAACGCGGTGTTCATTTCATCATTAGTTGCCAGCAACTCTTCAATCAGCTTCTCCTCACCAAGTTTGGGGACGATCTTCACTATCCTCTCTTGCATTTCCTTACATACTGTGTATAACTGCTAATGACACAATCAGACAAAGAATGTGTGGGTGGGGTGGGGGGGTCGAGGGGGCAGATGCAACACAAAATGTATAAAGTACGAGATCAGTTAAGGGTAACGCACCATTCCTCAATATGAATGGACGGAAATTATTTTATTGCATAGAATACTTTGCATTAATAAAGGCCGAGTCTGTTCAGTTTTTTTTACCTCCAGCAGCTCCATGTCTGCCTGTTTTACCGTGACAGGATCCAGCTGACTCATCATGTCTGACATCATGGTCAGGTTGCTTCGCACCACTCCCAGCTCTGTCTTCAGCTTCTTTATCTGGAACATCAATAATACTTCCTGAATAAACACAGCTATAATATCTTCTTGCAAAGGAGCATATTGATTTCATGTGTCAGGAAAAGGACCAGTGATGTAGTTTAAATACTAAAATATCCATCAATGCTGCAGCAAGGCCATCACCTGGCTGGGAGTGAAGGCATTGGCTCCCTCAAGGACCAGTTTTAGCTCAGAGGTCTGGGGCGGGATGAGCGGAGGTTTGGAAGATAGGAGCACAGCAGGCAGAGTAGTGACAGCAGGCCCGTTCCCAGGCAGAGTCTGGCAAGCAAAAGCACAGAAATGACCCAAAAGGCGGAAAAAAATGACCGAAGATGATAGGAAGCACCCAAATATCAGCAGCGAGTGCACTGGCCTTGTTTGTACCTTTTTTGAGGCTTGGACGGGTGAGTAACCGTCCAATTCTGTCATGGGGAACTCAAGTCCTTTCCTTCGCAGGTCTTCGTACACGGACACCACACCCGTCAGGTCGGGTGAGCTACGGAATGCATCGGCCCACGCCTTGACAGGAGAAAATCACAAGTTACTACCACGCTGTCAAGCAGCATGACAACAACACCAAGACTGATTATAACGTGACAACAACCTGTTTTTTTCCTCCACTCTACAAGTTTAGTTTAGTTTAGTTTGGTCATTTCAACTTGTACAACTCAAATACACACGTACAAAACAAACAGTGACAAATCATATCAAGTTTATATTGACAAAATAGGTGTAGGCTGAAGCCCTAACTTATTACACCTACCCTGTTTACATCAATTACTAAGCACAGATCCCTTTAGATTTATACCCTGAAAATATGCATGTACCTCCACATATGTATACTATATATACACCCCAAAGTCCCAAACAATAAATGTACATACACACTGGTGTTAACCCCCCGTTTATATATCCATTAATCATCTTAGTTTCAAATAATTTTTCTAATCCATTTAGTGTGTTACACATCTTCATTTCATTTTCATAACCATTCCACAAAGTGACTCCCTTAACTGTTTTACATCTTTGTTTTGCATTTGTTCTAATCTTGGTTTTGGTATAAAGTTCCTCTTACTGGCTCACTCGAATTTGGAACAGCCTCTGGACGCACACAACAGTGTCGCCAAATGTGGGATTTTCTTTTACCTGTACGATGCCGAGCACTCTGTCGTGCAGGACTAACGGAGGGTTGTTTCTCGGGATGATTGACCGCACCAGAACCCCCTCTACAAAATCCCGTGTGGCCACCAGGATGTGAAACCTGTAGCCGCAGTTCTTCACACACGTCTCCAGGACCTAACATCAGAGGGAGACGTGGAGAATCAGCATGAGCAGTAAAATGCTGTTACAACTTTAACCAAGCATATAACATAAACCGAGACACTCACAGTGAGCGCCAACATGACCTCCTTGAAGTTCTTGTTCCCCGCGATCCTTTTCTTTATGGCCCTGACTGCATCTTTGGGTCTGTAATCAGAGAATTTTCCACAGTCACAGGCATGAAACCTCAGAGGACCTGTTGTTCCTGATGCCAACAGATTACAGACACACACTAATGCACACACACCCTTCCTCTGAGCTGTTGATCATGTCACAGATCTCCATGTTGAGGGCCCAGTCTTCTGACGGCAGGCTGGAGCTGGTCGCACACTCTGTGAAAAGAATATGTGAATAATATGAATTTATTACACCAAGCTCCAATGGTGTAATAAAGAACAATTTACTCATTTATAATTAACAATAATCATATAGTTTGCCTTTTTGATTATTAAATGGACGATTTTGTCATTTATTAATGTTTAGTACATGTTTCTCACAATACAATAATAGTTTCTTCTTAGCATAACAAACATAACACTTCACAGTTAATAGTACACTGTATTATTTGACAACAACAAAAAATGGTTTGTGGATTGTGTGAGTTTTTCCTCATCAATTTATCTTATAGCTTACCGTTACTATTATTAAAAAGATGATTTTGTCATTCAGTGATGTTTCAGACATGTTTGTCACAATCTAATAATTTCTTCTCAAACATAAAAGTCCAAAAATGAAGTTTGTGGTCTGTGGGTTCCACAGGGATCAATCTTAGGACCCTTACACATCCTAATGTATGTAGATGATGTGAAATCTGCTGTTGACTGTGAAGTTGCTCTGTATGCCGATGATTCGTCTTTGATACTGAGTTCAAAATGTGTGACACAGAAAATACTTGTTAATTCTGTTAATTAATGGACAACAAACTTTCACTACATTTGGGTGAGAATAAAAAATTTGCCACAAATAGTAAACTTGCTCAAACCAGATTTCTTAATGTCACCTGCAAATGAGTGGACAAGAATACTATCAAGAAGTGACTGCGTGTGTAATTTCTGTAGGTTCTTTTCTTTTTGTACAAAGATGATGCACTACTTCTTTTTTTTTAATCACTAAAATAGCAGCTAGTGGTGTGTATAAATGCCTCCTGTACTGACCAAGCACCAGATTATTTACAGGTATTTGAGTGTACTAGAGAAAAGCATAAGTATAATACTAGGGAAGTCAAAATTCATATATATATATAAACTTTTACATCTAAATCCTTTCAATGTGTGGGGGCTACAATTTGAGACAGTTTACCAAAGGATGTGAGATAAAACAGGATTAAATAATTGTGATGTATAGATATGGAAAGAGGACAGATGTTTGAGTGTATTAAGCATTTTTGTGAAAATGTCCAGCTGGTGTCTCCTACCCGATAATCAAATCTGCTTATCTATCTGTTTTAATGCCTAACTCTCGGTTTCCATCAGTCAATGAAAGCACATGGACTCATTAGGCCTCAGCAGAATATGCGTCTAATTGAGGTCAGGAGGACGTCGGTCACCGTGCGTCCCGCACAGGGATTGGCAGGTTAAGACGGACCCGACGACAGCCAATCAGCTTGAGGATCACAGCATCTAAACCCCGCCTCCTCCATATCATTGTGTAGCGGTCGCGTCAATCAAACCATAACCCGTCGCCCCTCTGCCAGCCTTAATACATTTAATTGTATTCATTATTTTAATGTTCTGGCGTAATAAACATTTAAACCCCTTTAGAATAAAAAAAAAAAAAAAAAAAAGGCCGCACAGACGCGTGAGAGTCGGATGAATCCAGCAGACGTGACTGAGCCTGAGCGAAGCGTCTGGTTATTACACCGCAGGGATTTACAGAGCAGCTCACCGATCCGCTGTCCCACCGGCGTGCTGAACGGATTCCCCATTAAAAACTCCATGCTGAGGGCAGGTGAGGGCCCCGCGAAGCGCCGACGTCTCCGGGCAGTATGCAGCGACAAGCCCCGCTCCTGCAGACCGCTCCTGCAGACCGCTGCCGCTGCTGCTGCTGCTGCTCGCACAACAAAGTGGGCCACCAGTTGAACTGCGTCACTCTTTAAAGGGAAAGCAGCCTGCGATGATGTGCAATCATGTTGGTGCACTGAACTGCACCCCACACAGGCCCTGAGCATCTCTGCACTCACCCTGAAGGAGAGGTTTCTGTCTTTATATCAGCTGTTCTGAAACAATAATGAGATTACTGTTACATGAGCGATGCCATCTGTTACTGTTAAAGCCTGAAGTAACACAGGTCAAATGTGTGCTGAAAGAAAAACTATATTTCTAATGAATATCTATGTTTGTAAACTTGTAGCTGTACAAAAAATGGACAGAAAATCTACATTACATTGTGATTTTGAGGTACAATATATATGTATTCTATGTCTTTTAAGTGCTCAGATTAATGGAAAGTAAGAATGACAACTGAGCAAACTCTGATGAAGATCATGTTTTCAAAAGTGAACCGTCAAGCTTGACAGAAAATGACAGAGAAGGCGAGGCCTCAGTGGCAACAACAAATAAAGACAATGAATCTGGATCGATGGGATGGGTCGGGACACTTTCCACAAATCTTCATGCTCCTGTTGTGTGGTTCTCTGCCACATGGGTGCACTGTTTAATTTCACATTTCACAATAACAGGTTATACTGCCTGATGCTTTCTGTTGACCTTGTCAGAGTCCACGTCCCTGAAAGCTCCAGGTTGGTTTGTGTTTATTTCATTGAGAGTTTAATTGGGAATATGCAACATTATAAACACACACAATACAACCTGACACGATGAGGACCTTGAGGTGGCTCCAGATTTGTTACCTGATCTTGAGGCCTTGTCTTGAGGCTGGTTTCTGCGTGAACGGACAGACTATTTCCCCTGAAATGTTCCTCTCAGTGACCCTGGGGAGGCACATTTGTTGTGTTCGATGATGATGTGAATGTGTTGACTCAGACACACTGACTCACAGCCCAGTAAGCGACAGAGAAAATACTCTCACTGCTGACGCACAACCCACTCGTCTGTTCACACCTGCAGAGATGATACAGTGCTGCCCAATAAAAAAGAACCTCATCACCGAGCAGATCAAAATGCAGGTGGTTTGATGAAAAGATGTTTTACGGTTAGTGTACGGTTTTACTTTCAGACCTGATAGAGTTCACTGTTTGATCTCCTTGCAGAAACAGGCGACCTCATGTTCTTTGTACTGTGTGAAAAACCCAGTTTGTCTGAGGTAACTGCAATTAAATCGCTTTCATAATTATAGTCTTCTAAGTAATGGTTTTGAGTTTGTGCGTGGGTAAATGTACCTATACTGTTCAACAAGTTTACCTCAATGGTTGCTACGATACTGCATGAAGACATGCACGTAATGACCCATCTCTGTAACATTTTAGCAGTAATAATGCACATATCTATATGGATGATCATGATTATTATTATTTGTATGAATTAATCAGGGCTTTCACAGTCACATTAGTACTCATGTATGTGTATTCATACATTTTTGTATCATACAGTATGAACATCTGCTCTGTGTAATGCATTTAAATACACAGCAATAAATACTACCTTTATGAGTGTTTTGTCCACCTCCATTGACAACGCAGCCCATTATTAGAGTGATTATTACAAATAACAACAGCAATGCCGGTACCGGCAATAACTGTATTAACAAAGAGCTGTTTCAGTAACAGTTTATTTATGTGGAGACCAGTGTAACCTGCTGAATATTTTCAAAATAAAGCTAACAAATTGAAATGATCAGGCTTATTATACTGTAGTGGTCACAATGAGAGACAACAACTAGTGGGAATAATACAGATGTTTATACTGATTATCATTATGTTTTAGAGGTATAAATAATAAATCATAGCCGACATGCCAGACAAAAGCAACTGGAAATGTCGGTGTGGTGTTCGTCCAATAAGCTGAAATGTCACAGACATGACATCATCACTGTCAATTCGATAGACAACAACTGGAAACATAAACTGATTCTGTGCAATTCAAGAGCAGGTCACTATCTATCAACTCTTATTTCCTCTGCAGAAACTGAACCAGAGTCCTCTGCTGTGAGACAGCGGTGGACACACGCTGGATGTCTCACTTTAATACCTCTCCTGTGTTTTCAGTAGGTAAAATAAGTTTGGGTGTGAGTTATTTGCAACATGTTTCAGGGATGAAAGCCTGTCATGGATAAATTCTTCAATTTCGCACGGTTTAATTCTATAAAGTATACAGGCAAAAATCCAGGCTGGTCATGTGACAGACAGTAGTATAAGCAGTAGACGATTTGAGGGGGATTCCAACCAAAAATGCATCCTGCTTGTTAACTTGCCATCGCCCCTCTCCATCCCCTAGTAGCAGAGAGAGTTCAGTCATATGAAGCAAAAATTACGAGAGGAAACAAATGTACGCGAGAGATATTGAAGGACTGTTAAGGTGTTTAGGTGTAAGGAGTTAGTTATTTTTGTGTGAGGTGCACTCCCATCAGGCCATCCCCACAGTTAAAAACTAACAAATCGCCTGCTGAGTATAAGGGGTTTGGGTGTCAAACTGATGTATAAAATAGCACTTGAATGTCAGTAAAATCATCAAAAACATTTATGTTACACTGCTGGCAGAGAAGTCATATTTTAGACATCAAAACTCCTCAGGGTCAAACGTATCAGATGTGTGGCAAAGGTTCGATACCGTTTTCTACATTTCTTCCCACCACCTTTCACCTTTTCGTCTCTCTACCTTCACCACACACTTCCTTTTCCCTTTCATCACTCTCAGCTCTCAGTGGCTGACATGTACTCACACAAACAATCTCTCATTTACTTTCCCCAGAGTAAATGTGAAAGACAGCTGTCAGGGGGACAAAATTGAAACTGCGGGAGGGCTACGCAGCCCTGACACACATGTACAGTACCACAATGTGATGTGTCTGCTCCAAGACTGAGCCTGGGATTGTTAAACGCTTTCAGAAGAGCCAAAGCTGTAACGAAGGAAGAAAAGAAAAAAAGAAAGCACAAAGTCTTTAATTGGCGAAGCATGATATCGCCTTTCCAGGGACTGTTAAATGTCTCAGCCAACGCTGCGTACAAGAACAAGCAGCTTTTTCACTAGCGTCCAATTAGACTGGGTTGGCAGTAACTTGTCTGTATTCACAGTATGTAGCCCCCTGATTAGTCTTCTCAGCCTGCAAATTAAATACAGAGGAGAGCCTTGCTCTTCTGTACACAGGTCTGTTAATCTGCAGCCAGCTGTGACAGCCTTTATCAGCTGTCATGAGAACGTAACCATGGACCAGACCATATAACTGCAGGAAAGCAGGTTTAAGTAAAAAGCCGTATGGACAGACTATGTGCATTATTGAATGTGAATGTATCTCTTCCACAAGATAAAAGTGAATATTTAAGAAAAAACATGCATTATTTCTATGAAAACTGAGTGTTCTTCAGACAAAATGCTCCATCGGGAAGCATTTAAAGGAGAAATTAAAGACAGTGGTCTTGCTATTGGGGGCAGTGCATCTCCACGTCCGCTGTATGACTCATCCGGGGCTGCAGTGTGTGCTGTTGTGTGTGTGTGTGTGTGTGTTTGTGTGTATGAGAGGTGAAGGCAGGCAGCTGAGTTAAGTTATGTGGAGCTGAAGCCATCTGGTTTTCTCCTCACCACAGTGAACAATAATAACCTCCACCACCTCCACCTCCACGCACAAACACGCACAAACACACATAACACCATCTCCTCCCGTTGTCATGGCAGTAACACACAGGATTCAGTACAGAGAAGGTCGGGTATTTAAGTCCTGGCTTCCAGTTGCTTCTGGATACATTACGTCAAAACATTAAATCACAAGTCAAACACCACCTCTCCCGCCTTTGGAGACCTACACTTCCAAACAAAACATCTGGTCTATAGCTTTTATTATTCCTTAATTGTGCCGTGCAGCAGTGTGGACCACATAGTATTTCATTAAATACACTATACACTCCTGGAGGACATCTCAGCTAAAAGGAAGGCTGACAGCAGCTCTGAATGCAGAAATGTCAGGTATAGAAAGTCCTGCACTCAATAACAACAATCTCTTATACTTCTGCCCACACTGCACAGACATTATAGGGATCGACATCAACAACAGCATTCGGTGCATATGTGGCAGGATTCATCCTCGGAACAAGGCAGACACTTGAGTCTTGGTTCCTACACATTTATGGTGACGGTTTGACAGTGCAGCCTTTTCTTTAAAAACACATAGATGTATCTGAATTGTGCGTGTGCGTATGTGTTTGTGAGCAAGAACGCAGAAACAAGTGTGTATGTAGCAGGGTGAAGAAAAGACGACTTAAGATTTGTTACAAAACTAATGGCACACTAAATCACTACAATGCATTTTGTGTATTTGCCTGTTATTAGCTGTCATTTTAACCCTTTGATGGTATTATTATTTGCTACAGTCATATTATCTTATTCTAGAGCGAATCAACATTACTGTACATAGTTTTTCTTGATCTTCAGTATTTCTTGTGTAGAATTCAAATGATTATATTGTGAAAATGATGATTATTATTAACAGCAACTGCTGATTCTAATGCGGCCAACTTATAGAAGAGTGTATTTTCCAATGACCTACTGTATGTATATAACGGTTAAGACAAAAATGATAAGCACCCTGAAAAAGGAAGAGCATTAAAAGTATTTATTATAACAGCTTTGCAAAGATGACAAGTTTTACAGTCATAATGACACAAAATGATAGCAGATTACAGACGTTGCACTGATTACATTTATTCTTTTTAACCATTATGTAAAAATCTTTTTTACAAACACAAACTGTAAGGCATATTACTCAATAACAATTACAGACAAAGACTTTGGTTTAAGTAGTGGACTGCTGAAACTGAGCAGCCGCTGTACAGCTACTTTCAACTGGACCATTTTATAGACCAAATGATTAATTAAATAATGAAAAAGATTAAATCACTGGCTGCAGTCCTAACAAGGTTTTTATAATACTTAGCTACAGTACAGCAAGTAGCAAAGGGAAATAGAAAGTGTAGTTTTCTCCCTCAGGGACTTACAACGTCTTGTACATCACAAATGGGAAGTCGGAGCAGCCATAATAATATATAATTACTTTAATTGGACAGAAAACCATTAGTATAACTATAAGCCAGTCAGCTTCCCCACTGCAAGATATATAAACACAGTATTTCAGAGTAGCAAATTACGTTATATATTCACATTATGACATGACAATGACATTTATTTTAATACACATTACATTATATGACTACAAGCATATGGAAGTGAATGCAGATCATCTTTCTTAATAGGGCAGACATACAATATACACATGAAAGCACACACACAAACACACACACACACACACACACACACACACACACACACACACAAACACAAACGTGGAGGCAGGTAGACAGTGGATGGTGTTACATGATGGAGCAGGTGAAGCCGCAGCAGTCTTTCAGTAGTGTGAGTCCAGTTTTAGTGGTAAATGACGCTGACGTCTGCTGAGATTTCGAGGCCACCGTTTCATCTTGCAAAGCACCTGATTAAAGAGACCACAGCATGATCGCACTCTCATCCTCTACATCCTCAACGTTATATGCTTCTTTACTTTTTTGCAGAGAGTGAGATCCCACTCTCATGTCTGTACGCTAAATATAAAGCTACCACCACCTCAAATTCTTGGAGGGCAAATGTATGTATAAATCAACCCCCCCTTTTTGACACTATTTATAGTCAGCATTTGTTCTGAATACATTCAATGTATTTACCCTTCAGTGATTAACTTTTAGTGATCTAACCCTGCCCATTACATAAAACCACACATGGACTGTAGCCAATAGAGCAATATCAATTTGAAATATTGCAGGGAGTAACGGAACAAAAAAGGAACCACAGTGAGCTGTTAGATGAAGCGCTGCAGGCGACAGGCTGCACACCTCAAACTTCTCAGCATGGTAACTCCTTTTACTGTGCCCTGATGATGTGTGGAGAACTACTGGTGCTGTGTGTAGCACATAATCATTGTTTTTGCCTGTTTTCTGTATTAAAACAACTTGTGTGTGTTTGTTTGGCTGCACTGTAAAGAAATACACCAGCTGCTGTTCTGCTGTGTTTTTCTGTCAGAGAAGGAGTGTTTATAGGATCAAACCCCTTAAACAAGTGTCACGAGTGGAGGGAAACGGTGGCTACAAAGATAACTGCACCCCAAGATTTATTTTAAAAGAGATGCCTGCACATGACGGCCTCATGGTTAGACTCACCTTTCGCAGCCAGTGTCTTGGGAAATTTGGACTGCAGGAAGGCTGCCATTTCTCTGTCTTCTTCTCTTTCCCTGTGGAGGAGAATATTTCCTTGTTTTTTATTTGTCAAGTATATGGTTCTAAGATTCATCACATCTTGTTAAATGTCACTGGGCTGCATTTGAGAGAAACCAAGGCTACCGGCTGAACTGACAAATCCCTAGGAGAGGATTTGAATCTACTGTACAGGGTGTGAACTCACTGCTGCACAAACATTACAACACGGCCCTCTCCTCAGGCCTCTATCATCCTTGCAATCTTTCCGAGACCAATCAAAACATCACTCAAAGATATTCTGTCACATTATCAACTGCCTGCTTATCAGTGGTGACAGCTAACAGCACATTTAACAGCACAAACAAATAATACACAGAGAGGATCCACAGAACATAAAGAGACAAGGCTTTATGAGAACAGAGCTCTGAAGATCAGACAATAACCGAAACTGGATCAATAGTCCGAGATGTTGCAAATAAGTAATGTCAGATCAATGTCTGTGTAAGGCAGGTATTTAAGGTAACTACCAAAAGTGGTTTGGAAAAATCTTCAGTCTGATCAACATGCTAAAAGTTAATTGAAAAGTTTAATCTAATCTAATCTCTAAAATCACCATAATCTGAAGATCCAGACCTTTAGAATTGCACACTTTGCCTTAATGAAAACGTATTTGCTCCCTGAAACCCATTGTCTTGTAAACAGACAGCACAGTGATGTCTGCTGTGCCACTAAGCCAAAGTCCTTTTCCATCTCTTGGTTTAATAACCTCACCTCAGCCTCTCAAACTCCACATCATCCACGAGGAAGTCTCTGGTCTCCACCAGCTTGTTGATCTGCTGCAGCAGCTCTTCTTCCCTCTCCCTGTCCTCCTTGGACTTGTCCTTGTCTGTTCAACAGTCACATGACAAGCCTTACATAAAATACAGCCGTCACTGAGTGTTACAATTATAAACTATTATATTTCAGGACTGTAAAACAGTAAAACTGTAAAACACTTGCTGCGGATTGTTTTGGAAGGTATTTAAAAGAATATTCATTTGAGATATTGTGCCTTAAGATGCTGCATTTGTGATTCACAGCACAGGAGCTTTAAAGACTTTCAATTAGTTAATTGTTGTGTATAAGTATAGACAGAAATTTCACTGATTAAGTCATTAAAGTCTGCAGTCATACTGCAGCTCAGTGAGGCTGCAGCTACAGGTTAGTTGTCCTTTGCTGAGATCTGTTAAGATGACTACCCCCAGATGGTTTCCACTGTGGAACAACCACAAAACAACCAAATTTGAACAAGAATGTCTTTAATAAACGACATTTTGGCCGGCTGCCCGAACAAGAGACTAACATTGCTACAAAACCTACAGTGAAAGGCAGTTTATAGTATTTTATAGGTTACTAAATACTGCACTTCAGCTACTTATCTTTTAGTTGCCACAGCAACCTTTTTCTATATTAGAGCTGTCATCTAAACTTAATGAACAGAGGAATGTGATTATCTACCTGAATATTTTCAGAAAGAAGAATTATTATATAACCAAAATTCAAGTGAAATACGAGAAAGCCTTGAGAATCACAACCAGTTTATTATTAAGATGTGTTGAATTCCCTGCAGTCCTCCTCACATTGGTTATTGCTATTCAGAAAAAAAATAAACAAAAAAGAAAACCATATGTGGCCCATCCTAAGCAAAAGGTTAAATAAAATGTGACAAATGCCAAACAGTAAAACAGTGATTGCTTTTTAATTCACCTGGAATTGAAACAAGTTTCTGCAGCTCCGTCTTCAGCCTTGTGATTTCTTTGCAGAGCTGGATGTCATCCATCCTGAGTGGAAAACAAACAAACTATGAACAGCTATTTTGCAGGTAACAAAAGTATGGTTAAAGTAGACCTACAAATCATCTTATCTAAAGAATACACTGACTGAAATAACTAGTTTTCTCTTCAAGGGGCTTTAAAAACATAGAATGAATTAATATAATGGCACCAAAGCAATTTCCTTCATATGTTTACATACAAGCATCAGTGTGAAATTGTGCGAGCTTATCAAACACAAAAACACCGGGCTCAGACGACAGCGAGGTCCACGAGTTTATTAGCTGAAATAACACCGCCACGCTGCCCCCTGTGAATGAATCACACCTGACGGTATCAGATCTCATCAGACTCTGATACGCATTTCAAAACATCAGCGGTGGCTCACACAAGTGTTTGCATGTGTCTGTGTGTGTGTGTGTGTGTTTGGGTTGCTATTACAGTAATAACAAAAAAGAGGAAAATTACTGTGAAGATGGAAATATTTTCTCTGAGCTGTTGGTTTAATAAAATAGGTTTCACTTCAGTGCACTTCAGCAGTATATATTTCAGGACGACTCATACGCTGCCACTCAGGAGCGTTTATTCAAAATGTGTTTGCCATTTTGACACCTGTGTGTGACACGTTGAAATACAGGTCTATTCACCTTAATGTCTGTTAGGTAAATATAAGGCTACAGCCAGCAGCTAGTTAGACACAAAGACACAAAGACTGGAAACAGGAAACAGCTGGCCTGGATCTGTTAAAATCTCCTCACAATAGTTGAGCCTCAGTTGCTGTCGATGTTGCAGTTGATAATATACATGTCAACGCATGCAGGCCCGTGGATAGGAGGAAAACAATCTATTATAATGAGAGTGGGATTGTGCATCACTTTATGGAAAGCCAAGCAGTTTAAATATACATTATTTCTAACACGTTGACAACATGTCACAATCTGTGACCTCAGAAATCAATTTCCCATATTTCTGAGCCATTTATCCACTTAGCAATGGGTTACACCATTTCTGTAAGCCTAGGGGTTGCTACTACTATTCACGGCATTATAATGGTAGTGATAACCACTGATTACTCCCATTTAATAGGCGGATAGGTGAGGCGGGAGTTCAGCTGACTTTATGTGCTGTTAACAAGGTGCATCATGGCGATACAGCAACCTGCTAGGGCAAACTAACACAAATTTTTTTACACTAAGAAAGAAATAACTTAATGTATAACATCTGCTGAGTTTACAAGAAGGCACAAATAATTAAGGATTTATTTTTAAGTTTATTAAGTTTCTTTTTTCTAAACAACTCATTGGGGACTAAGAAGTATATTTGTTACTGTTGACGGTATTTGTAAAATTTGACATGTTTACTGTCAATTAAATGTTATTTTCTTTCATTAATTTAGTGTAAATGGTGAAATCAGTTAAAAGAAAACAGTGTCCACTAGAGTGTTTTTTTTAGCAAAAGGAGATCATTTAATGTTGATGAAAATAATTTAAGTCATAAAACTAAAATCAAAATATTTTACTTTTATAGGCTACAAAAAAAAAAAAAAAAAGGAAGAGTGGACAAAGAATTAGAGGATCTTAAGCATATTAAACGGTGGTAGGCAACTCCTAGGCTACAGGAATGGTTGAACCCTATTGCTCAACAGCCCACGGGAACTTATGAGACTCATCCGTTCAAACTAGACAAGTGGCCAAATGGCTCAGATCATGTGAAATTGATGTCTGAGATCACATGTTTGTGTTGTCGATGTGAAAAATAAACATGTTAACAATAAATTGTTTGCACAAAGTTAATATGTTAAAAAAAAAATTGCGTATATTTGAACTGCTTGTCCTTCCATATCACCTTCATTCTCTGGATCCTGTGGATGGAAGTGAAAACTGATACATGTCATCATGAACCACAATATTCATCAGACTAGTTATTTTGCAAAAAAGTCTTTAATCTCTGATTAGTCATACGGCCACATTATGCAGCGCTGGTCGCCGTTTTTAGCCCCCCCGCTCGCCCAACTCCATCCTCATGTGTCAAAATAATGAGGAACATCTCCACAGAAAAAGAGTGAAATAATTAAAAGAAAAGATGAAAGAGAAAGGGCATCTTTTCAGATCTGAAAAGAAAAAAAAAACGATGTGTGTGTGTGTGCTGGTAGTCTGCTAAGATCTTAAATAGCACTGATGTTTTCTCCACACACTTTTTTGCCATCGTGCACATGGCTGCTCCCAGTGATGGTGTCTGACAGTCATGGTGCATCATCTATTATTCCTGAGGGGCTGTTAAAAGTATCTTGGTGTGTTCAGATCCCAGCACAGCAGAGCTTCACTGTATGTGTGGATGCAGAGGGCCAAACTGTGGAACATCACATGATATAATAGAGGCATTTATTATCCTCTTGGGTCTAATGTCATCATGTCAGCACTGTGTGTCAGTATCCAGATATGCAGCAATTACAGTAAAATGTGTGTTGTCTGTTTGTGTCTGTGTATTGTACAGGTGTATTTTATTGAAGAAGCCGATCTTACATGTATCTCAGCTCTGATTCTCTCCGTACCAGGATGTCTCTTATCCGCTCAATTTTGCACAGCTCTCCTTCAATGTCCTCGATTGTAATTGTGGAGTCAGCCATGGAAATGACATCCTCTGCTGAAAGACAGAAAGGGCCAAAACACATTGATATGGGTCTGATAACGGGATTATTGTTTTTACAGATCAAAAACATTGTGTTTGACTGCCACTATCAAATAAAATCACAAAAAGTTAAGTACCTGGAAACTACAATCCCCAAATTTGAAAAGAATATGGTGGGCATTAGACCCTAACTAAGTAAATCTATCATAATGTTGCAACTTCAGTTGACTTCACATTTGTGTTTGGATTATCCTCAGCAGAGCAAAGAAAAATTCTAAAGTGTGAACAGCCTTCACAAACAATTGGTGAAAGCATGCGAGAAGGGAAGTTACCAGGCAAAAACAGCAGCTGTGTCTATAATAAACCGTGTTACAGCAGACGCGTGACGTTTAACTGCAGGAAAGCACAGGTGTAACTAACAACCTTATTAACAGCAGCAATCTATTCAAGTGATCCAGTTCCAGGCTCTGGTATTGTGCCTGCCGTCACTCAATGGGACGCTTAAAGGAACTGAGCCATCATTAATGGCATTAATTACACCAGTGTTTCTGCTGCAATGACATGTTAAATGTCGGCTGTGAAAACAGTCCATTATTTCTCGGCTCCACCAGCAGCGTCCAGCGTCTGTGCACACGCTGCTCACTGCTCTAACTCATCCTACAGAGAAGATCTGTAGGATGAGGTGTGTGAGGAAAATGCACATTAGTATACATTAACTATACACTGAATTAACTCAAGTGGTATCATGAAGAAATAGTTATACATTTTGGGAAATGAATTTATAAGAGCCTCCGAATCCTCACCAGGAGCGGTGAGTCATCCAGCAGAGCTTGGATCTGCTTTTTAATGACCTGACCTCGTATGAAGCCAAACACATTACATTCACACAGTGAATCTCTGTGGATATCAGACAAACACTCAACATCTGCAGACCCACACATGGACCTGGTGATTCCACAACTTTATTCAGCTACATGTTTGTATTACCCCATGCATGCACACACATAAACACTGTCAGCAGGTTGATGCTTTAGTGCATGTGTTCCTTTTGTTTGTATTATTTTAAGTGTCAAAATTGTTATACTTGTTATACAGCAGGTTTGTGTAAATACAAAGTTTGTATTTTTTACTGGCTGCGTGTTCTTTTTACTCCCTAAAGCCTGCAAAACATTTCCATTGAATATAGTTATTGTAATACTGTGATGCCCTTAAGGCAGTCTTAAAGCCAACCATGTGGTACATGTGCTTTATAATACAAAGCAATAAAACAAAATGAATGTGTGCCCATGTGTGTTCTTGTACTAAATGTTGCACACATGATATTAAGAGAAGAAGCTTGTACAATGGGAATAACAGAGAACCAAGAACTGAGAAAAATAAAATTGCACGGTTAAGCTGAAGATCAAAGGTGTCTCCATTAACTGTAATTCCCTTATAGCTTCAAAGAATTTTACTGGAAAGAAGTATGTAATTTGGTACTAATTATCTGGGAAACTAAGTATACCCCCCCCCAAAAAGTAAATTATTTTTAATTTATTACAGAAATCTTTATTCTCTCTAGATCGAGCAATTCATTAAATTATAGCCTAGCTGAAATGATCAGTTGATTTACCCATTTGTTGACTGACAGAAACATTTTCTGCTATTTTAATAATCAATTAATTGTTTCAGCAAGCAAAAAAGCCAAGCATTGTCTTGTTTCAGCTTCCAAAATATGAGGATAAGCTGCTATTCTTTTGTCTTATGCAAAAGTAAATATCTGGACTATTGGTTGGATAAAACAAGCAGCTTTGGGTGTGAGGACATTCTGACATTTTTCCCCATTTTTTATGGACAAAATGATTAATGAAGGAAATAATTGTCAGATGAATCAATAATGAAAATAACAAGAATAATAAGAATAAATAAAAAGGACTGACTGAATTCTATGTGTATTTTTATAAAGCTAATAATTAGCTAATTATATTTCAGGAATCTTTTGGGAAATTACAGATCCAATGACCTTTTTCTTTTTTGCTCACTATATTTTAATTTGACTATTTTAAAGCAAGAAAAATAAGAAGTTGAAATAAGCAGAAGCCATTTTTACCATCAATACATGCAAGAAAGCTCTGGGACAAAAGAATAATAAAAAATAAAAATAAATGAAGAATACAATTCCCAGAAAACATAACTGAACTGTTCAATGAACAAATCACACAACATACTAGAATTTGTGGGGTTTTAAGTCTAAGCACCCCCCCATTGGAGCCTTCAGGATTTCTAAAATCCTGTCTTCAGTCCTGCTGACAGATAACTTCCCTGTGCTCACTGAGGGGATCTGCAGGGAGATTTAATTCTCTCTGCAGAAAGTTGGTGCAATGTGACACATGTTCTTCTATCGCTGACTTCATGCAGTCATCATCCGAGCATGCATCCAGCTCCGAGCTTCTCAAAACTCACTTGATTTCTCCGTCTCTGCGTCCACCTGCCTCTTTTCCAGAGAGCCGTACTGTTTGGAGGATCTTCTCTCTTTTTCCATGTTCTCCAAAAACACTCCCCCCCCCCTCCTCCCCCCCACTTTTCAGACCCTTTAAAGAAATATCTGTGCAGCCTGGAAATGAACAGTGAAGGTACTGAGCCCGTGCAGCTGCTGTAACCTGTGAGGGAATATAACGGGAGCGGAGCCGCCGGCAGATGCTGAACCGAGTCCTGCAGCTGCGGATCTGAGCCAGGCTGAGTCCGGAGGAGCTGCGCCACCTGCTGACGGACCCGCAGAACGACACACAAGTAAACAAGTGATGGTGGAAGTATAAGTATGCAAGTATTACCAGCAAAATGTACCTAAAGCATCAAGTAAAAGTCCTCATTCTGCAGAAAAATGTTCCCTGTCAGTGTTTTCCTACTCAATCCATATCTGATTTTTCTGGATTAATATTACTGATGCATTAATGTGTGTGTTGCATGTTACTGCTGTAGATGTTTAAGGTTGTGCTCATTTTAACTACTTTAAATACTGTTGGGTATCTTAGTCTACAGCAATGCATCATGGTCTATAAAATCAGAATATGTTTGTAGTGTCATTGTCCTGTGAGAACCACGTATCTCTAAAAACTCAGTTTCGTGACGATGCATTTTCCAGCCAATCTAAGAGGACTTTTTTTAAATAGTTTATTTGGTTTAGGAAGTAAGAGAATGTCCTCAACACATAAAGGAAAACTTAATCCTTCATTTTATCACAAACATTCACAAAATCACAAAATTTTGAGATACATTGACAGTAAGGGTTTGAAAGATTGTAATCTGAAAAGTAACTAAAGCTGTCAGATAAATGTAGTGGAACAGAAAGTACAATATCAGTATAAAGTAGCATTAAATGGAAATACTCAAGTAAAGTACAAGTATCTGGAATCTGTACTTAGTAACTTAGTAGTTAAATAAGATGACTAATTGTAACTGAATGTGTTTCTCAAAGAGGGTAAATATATGGAATCAAATCAGGGCCAAAAGTGTTTTGAGTTTGTGAAATTATGTTTACAAATTAATCTGTGAAAAAACTCACAAATTATATCAAAGTTAAGATTTCATAAAGACTGAGATTCAAAGCAGAAAACATGTAATTCAACAATCATTTTAAAATAAACTCAGCCACCCTTCCTTTACGCTATTTAACAGACAACATAAAAGACCAAAAGGATTAAAATCACAGACATCTGCCTTTTTAATGGTCCGCTGCGCCTTAACCACGACAACAGGACTCTCCACGGGAGAACCGAGCTGTCTTTCATCATGAATTTTCCAATCTCGCCTGATTGAGTTCAGCTGTTAGTTAGATACTGGGGATGACTTGATTTCATGCAGCCGGGCCCTTGAGGGCCCCGGCAGATGTTCGGGGAGAGCGGCGTGCGTCTCTCTGCATGCAGGAGCTGCCAGTGTGATATAGGTAGCAGCGTCCTGCACCCCCGGGACAGCTGCGTTTATTCATTCATTCCTTCCTCAGCTGTGTGTACGCAGAAACAGCAAGGTCATTCACACTCCTGCCACCAGCCCAGAGGTGTGTGAGGAAAAAAGGCCATTCAGATAACATCACAGAAGAAGAAGAAGCAGAAGCAAAAAAATAAATACAGAGTCAAATAAAGGAGTAGAAGAAGAATCTCATAAGACATCCAGAGTGGATGCTTTTTCTAAAGCAGAAAGAGATTCATATCTGCAGGTATTTCTCTGGAATTACATGATTTGGATCTAAAGCAAACATTTATTCTGGCCACTGATTTTACTTCACATGAAGCGTTAGTGGCAGCATGAATATCTATTTATTGCAAATACTCAAGAGGAGGCAATGCTGCAGTCACACATCAGATGCTTCTGCCATACACAGGGGCTGAATCTTTGAGGAGATTAGTTCTCTCCTCACAGCACTCGGGTCTGCAACAGGTTGAAAATGTGCAAATACAACATGGACACGCAGAAACTTTGTGGACAAAAGAAAGTCACACAAGGGAGCCTTTTGCATTAGTATTAATTTGACCTCACTGCAAACAGCTGCAGTGTTTGCAATTCACATCTGGCATTTTCTAACTTCAGACATTTGTTTGAGGGGAAAGTTTCATCAGAAGACTAAAGATGTTTCCTTCCAGGTCAAAATGGACCATTTGACATGAGGCATGTTCACTCACTTTGAAATACAGGTTAGACAAACATTTTTCTGGCGCAGCAAACACATCTGCCCCCATCTAGATGACACAAAAATCTTACAACTCAGTCTGCAGACGTCAGTTTGAATGTGCTGAACTCCCTGCAGTTAAATACACAAGTGCTTTTAATTATACAACTGATCACTTTTCAAGTTAAATCCTTTCGTCAGCAAAAATAATTCAAAATATGTCACGGACACAAAGCATGACAGTAGTCTGCGGTAGATAAACAGGCGGGGTGTGGTGAAACAGGTTACCAGTGTAGTTCAGCCTCACCTTGTGCACACGTCTTGTGTTTACACTGCTGGTGAGATTCAGTGTTTCTATTGTCCTGATGCCTAAGCTGCTGAACTTGTCTGGTGGAACGGAGTCCATCTTCTGCCGACCTGTAATCCTGCTACCTTGTTTGCTTAATAAAACAATTATTGCTTATGCAAATGTGCATTTGTAAAGGCTCAGGTGGCCCAGAGATAAAGTCCATCAGTGCAGCCAACTGCAGACTGATAAAATGCACAACACTGAATTCTGATGAAAAAGTTATGAGCAGTAATGATGGTTAAATATAGAGATTTAGATTATAACTAAACCTGTCTGAGCAGGAAATCAATGATCCCGCTTCGGGCTACGCTGCTTGATAATAAAGAGTGACATGTCCGTAAATGAGAGCGCAAACCTGATGGGGGATGATAATTCTTATTTCCATATTGATAGAAATTATTCACTTCTATCTACTTCACTCTTTTATGCGTCCTTTTGCACTCTCACACGGTGGAGTTCAGTGATTTATCCTCGTTCCAAAGTTGTTATTGCTTCTGTCGTCCTCCATTGCTTTATCTAGCCAGTCTCTCTCCTGCTCAGACTCAGAGTCACTTGCTTCACTTGCATCAGCCGCCAAAAGGCGAGAATAGTTAATCCTGCGCTGGCGAGGGGCTTTCCACTGCAGCAGAGGCAGACACACACACCACAGCATCAGACCCACTGCCACTCCTCTGAACAGCCACGTCAGCCCAAACCTCTGGACCACAAACCCTCCGGCGAAGCTCCCCAACCCGCTTCCCAGGTTTAGAGAGAGTGCGCTGTAGATCCTCCTCACACTCCTCTCAGCGCCCGGCGTGGCGACATCCTCACACTGGACCCTCACAGCCCACCAGACGGCTCCGCTGCTGAAGCAGCTCAATACCTGAGCCGGCAGCGCAGCCCACGGCCCCCAGAGGAAGGAGTAATAGAAGCACTGCACCCCGAGACACGCGGCCCCCACAGCGAGCACCCTTCCTGGGCTGAGGAGCTTGGAGACTCGGCCAGACAGCAGAGGGTAGGAGGCCTGCGAGAGCAGAGCGAGGCCTAGAGACAGCCCCATGTGCAGCTCGCTGCTCCCGCGATCCTGCATCTGCCACAGGAGGAAGTTATCCACGGCCGAGCCCGCCACCCCGACCAGCAGGGTGGTGGCTGCGCAGAGCAGAGCGCGGGGGGAGCCGCGCACCAGCTGCACGGCTTTGAGGAGCCCGTTGGCCCGGTCTCGCTTCTTATTCAGGTAGAGGGGGAGGAGGGCAGCCGCGGGCAGGGCCAGAGCTGCCAGGCCAGCGTAGCAGTAGAAATGCACCGCGCTCCTGGGGGTCTGACCGGCTACGAGACAGCTCAACTGGCTGACCAGACCCCCGGCTCCTGCGACCCCACACGCTGCCCCGAGTAAACCCCACACCCCGGTGCTGCTGTAGCGGTCCGAAGCATCCGCAAAGTCTAGATACTCGTACAGGCCGTCGTCTGCCGTCCACTCCAGAGGGGCTGACACAGACTCCCACACACACACGGTGATGAGTATCAAGAAGAAGAGCTGGTGCTGAGGGTCCATCACCTTCAGGCTGCCCAGAAACTCAAAACGGCCCTTGTTTCTCTCCTCGCCTGATGTCTTTTCTCCCTGCTGTTCTCCTGACCCTGATTTAAACCTCTTATTCCTCGCTGGAGCTGCAGCAGAGTTTGCGCTCGGGCGCGTTACAGAACCACTGATCGTTGGTTCTCCAAGGCTGCTGTTGGCCGCCACTGATACGTTGTCTAGTGGACGCCGAGGTTGGGATTTATCATCATCATGCTGATGAAGTGAAGCTTTGCTCGTCACAGCAGGAGCAGATTCAGTATCAGGATGTGTCTCTGCAGGAAAAGTGACACCGGACTTGGAAACAGGAGCCGTGTTGATTTTAGGGCGAGTTCTGGTCGACGTCGTGGTCGCTCCGGCGCTGCTCATGGGCAGGTTACCACCCGTGCTTCGGGTCGGACCGCTGCTCACATCAGACACGTTGCAGGTGTCAGCCTGTGTGCGCACATCTGTAGCTGGGATGAGCAGCAGAAGCAGAGGAACTGCGGCCGAACACACGAGGGAGCAGTTTATCACCACTCGCCTCTTGTTGTAGTGTTTGGAGAGCATGCTCGCCACGGGGCTCCAGACCAGCGCTATGAGGTGCCTGGTGCCCACGACGATGCCGGTCATGGCAGGAGTCAGACCCAGCTGTCTGAAGTAGAGGGTGAGGAAGGGCAGCAGGCAGGCTCTGGCACAGCAGCACAGGAAGTTAAAGGTGCCGGCCAGAGCGAGGGCTCGCTTGATGTCGATCTGCTTGTTCCTCTTCATGATTGTCCTCCTGGGTGCAGCTCACGGTCTCTCCTGACAGGTTTCACATGGAGCACCTGGTCCGACACAGACAGACAGAGAGACGGGAAATAATGCAGTGAACGCAGCACAACAGGCGGATCAGACTAATCAATACCTCTGTCCTCAAATGCAACTTATTTGCCTTTTGTTTGCAGTTGCAAGGTTTTAACTAGGGCTACAATTCATTATCAATTAACCTGCTGATTATTTAGTATGAAAGTTATGAAATGTTAAAATAAAAGTAAAAAAAAAAAAAAAAGTCCATCACAACTTCCCAGAGCACAAAGGGATGTCTTCAAATGTCTCGCTTTGTTTGACCAAAAGTTAAAAAAACAAACATATTCAATTCACAAAGTTGTACATCAAAGAAAAGCAGCAAATCTTCATATTTCAGAGGCTCGAACCAGAGAAAGTGTCTGTCGATCAGCTTATTGTTTCAGGTCTCATGCACTTTGGTTATTTCTGCAGTTTAAAAAGCAGAAGCCCTCACCACAGTCCTCCTTGTTCAGTCAGTTTTTTTAAGATTAAGATGAATATATCTTGAATTAATTACATTCATTCTTGTAAAACCTTGTGTTTAAAATGACTTGAAGTCCATCCACACTGTACTCAATAGAAGGGTTTGGAGCGTATCCTCATTTACTTCCTTGTAACTCCCATAGAAACAAACTGCCTGGCTTTATATGAACTTATTTGCACAGATAAGAGGGAGATCCTGGCGCAGGGCAGAAACATATGGAAACTTTAAAAATAAAAAACACTTTAGCATGAGGAAGGAATAACACCTGTCAGGCTGGATGCACCTGTCCCTGCGGGATATCAAGATGTGGCGCACTAGTCCACGTCACCTTAACTTTGTAAGATAAGAAGAGAAAAAAAAGAGGCTGAATATTCACCTTTCCACCTCCGCCAGGACGAAGTTTCTTAAACTTTTCTATCGGTCATTTTCCACCTTGAACTCCTACATTTCCTCCACGACTCGCTCTCTCGTGTGTGTGTGTGTGTGTGTGTGTGTGTGAGGACACCTGCTGCCGTCCGGACGGTGAATCCTCAGCCGTACCTGTTCACACCTGGGGAGGTTTCCATGGCTACAGCGCCCCCTAAAGGTGCGGAGCCTCTGTGCGCCACAGGGAATCTATGTGTTTATCAATAATCAGCTGATACAGTTGAACTGCTCTGCTTTGATCTGAATATAAAAAATCGATATATAAAAATAAATGTAAATATATAAATAAATTCCATAAATTGAGCCAATAATAGACACAGAAAAGTCAACTTTCCCTGTGCAGATAAAAGAGAATAGTTCTTTTTTTTCACACAGGAGAAACATTTTATTATAATTTATTTATTATAACAGTTTATTTACAAAAACACATCCTGAACAGATCAAAACCATTTGGCATGAATCCACATGGTTTTGATGCTTATATCTGTTCCTGCAGCTCCAACAGAGAACTTTAACAGTAAACTTGTCATCATGATGAACAAATTTAGACTCACGATGATTTAATCAGGGGCTGAATGATCAGGGATGAATCATTGAGATCTTTTGCTGAAGTACAGAAGTATTAGCCGAAAAAAATGAATTCATCAATCTATAGCATGCATCATATTTTATAAACAGTTTCATGTTTTACATTTAAAATCTTCATCTGAAAAGTACAGTACAGCTGTGAATTAAATGTAGTAAAAAGTCCAATATTTCCCTTTGAAAAGAAGTTAAGTAGAAATATTAGGTATCATAACATAGAGAGAAAAGTACAAGTACCTCTAAATTTTACTTAAAAACTGTACTTTAGTAAATTAATGCAAGATTTATCATGAATTCCTGTTGCTCACCGTTAAAAAATGCTCAAGTCACTTTGAGTTTCTGTGATTAGGTAACACATAATGGATCATCAATTAATGAATGTTACTTCATATATTGATCTACTGGTGGTCAGGTGCAAACATCTACACTGCATTGCAAACACATCAAATCATCTCATAGACTCGTGTTATAAAGTTATCCTAATAATAACTTTACAATAAGAAAGGCATTTTGTTAAAGAATACAATAATAAAAAAGGTGGTAATACTTTATTTTATCCCCCCTCCTTAGCATTTACTGTACACATGAAGCACACAGCCCCCTCACAGGGTCACACCACTGAAGGTGTTGACTGGCAGGGACAGGACTTTGTCCAGATTCATGCTCAACGGCAGCTCTCGCTCGCTGCTGACACTGAACCTGGACCTGACGCTGCACCATGGGTCCATGCACCGAGAGATCTCGATCCTGTACGGGAGAGACATCACATCGTGTCACACTTTCAAATAGGCCTGAGGTGAAATAGAAGAAATGTGAGAGAGTTGTAGGGTCATAAATGACCTTTGGACGTCAGTGTACGTCCTGCGAGAGTCCTTGTCCAGACACACAGAGAGCATCCGATGCTCCAGCGTCCTGATGCTGATGTTTTGGGTTTGGATTGACTATAATCAAAACAGAAAAGGTTTACATAGCTTAACAATTTGCATTAAAGGTACTGTTACAATACTACTACTACTATAAATATTATTTTGAATAATGGTAGGAATAATTATTTTAAAAAATCAAATTTTCCTATATTTCTAAGTCAGAATCAGAATCAGAATCGGGTTTATTGCCATGTAGGTTTTCACATACAATGAATTTGCTGAGGTGTTTTGATGCGTAACAAGTAGGAGACAAGTAGTGCAAAGGTCAACATAAGCATAAACATATAAAATAGGAATACAAATAAGCAAAAGTAAATAACGTCTTACTGTGTTGTATCCTGGGTTCACACTGTCGAATCTGACAGTAAGGTAATCCTCACCTACACAAAGTGACAACGATTACTCAGCTTTTTTTTTCAGTAGCATAAATCTGTCAACTAAATATAAATACAAATCCACAGTAAAGTTAAACCTGATGTTACAGCTGCCATTTCTGATGTGATCACCACGCCACACGTCATGGGTGCATCTCCCCTTACGACTTGTCGTCTGCTTAAAGAGGTCTGTTGAGGATATAGGCCGAACAGTGAGGCCAAATCCTGCTGCTGATGCTAATATTAGATTGAAAGTATTACAATATTAATAGTGACTATTAACAATAAGGACTGTACCTTTGTATAACTGACTGAGATTACCGCACCAAACACATCCACTGATGACTTCTTTTGGCGTGCAGAAGACCCCTCTGTGAAAGACAACACCTTACTTTATGTAACTATAATATTAGCACAGTCATGGCAGAATCCACACACACACACACACACACACACACACACACACACACACACACACACACACACACACACACTGGAGGAGATCCAGAAACATACTTGAGACATTTTCTTTAAGGTGTCTGAACTCTGGGATGTCTGCCTCCAGATGGGACACAAACACGTCCTCCACCACAGACCTCACATTGCTGCTGCAGGTCATCTGAACACATGAGGTACATGTGCACGTCAATAAGTCTGTGCCACATTTGTTCTGACAGTTCTTTACTTAAAGCTGCATCACTTTATTTTGTTTGGCCACTAGAGAGCAGCAGAACAATCTTAGAAAGATATTTGCGTATATGTGTGTGCCAGCTGTTATAAAGTCTTGTGTTACGGAGCAACATTAGCATTCATTTGGAGTCGTGTTTCTGTCCACCTGATGAGTTTAAGTCCAATATTTTCTCTCCTTTTAGCTGTGTTTGTGGTATATATAAATATAAAGATGCTCCACGTGTACAGTAAATTTATCAGCGCTTATTATAAAACAGCTGCCTGTTTGCATTGTGGGTCGGAAAATCCAACCAGTGAGAAAAAGATGGTAAAACCTCTGCAGAATTGAGATAAACTGCAGAGTTGGGTGATGATTCTCTGTGGGTTCATCACTACAAGTGATCATTTGTATATTACACAAGGCAGTTAAATAAACTGTTAATAAAAGAATAATTGATTAGTGCAGCTTGAAGTAAAGGCAACAACACCACAATATATAAATGCTCCATTATGTCTTCAACAAAGCATCCTTTAGTCCTGTGTTAATGTGGCTTTTCTGCTGCCTCTGTTGACATTTGCATGTATGTACATTTTAATATTTATACACATGACGGCTGCACTGCACCTTAACGGAATAGAGCGGCAGGTTAACCGGCTGCCTCCCACAGCGAAGGTAGTAACACAGGGTGTCCAGTAGGAAGGGACTGGGCTCCGATGGCTTGCTGTGATTACAGGGCTGCTGCAGACAGACATCACAGAAGGAAGAAAGTGTCAGATGAACATCCTTTCTGCCGCTCTTGTCTTTTAAGCTGTGCTAGTGGCGTGGTCACTCTGTCGGCTTATATCTTGTTTAAATCTGTGGTTACCATTTCAGCTAGTTTGGGGATTGCAGCTCTCAGACTGTTGATGTTGCTGTTGTACCATGGATCCACTCTTCCCAGTAAGGAGGAGAGAGACCATCTGCCTTCATCCTGACATTGGCTATCCTATGAGGAATAACAGGGGTCATATATAGTCTTCTACATTTATACCAGTCAGTCAGAGAGGGACTCAGAGTACAGTAACTCACATCAGCAACTGGGATGTAGTAGAACTGTAGGTTCAGTTTCTTCGTCAAAATAAGACGTTTTGACTCTTTTTCTCTGTTGGGAAATACATGGAAAACATTAATGCGGAGCTGAATCTACTCATTCACAAGTGCACTGAGGAACATACACCGCTTTGCTGTAGCATTATTTGGAACAGCTGCTAACCGAATAGAGTGATAAGCCCGGGTAAGTCTTCCCAGCACCCGATCGTCCCCCATTACCACCACCCGCGCTGTGTGAAGACTCCACTCTTCTTTAAGGACAGGAGAGCTTCCAGGAAATGCTTCTTTCTTGTCCTTTATTAAGCTCAGTTTATCTGCTTTGTTCATGTTCTTAAAGGCATTTCTACGGCGGGCCTGGGTTCAAAACACAAAGGACATTTATGAAAACACAAATGACATTTCAGAAAACACAATAACATTCAGAAAACACAACATTTCACAAAAAAAAAAGACATTTCAGATTGCAGAAAGGGTGGGACAACACTTCTTTTTGTGACTGGAAAGAACCCAAGTAAATTCATTTACTTTCAGAGTTTATTCAGTGGATGTGTTAAAGTGGGTTGTTTTTGTGAAATGTCTGGTTTTGTGAAAAGTCGTTGTGTTTTCTGAAATGTTGTGTTTTGACCGTCAGGGTCACTGTACATGTCTCTGTGAGATTGATGTCACAAATGTTCTGACTGTAGGCTGCTCTCTTTCATCACAGTCGCTCTCCTTTAGATGTTTCTCCATCTCACTGTCCTTGGAGCGAGCCGAATCGCTTTTGTCTTTCTCTTCTGCATCAAAACTGGAATAAGGGCAGCAATGCAGGGCGAAGTTAACCAGCAGATTCCCTTCGAGAAAGATACATTTAGTGTACATTTTTACTGCAGCAACTACATCTCTTTAAATGGAAGTACAGATATAAGTAGTGGCAGTTTTTGTTTGTCTGACTGACTCACATAGATCCTCTTCGTTTCTCCACAAGAGGAAGTTGACCTCTGGAAAGGGCAACGCAGTGCACACAGAACCATGATCTACCTTGGTTATATCTGAGAAAAACAGGGTAAAGATATTACATGAATCCACTCAAAATGTTTGTATCTCTGCTCTTACTAATCCGTGCTAAAACAGCAGAGTGCCGAACACACACCCTCTTTAGAGGCAGTCAAGATGTCTCTGTACACGTGCAGTAGTGAGTTCAGGTAGTTAATACAACCACCTGCACCATGCTTTAAACTCTGCTCCACGGCTGCAACCACATCCTGGAAATATTTCTCCACCACATGGTCCCCTAAAGCCTGAAATGCAATTAACAAAAACAATGAGAAACACTGAATATAGCTAAATACAGTATATTATTTATGTGTCGACAACATACAGCTGAGGCTGATGGGAATGTCACTAGTTTGAACTGATGATGGCTTAAGAGGAAGGGTTGACGGATCACCAAAGTTATTACAATTCAGCTAGCCTTTCTCACTTTGTCCAAAACTTCTCCATAAACGTGCGTACCTCCAGAGCCTGAGCCAGTCTGGAGGTTTGGCAGGACGTCCCAAGCCCCGTCTGCAGCACATGTAGCACCACATTTTTCTTCATGGTTGCAGTGTTCCTGGGCTGACTGGATGCCTCCAAGTGTGCTCTTACTGTCGCTTCCAGTGGAGCAGAAAACACAGCTGGATCAGCGAGCACAAACACCCTGGAGGAAACCAGCAAAAGGTTGTAATAAAATAGTTTATTTTGTGTTAAACTTTGCACCATTTAAGCTGATTTAAAGCATATTCTCACTTTTCCTGCAGGGTGAAATGCTCATTCTTCAAGTTCTGCTCTGCAACGACGCTCCTCTCATATAGGGAGCCTGTGGAGAGAAGGATTAGTCTGTCAAGAGTGTTTATTTTACAGCACCATGCTGTACTGTTTTATGTGTAGCTGTTTCAGCTTTCTGAAAATGTGTGCAGCGATGCATAACACCTGGTGTGGTCATTTCCATCTTGATGCTCCTCAGAGTGCTCAGGGCCACCGCAGAGAAAGGCGACGGTAAGATCATCAGTTTCATCAAACACTCATACACTGTCTGGTAAAAGCTGGTAGGAATCATGGCGCCTGACTGGAAGATTTAATACAGAAATAGCAAAACAATAAGACAGAAAATACTATTAATAATGCATATTCAATTGTTTGTTGGTCCACATTAATAAACTTTCTGCTGTAACAGATTTTCCATGAGCAAGTCACACAGGTATGTATTACCTGAATAACCACATAGTAGAGAGTGTGCAGCATTGGGATGATATGCATGTAGGATCGGGTTTTATGAGTCTGTATCAGTCGCCAAAGAAAAAGATACATTAGATTTGCTTTTTAATTAGCTTGAGGAAATAGAGCATGCAGTCAGAATTGACCAAAAAAAAAAAAAAAAAAAAGAAACCTTATCGTCTAAAAAGACAGAAACACACATGCTTTTTAAACTTGACTTGAAGTTGAAGGAGCAAACCTTGCAAATACTCTTTAGCTTCTTCTCAAGCTCTTTTACCAGCAACCTGATCAATGAAATACTGCAGGAAGGATCGCTCTCCAACTTCTTGTGAAGACTCCATCTAAGAATTCCTGCACAGCAGACGGACAGCAGTTTGCTTTATATTTGACTATGCACGTTACACAGTGTGTTCGCTGAAACTAATTTAGATATTAATCACGGGGCATGTACTCCAGGGTTGATAATGTCACTTTTTTCAACATCATTTTAAATAATCAGATGAAACCATGTTGATAATATATAGAGATCCACATTATTGTAAGGCTTCAAAACAGGTCGTGAAGACACAAGAGCTTTCAGAGGAACACATAATTAGTTTCACAGTGCATTAAACTGAAACTGATACTTAGAAAATAAGTATTAAGTTTAAGTCTTAAAGGAATAGTTTGACATTTTGGGAAATAAGCTTATTCATTTTCTTGCTGAGAGATAGATGTAAAGCTATTATAAACTAACTGGCCGCTGGCATCAAGCTTCTTTTTTTTTTTCTAAATAATGATGACATGCTTTTAACAATCATTCATATTATTGGTTGCATTCAAACTTATTTGCCTTTAGATGTCTTATATTCCTTAAGGTGTACCTTTCTGTGAAGTGCTTTTGCTGTTCATCTCTTTGAGAAGAGCCTTGATGGTGTTGTGCCAGCTGGACTCCACAGTCGAGAGAGCCATATCGGCTAAAAACAAAGATCACATGTTATTGTGATAAGTCAAGTTTACATTCACTCCTAACTTCAACCAGCAAGACAAGTTTATGTATTATGGTAATTTCAAGCAGACGAAGAGGAAATGAAAGCACTTACCTTTAGGATCAACCATCTTTTCTGCTTTTAAAAAACAATCAAATGAAACACAGCTGCTCTTTGTGTGTTATAAATGTCTGAGAAGAAATATAAAGCGTTTCCCCTTGAGGTGTGTCCACAACTTTTTAAATTAAATCTTCTGATAAGGACAGGTAGTGTTTACTGTGCGAGTAAAACTGGGTGTGAGTGACTCATAAGAGGAAGTTCAGGAGAGGCGGTCACAGTGAGAACAAGAAAATCAAGAAGGATGATTTTGATGGATTTATTGCAATTGTGTGACATATAAAAACACAATAAAATGTATTATCTGAAAAATATAAAAAAAACATGTTTTGAGCGCTATCACGTCCAAATAAATAGCTTATTTTTATTACACATTTCTAAAAAAAAATGATTTTACTCTGTCAACATAACGTACACAATAGTAATCAAGTAATCAGTTTTATGCTACTGACAGCAGATAATTTACAGTATTCGCAAGTAACATCCCTCAAAACCCTGTGGACACCTTGAGACCCTGTGAAATCCTCCAAACAAGAACATCAATGAATGCACATTCTTATGCATATGTCAGCTGAGGTCAGCCTTGTCAAGGTCCTGAAACCGTCTGTTCCAGCACCGTGAAAGGTGTGATAAGGATTTAAAAAAGCTGGAGCGCAGAAACACAATCCTCTAAACAACAATAATGTGACACACCTTGACATCATCTTCAGGACAAACTTGAAATATGTCAATAAATTCCAACCTTATAGTGCTGTCCAACTTTTTGTTTTTGGTTTAACCATTCCTGTGTAAGTAATATCACCTCCGGGGAATCACACAGTGTTGTAAAGGGTGTGTCAGGGGTTCGAGGCAGTGAAAGAGGTGATGGGAAGGCAGAGCAGAGAGCAGTAGGACGGGTGCAGAGGCTGGACTTGGCCGGGTAAAGGCTTGTAGGACCTCCAGTCAGAACTGCTTCCTGGTTTACAGCACAGAGACACCTCACACCTGCAGACACAGAAGGTAAAGCATCACTGCATGTGACATTGGGAGATATACACTGGTGGCAAGTTACTCAAATACTGTACTTCACTTGAGTGTATTTTATGTTACTTTATGCTTCTACTCTGCTACATATACACAGAGATATGTTGCACTTTTTACTGGGTTACATTTATTTAAATGCAGTTGCTACTAGTTACTTTTTAGGAGTTTTCATAAAAAGCATACAATCAGGCTTGTGGCCTGAAAAAGCACTATACAGCTCACGACCTCTCGTGCAATGTTCAACATTTTGGGAAACAGAATCATTTGCTTCTTAGATAAAATTCTCATGTCTGTACGATAAATATGAAGCCACAGACTGGAAACAAGGGGAAACAGCTAGTCTGGTTCTGTCCAAAGGTAACAAAACCTGTAAAGCTCACTAAGTTAAAGTAGGACTTTGAATGCAGGAGTTAACTTGTAAAGGAGTGTTTGACATTGTTGTATTGGTACTTTTACTTAAGTAAAGGTTAAATGATATGACAAGTCAGTTGCACCTGGTGACACTCTGGATGAACTTCTTCTCGTCCTGATCCAGACACACAGCAAACGTTGCCCCATCTTGTCCACTGTTCACCCGCACCTTGTCCACCTTCACTTCTGATATGGAGATGTGCTGCCAGAGAGCATGTGGAGAGAACAGCAGCGTAAGGAGGGGGTGTTTCAAAGGGGAGTGTGTGGATGAGATTATGTTGAGTGTTTAATTTCACCTGGTTGTAGCCCTTTTTAGACTTGGAGCACTGTCTCTTCAGGACTTCTGTCATTGTCAGTTGCAGACTTTCTATTCTTGAATCTGGACAGACAATATTTGATTTGCTTGGACATCACAGTGCAGAGAAAAAAAACAACCTCAACACATGATTAAAAGACTTATCACCGTATCACTGTCACACACCTAGCTGCTCAGGATTCCTGCAGGCTTTGTAAAGATTTATCGACGTACAAACCATCTCGGTCTGGGACCACCGACTCCTCCCACTAACAGCCACCTGTAATCGAGTGTAGACGGGCCAGATGTAAAAATAGCTCCGGCATTATGTTATATACGTGTTATTGTTTGTGTTGCAGGAAATCTGTGGGCGTCCAAGCAGGAACAATACCTTGTTGTAGGCAACACTTAGTGTTAAAGGGACAGCCTCCCGTTCTTCATCAATTCCAAACCTTTTGCTGGCAGCACCTACAAAAAGACAGCACACATTAGACTATGTGTGTGCGAGTGAGTGTGTGTGTGTGTGTGTGTGTGTGTGTGTGTGTCTGTATGCTGTTGTGGCTGTCTGGGTATTCTGTCAGTCGAGTGTGACTCACCCATGGCCTTAAGGGCTCTGGTTCCAGCACTGTGCCCGAGCTCCAGAGAGTGAATAAACACTTCCCTTCTCCTCTCTCCTCCAGCCAGAGTCAGCTGTGTGGAAACCAAAACATAGTATTTGTCCATTCATTCATTCGTTCTATAACTATTGTGTGTGTGTGTGTGTGTGTGGTGCTCCTCTCACCTCAGCCTGGTACAACTGCACCAGAACAGGCTGGTCTGCATGTCTACAGTAATACAGCACCAGGTCGGCCAGCAGGGGAAGACTCTCCATGCTGCCACTGCTCACCGACACGTCACCTTCCTTACAGGCCGTCTGGTTCGTAGAGAGCACACACATGAGATTGTGATGAGGGAATTATGTGCACACAGTTACATCACAATGCAGCTTTTACCAAACAAACACCTGGTATGAGGTGTACAGAACCAGCGTTTAATCTCTGAAATGGTCAAATATCACCCCTGTGTGTGGGCGGATTGCAGATAGAATGAAGTGTCACTTTGTTGTCTGGAGCTACAGCGACATAAGGACTTTCTTGTGTAATTCTATTTAAACATAGATGTATTTTTACATTAGTAACCACTCTGAAGAAATAACTCACAAGAAACCAAAAATAAAAAATGGACCACATTTAGGAACTGTATGAAAATGATTCTGCTGGGTAGAGGGGCTGAAACTTATATTTAATTTTATAGAATTGCAGACTTTTTGCGGTGCTGTATTCAATAGTCTCAATACAAATACTTTCTTTCAGAATGTGGTGGTTTCCAGCACACTGCGAATGATTACATTAAATCTCACAAAGTAAAAATAAATCTGGGATGATTATGTGATGTGTGGACCAGAGAAAAGCGCTGATGCCAGTGTGGAGGATACCTGACAAAGGACGTCAGAGGACAGGCTGAGCAGACTGAGGACGTTCCGCTCGTACCAGGGGTCGATCATGCCCAACATCTGGGCTATGTCAGTTGT